>VWZG01006013.1:5787-139047 GCA_013396735.1 Grallaria varia | reverse complement strand
AATTTTATATATATTATATTTTATATTTATAATTTTAATGGTTTTTTTGAGAGCAAAATTATGAGGGAATGACTTGTTGCTCTCTACATTCTTACACAAAGAAATAAAATCTGCGGTTTAATGCTTCATTGATTAAAACCACTAGTGGAATGAAGAAAAGGGAAGTTTACCAAACAGTATAGAAACATTAAGGCTTACGGAGAAACCTGACAAGAGAAAGACTCTGCACTACATGTTCAGAATGAAAATAAAACCAGGGATGCATCAGCTGTCTGCACAGGATGACGGATGAAGGATGCTCTTTGCAGCCTTGTGTCTCATCTATACCAAGTTCTGTTTCTCCTTTTGAAGTGCAATAAAACCCAAACTGTTTCTGTAGGTCTTGCAGGATTTGAATTGATGTACTGAAGCTGAAGGTCCATCTGTTCTAGTGCCTTGTCTCCTACCGGTCTTGGCTTTTCATGCCTACATTCTGTTACCAAAATAGAGAAGTTTGATAGCTTTCCCTTTCTGTGGAGAAAGTGACTTCCATGCATCAGTTGAAGATTTGAGTGGCAAGAGGCCATGCACTGCGTGGTGAAAGACGCCACTAGAGATACAGGGGTTGGGCAAGTCTGGCCATACTGCTCGCCATTTGGGGACAAAATTTTTGCATGTCTGCAATAAAGACTCAAATTACACCTCTAAGAGCCTCACCTCCTGTGCTTAAAAATGAGCTGGGACCACAAATCTTCTGCGAACAGTCACACTGAAACACAGTCGTTTAGGGTCGAAGACATGGAAGATGAAAAAGCAATTAGATGCTTGGGGAGATTTTCTCTGGCTGTGGTGAAGCGAAACACGAGGGTACTGCAGTCACAACCAACAGCTTCCCTACACTTCTCCTACCATGTGGTGCTCCAGCCTTTGGAACGAGTGGTGAGTGTGCGGAGTCCCAGGGGCTCCAAGTCGTCTGGTCCGCCTGTTACCCTCGTTCCTCTCTCCATCCGCGCCCACAAAACACGCGCTCCCACTTTATCAGGCCGCCCACCTCCCTGCCATGGGGGCCGTGAGGGGGTGGCCGCAGGAGGCTGGCCATGAGGCGCAGCCCCTCCGGCAGCGGGTGGGCCGGGAGGGACCGCGGCAAGAGCCCCCGCGTCTCCAGCTCCTCCCTCCCTCCTCCCTCCCTCCCGCGGCGCATCCTCCCGCCCCTCGCCCTCTCCTCTCCCTGGCATTCATCTCCTGCGGGGCTGCCGCCGAGGGTGGTGCCAGTAGCGCCGGCCCGGCCCCCGCCTGTGGATGTGCTGAGCTGAGGCAGCTCCCCTCGGGCTGCTGCGCTCTGGTGCGCGCCTCGCCCGCCGCCTGCCCCTGCCCGCCGCCCCTCGCCTGCTCGGCACGGGTGGGTCACGTCCCGGCGCGGAGCATCCCGGCGGTGAGTGGCGGGGCAGGGCAGGACAGGGCAGGACATGGCGGGAGGAGCGACCCCGGGGGCGGCGGTGGGCGAGGGGGCCGCGCTGGGATCGGGCGGAGGGAGCGGCTCCGCGGCGCGTCGGTGGCTGTCGAGCCGTGCGGGGTGCGCCGATGTGGGTATGAATATACATATACCTATATATAATTATCTATCTATCTGCCTATCTACCTGTCTGCCTGTCTGTGTATATCTATATATAGATATATTTCCTGTTGAACGTCCTCGTGTGGGCACGGGGGAGGGAGGAGAAGCCAGGCGCCGTGGCCGCCTTGTGCCGACGGCGTGTCCGCGGGAGCCGCTGGGTGCCCACACGGCCGCGCCGCCCTGCCCTCCTCGGTAGGTGCCTCTCTCTGTGTACGTATGTCTTGTGCATGTGTATGTGTACACGGCCGTGCGGGCAGGGCGCCTTGCCCTCCCCCGCGCTGCCCCTGCAGGTGGCTGTGCTCTGTGCCGCTGTGTGCTGACACACGGCGGTGCCACACGCCCGCCGTCCCACAGGTGCCTCCGCGCCTGGTCGCGGCGCTGCCCCGGGGACGGGCTTGGGGACCCCCGCGGTCCGGGCTGGGTCCTGCCCGCCTCCGTCTCTCCATCCCCAGGGTGACAGGTACCGTAGGCAGTTCGGCTGGAGCGCAAACACCGCCTTTCTTCATACGCTCGTCACGAGCGAGTGGAGAGCTGCGACAGCCCAGATGCCTTCCTAGACATCCATTCCTCCTACTCAGGCTCTGGCAAAGAAGAGAAGATAACCGGCAGCGCTGCTGTCTGTGTGGGTGGAGGAAAAGAAAGGACTGTTGATAATGGATTTCTTGAAAGGACACTAATTCTTGGTTTTAATTACTATTTTAGTGGTTTCAGTGTAGCGCTGTGCTTTATAGCTGCCGCAGAACTCACTTGGTAGCTTTAGTGCAGTGCTTTTTAAATCCTGTGTTCTTGCTTCTGCTTTTTAGTAAAATCTTTTCTCAGTCCTGATGCATGCAAAGGAGCCCATTTGGGAAAGCTCAGTTTCTGTAAGACTGGTGTGGACTGTGTGCAAAATGTTGGACAACTGAGAAAGCAGCATTTTCTATTTACTCCAGTCCTTCTGGGTTGTAATGGCAATTTCCTAGAAGTGAACATTTGTCATTTATGAGGGGTTTTGGTTTATGTGGTTTGGTTTGCAAGTTGGTCTCTTTGGTTTTTTTAAGTTGGCTTTTTTCTCTGGATGAGAGGTGGAGGATCATTAAATCACAGGGCTAAATCTTGCGATGAGCACGTGAGCAGATCTGTCCTTCGCAAGAAATGATGCATTGGTAGACAAGGAAGGGACTTCTATCAGTGAATCTGTCTTCCAACCAGTACTGCATTATTGGCAGCCTCTCTTAGGATTCTGTGGAAAAAAATATATATTATATACATAATACAGAGGTATAAACAGTATAATTTTAAAAGAATTGTGTTGCCATCCAGTTGGAATAAATTTTTCCCCCTTTCTGGGATAAACTTAAAAAATCTTACTGAAAGTGCACTGTCTTTTTTTTTTTTTTTCTCTAGAGCTGTGTGAAGAAAGTCTTCAGCCATGGATGTGTTCATGAAAGGGCTTTCCAAGGCAAAGGAGGGAGTCGTAGCAGCAGCAGAAAAAACCAAGCAGGGTGTGGCCGAGGCAGCAGGAAAGACGAAAGAGGGAGTCCTCTATGTGGGTAGGTGGGCAGCAGAGATCACACTAGTGGTTGGTGTACACAGACTTTCACAGCTGGATCTTCATCAGACCTATTGTTCTGAAACAAAATATATGATGAACTCATAGGACACGGCTGCAAAACAAACAAGAGGAGAGTTGTGCCCTCCTGAGCTCTGGCTGTGTGGCCATATGTTCCTACTCTGTGGAGCCATGTCTGTAACACTATACAGGACGAGGTTATATCATAGAAGGTGCCTTACAGTACAGGTCACTAGCTGCCTACTCTCTTCAAGAAGTTTGCTATGTTCAGGCTGAAGGGGTAGTTGGTACAGTAAAAATAAAATGTAAAAGCTGAGGTGGAAGGTAGCTTGACAGCATTCTGTAGAACATGTGGGGTTTAAATAGGGTTTTAAGGGAAGACACTTGAGAGGTGAATTCAGGAATTGATTTATAGACATGCTGACTGCTTGGCATGCTGACAGTAACATTTTGTATGGCAAAGTGTCATCTCCTCGTCTCTTGAAGTTAAGTTGATGTTCTGTACTTTCTATTGCATATTCTTAGCATTTCCATAACTTCTCCAAGAAGAACCACTACAGTTAATGAAGTAGACCCCAAGGCAGCAAAGCAGTTATTAGGTGTCTTTTTCTAGGCCACACAAGGCTTGCATAGAACCAGAGATAAAATTCTTTTCAAATCCCATATTGGTACTTTCATGCACGATAGTCCTCTTCATTTTAGCAGGTTTAGAGGACTGTCTTGCAAATGCTGCCATGAAAAATACACAGAAAAGGTAGTCTACCAAGACTATATGAGTGATTCTGTTGAAAAAAAAACCAGAATTATGGATCTGTTTCTCTTATTTATCAAATAAAGCTAGTCCATAATATAATGGAGGTGAAAAGATACCCTTTTCTGTAGGTCCTCTCTATTTTGCTGATTTTGTAGCAGGTCAGTTCTGTAATGGATGCTGTGTGTACCAAGGGACATGTGCACACATAGCAGAGAGAAGTTAAACAGAGCTGAAAACCAGAGGCATTTCTTTTCAATGGGAGCACGGAGGTCTCTGCAATTCCAGTGTCTTGTTAGGATTCCCTCTGCCCTTGCAGGCTAGTGTCAGTCTGTGAGAAATTATTTCTGCTCCAGATAGTGTGGCCTACTCATTTGGAATATACTTCTCTCCTTTTGAGTCATAGCAAAGCTTGGTGCTCTTGCCAACTGGGATGGCAGTCATTTTGAACACTAATTGTAAGATGAGTCTATTTTAAAATGAGCGTCTGCTCATTTTCAACATATCAAAATAGATGTTCTTTCACTGTATATTGTGCTTGATGTTGGAGTTATTTTTCAGGGGTGGGACTTTCTTTTATTTTGTTTTCTTGTAGCCCTGACCATGATTCTGGGGTCATTGATTTCTTTGCATTAGAAAGCTGCACTGTGTGCTGAATTAATATTTGAGTTTGACCTGTTCTCCAAACCTTAATAATATTTGAACCTATTTCTGCTCCCAAAGGTAACAGATTTCCTGTTGACTTCAGAGACGCTTTTGCTGAGGTTGAACTTTGGAGGGCAGGCTTTCTTTTTATTTCAGGAGTAAATTACTGAGGACAGCAGATTCCTGAGCCTTGATAGGGGCCTGTGCCTATGACTGCAATAATGGTGGAGGATCCTTCTCATACCAGATGCCTCCTTTTCAGGAGGAAAGAGCCATATACAGTTTGTTGTGCAGGTGAAAAAGCCTTTGGTTAGGAGCTCTGGCTGCTTGTGTCCAGTTGTGTTCTTGCCCATACCTGCAGAATGTTTCAACAGGATCAAGTAGGGTAAGGGATAAATGGGAAGCTGGGTGTTTCTCTGTCTGCTTCCCAAGCACATAGCAGAGGTGCCTCTTCTACTGTGCAGCATTAGCAAAGGCCAGTGATAATCTCTGGTTCTGTGGGCTGATAATGGTTGCAGTGCACAAGGTGGTGAAACCCCTTTATGAGCAGAGGAGAGGAGCAGCACAGTACAGCAGAGCTGCTGAAGATTTCTCCCTCCCTTTCTCTGTAGTTGGGTTTTCAGATTTGAGTTTCACAGCGGATTATACTGTGAAAGCTGCCTGACATCTTGCAAAAAAAGAACCTAACAACACTGGGCTGAGAGGGACATGTTAATGGCTTTTAGTTTCATAACATTCAGCCTTCCATTGCTGCTGGAGATTTAAGAAGATGCAAAGTCTTTGGTCCAGATCCTCTAGGTGATACAGTCTCCCACTGTGATCAGTGGAACATAAGTAAATATGGAAAACATTTGGACCTTTCTGTCCAGGCTGCTGTTAACTATTTTGTGAAGGATTATAACATAGTTCTACCCAGTAAAGGATTAACTGGGGATTTTTTTCCCTGTCTCTGCTGAAGCCCCTTCTTTCTTACCTCAGTCCACTGTCTTTCCCCTCTTTTAAAGTACCCAAGATACTCTTCAGCACAGTCTACAGTGTTTTTATGCTTTCAGGTGTTGGTTTGGGGTTTTTTGTCCTCTCAAATTCTGCTGATGGGCATCAGCATTGGTCCGCTGAAAGCAGTGGCTCTGTTTTGACTCATGCACGTGCAGCATCAGGACATTTCTTGATGTCAAACAATGGCCTGATCATTGTTTAGAAAGGAGGACTGAGGCTCAGCAGTCCTGTGCTGTGTCATTGTGTATGCTGTAAATTTAAAACTGGGTCTCTCTATATCCTTCAAGAGCTGTGAGTGTGAAGCAGTGAGGAAGTGAGCGGCAATACTTACCCTTGCTCACTTTGAAACCACAGTGAGGTTGGTGATGTAGTGTTCAAGATGTCCACTGAGGTTTTCGTGTGCTGCCAGGGAGCTGAGAATTTTGCTCCATCGACTCTTGAGTGCATGTTCAGTGTTCAGAAATGGAAGTTTCCAGTCTGATCGTTTTTGGTGTGCTATACTTGAGCACAACAAAGGAATAGTTCATCAGCTGCAGGGCTCCTAACAGATGAGCTGTTTACTACTGTCTGTGCTGGCACATGGCCTTAGAGTAGAACAGTGCAGTCATGACCTGTTTGGCAAGACCATCCAAATTCCTCTGCTGCACTCTCTTTTCATGAGCTTTCTTATTTTCCTTTGGTAGTAGAAAAGCCAGTAGAGTAGTCGAGGAACTCCTGGTCTGTCTAGGGGAGTAATGGGCTTCAGGACTTGGAAACAAGTGTTTTCCTTAAATGTCAATGTCTCCTTCCCCTAATTTGGGCTTATGTCTACCTGTCTTTAACCAGCTCTGACTGAGCAACATGATAGTCTCTCAGAGTTGGTCTCTCAGTCCAGAAATGAGCATATTTTCAAACTGCTGATACGCTCCTTCTTTTTGGTGTAATGACAGTGATGATAGTAAATGATGAAGAGAGTTTATGGTATTCTTTATAATTGCAAAAAGGCAAAATTTCTGTTTTGGCTTCTCCCTCCCCTTATACAAATGTGTACTATTGCTAGGAAAAGTAGTATTACCATATATTACTATTGCTTCTAAATAGTTTAGGTCTGAGTCAGCTTTCTTTGTCATTATATTATCCCTACTCTGATTCCTCTTGTAATGCAGGCTACTACGAGCAAGATAATTGATGTTTTGGGAACGCCAGAATGAAAGACAGCTAGTTTCTCTCAGAAACAATGTGGATGACGACCTTTCCTTCATGGCCAGCCAGAAGTCATCCTACGGAATTCATCTGTTATTATTTATAAGCCTGTTCTGGCAGCTCCTATTGTACTTACAGATGCTGTTGTAGCTGTGATGGCAGAAACAGCTACTTGCATACAAGTGTGCAGTAGTGGGGCAAGTACTATTGAGCTCTAACATATGCTGTAAATTCTGGAACACCAATGAGCTGGTTGTTTGCCAGTTAATGGATTTGGCTATACATAGCCCTGTTCTGTAAGGATCTGTGAGCCAAGCTTTCATTGAAGAGTAGCCTGTCTTCCACTAAGAGGGCATACAGAGCATTTCTGTGCGAGTTGTGGTTACAATAGTCTTACGTCAGTGAAACTGAAGTCAGAATCAACTTGCAGAGGTCCCTCTGGAGATGTATGCATTGCAGAGGTCCTCAGGGAGTTCTGTCATACAGTCTGTCCTCCTGCCTGCCTTAGGGAACTGAGTACTTGATAATTCACAGGTTTCCATGTCTCTAATAGCTTGGCTTGCAGTCTGTCAATTCAACAAGATGAACAAGATATTGACCAGGTCTAACAATGCTGTTAAAAGCATATGCTTAATATGGCATTCCAGTAGACACACTGTAAGCCTGCAATGGTGTTTAGTCTCTTTCTAAAAGTCGGTAGAACTGTCATTGGCTTGAATTCCAGCATGTGTTTAAAGTGGTTTGCTTTTTCAGGTCCCCATGTGCCACAAGATTGAGAACTACAGTCCTAAAACAAATCTTTAGACATTAACACCTTGCATTTAATGAAATTTATGATTCTTCAATGGTGAATATCTTCAGTGAGTTAAAACAAGCTTTTTTTTTAAACAGAAAATTAGAATAAAGAGGGAAAAAGACTTCTCAGCTGTTTAACCTCATCATTAGCTAGGTGAAGGAACGTGTCCTTTTACTTGATTCAGTATTTTTCCCTTTTATTTGTCATGGATTATTATTTTCTCTTGCTCCTGGTTAAAAGCCTTTTCAATAGTGTAATCAATTGAATAATGCCATAAATAGATGGCTAAAGTTGCATAAATGGACATTAGTAGCAAGTGGGACATACTGATGAATGAACTTGTATTTCATTGTTTAATTGTATTATTGTAACAAGTTTCTTTCTTCTAATATTTTCCTGGTGATGCATTTTCCTGTAGTATATTTCTACTTCTATCAGTTTGTATGTGGTTTTTATAGTGTTAAGCTAGCGTTTTATCTATTTTAGAAATGTAAAATCAGAAGTATAAATTATAATATCTCAAATACTGAATGACATAGAGAAAATTGCATTACAAATGAGGTAATTCTGTGTTGATAATAAAAAAAAAAGTCATCCTATCTCTGGCAGACTAGGTAAGATGATTAACTGGGAGCCATAAACTCTGTCTTTGTAATGCTTAACTGCACATTAATAAGCATCATAGTCCACAGATGGATACTAATCCCTCAAATGTAGCCAAATTATAAAACCTGACAAGGACAAGTAGTGGTCTGTTGGGAAAAAGGCATGAAGTTGTGCTTTAAACAGCAGTATATGCTAATTTATTTGTTTTCTCATTGAAGACACAAGACGTTCTTCCCTTTGATGCAACATGGTAAAGGCTTGTGGTGTTTATTGCATGGCTGTTTCAAATAGTGGTTTGGTGTTCAGGGTGACAGAGTTACATTGCTTACACAGGCCTTGTGTTCTGACTCATTCTAGTACAGCTTCTAGGTTGCTACCTGCAAATCATATGTGAGCTGTCACACATGCCTGTGACGAGGACACCAGATGCAGCAGACCTTGAGTTTAACCTGGGTGGCATTTTCATATTTAAATCCTATGTGCTGTTTAAAGTTTCTGTTTTGGAGTAATTTATGTCTAAATCTGGCTACCACTACCAGCTCCCCAGATTTAAACCTCTGGGTCTTCTTGTAGTTCAGCAATGGTTGTCAACCCCTGCACACTGAGATCTGGCCAAGTGTTGTAAGATGAAATCATAAGGATCTTCTGAAAGCTGTGGCTCTGATCTCCAAATGCAAGCATGAGCCTCTTTAGAATGTTAACATTAGCATGGTTCCTGTGCAGAGTCATCCATGTGAGTTTGCAAACTGAAAGTCTTAATACGCTGTTAGGGAAATGGCAAGGAAGTCAGTATGTACAAGAAATAAACTGCAGAAGTGTTTCCAGTGTTATTCACCTTTCCACAGTCAATATTCATCCATGCAGTTGTTCTTTATTGATGGTTTTGCCTATTCTCTTAGATTGAATTTCTCTTTAATTTCTGTTACTAACCGTAGAAAATACTGTATGTAATCTATATGTTAATACTTCTTTATCATCTATCTCGTCTTTACCAGTACCTAAAAATATGGACTTTCAACCTAATACTGTTGTTTTTTTAGGGTCCAGAACCAAGGAAGGAGTTGTTCATGGTGTCACAACAGGTAAGACAATTATCTGTCAATTTCAGCTTCTTTCCTAAATTTGATTAATCAACCATTTAGCTGTTAAAAATTCTATTTTTTTGAGAACGGTACAGTTTATGAAAGATAGAAAAACACAGGAAAATTGAGTGAGCTGGTTGGGTGGGAAGATTGAAGAGAAATGGCTTATAGGAAAGAAATTTCAGAGTTTTGATCAACTGATTTGAATTTGTCACAGTTATGAGTATTTTGAGATGTTTTTTAGAACTGTCTAATCTCTCAGTAGCACTTTCAGACTTTGAAATTAATGCCAAGCATGTATATTCACAATAGCATTTCTGCACCAAAAAAAGAGTAAATTTGCATTTCAAATTGATTTGCAGGGATCATTTTACATGTGAACTGAAACCAGTAACCAATATTTAAGAGGCAAAATGAATGGAAGTCTTTGATATTTACAGAGTGCAGGAACGCCTTAGCTGACCACTGGGCACTAATAGAATGTGTAATTTTCTGCTGTAGAATAGGAGACTTCTGGAGATGTGAAGAAAATGCATGGTCAAGAAATTGAAATGGTTTTTCCCCTAAGAAATTAGAAAACAAATAAGATAGTAAAAAAGGATTTCTTTTTTCTTGGTGAACAGCCAGTGTATCATTTACCTGTGCTTACATAAGCCAGTGCAAAGGATGAACAATGGTACATAAACAAATGTCAGTACTTAATATCACAACCCATGTAAGTGGTTGAACAGTCAGTCAAGAGTATTTCGAGTAACAAAACTGAACAGAAAATTCTTTGATAGTCCTTCAGAGTTTAGCCTCAGATTGAGCCTGCATGCTGTTGTTACGAGGCTTGAAATCTCAGCTTGTTAGACCTCAATTAAGAGAAATACTCAAAGGGATCAGTGCTTTAACCCATAGAGGATTGCAGTAGAATGAGATTTGAGGTATGTATATCTAATATCATCACAGATGTGGAAACAACTGACAACAGTAGCAAGCAGTTAATAGAGGTGATGTACACCAAGCCGGGCTGTGGTAGAATCCACCTCAGGGGCATTTGCACATGTATGAAACATGCTGAAGCAATAGGATTCAAGTAGGCTAACTCAGTAGGAGACCTCTTTCTCTTTTCCTGCAAGAAACAACTGATCTCAGATGCTGTGAGGATCTTACTTTACCTGACTGCAGTTTGTGTAGTGAGGCAGGAAATTTTAAGTAGATGAATAGAATTTTTGACAGGTTTGAAAAGTTGTTAAATTTTGTTCTGGAAGGTACAAAAAAGACTGTAAAGCCAAACATAAGGAGAGCACATCTGTTAATATTCACGCCTGTGAATAGAAAATTTGGAGGAGTTACTGTCCATTTTAGGCAAAACAGTGGTTGTTCTTCACGCACTTTATGAAATGGGTGTCACAAACTGAAACACCCAAAGCTTGTGAGCAATGGGGTCTGTGCCACAGTTTGCTTCCTTCTGGCCTATTAAACTGTTTGAAATTACTTCAGCTGTTGCATAAAAATAGGAAATGAGTAGAGGATGTGCAAGTTGAAATGTGGCCATGAGGAGACTTCAGGCAAAATCTAGAGAGCATGATTTCCAAAATGCTACAGTATGGATTTGGTAGTGTAAGAACAGAGAAATTGCTTGTGTCATATTTTAAGAATAACAAATAATTGCAAGTCTATAATGAGTTGTTCTGGCCAGCAGAGAAGTTAGGTAAACCCAGATTTGGGCTCAGTGTATTGATGCTATGAGGTATAACATGAAGACACTGAGAAATGCTAGTGAAGTTGCTGTAGAAATCAAATCCATTTAAATCAATGCTATTAAAGTTGATATGACTAAACTGCCCTTTAAGGCACTTGTAAGGATCTGCTTGTCTCTTTTCAAAGGACTGGGAGTTCACAAGTTCTGGTGGTGTTAGGATATTAATGCCCCAGTGCATCAGGTGAAACCTGAGGTGAAATGAACATTTTGTTATGTAAATAAAAAAGGTTCCAGAGGTTGGAGTCAGTCAGATGCAAACTAGAACCACAAATCAAAATGAGTGTGTTCACAGCTGTGCAAATAGTCCTTTCTTATTGTCTGAGTTCCAAAATCTTGCTGTTTTGCTATTTTTGAATAGTTTGTGGTTTAAAGCCTTATGCTGGTGAAATGACTGTGAGCTGACACACCTCAAAGTGGTATAAAAACTGAATACAATGTTCAGTCAATTGATGTTCAAACCCAGAAATTCTAAATTGAGATGTTTCTTGCTTTAAATGTGACCTGATTGTACCAGTTTCAGTGGCATCAAGACACTGTGGAACACGGATGCAAAGGCTATGCTTCACAGAAGTATGGTGAGCGTGTTATTTGTGAAGTCATCCTTTCTCAGAACTTCGGAAGATGAAGCAGCTTTGCTTATTGATCTTATGGGGTGTTTGCTTGTGTTTAAACTTGCCTTCCTAATTAATGTCTACTGGCCTTTGACTGTAAATGCATAATTCATCCATGGTGCTTGTCTCCCAGGGATAAGTAGCCAGAAATGAACAGTATCAAAGATGAAATATTTAAAGTTCGTCTCCTGATCCTCAAATTAAAGCACTTCTTGTAAATTGATAAGGGTCAAAAAGGCCTTAGTCCTTCAACCTTAGTCTGTTTCCTGAAACTGAGTGTAGACACAATATCAAGTTATGAACCATCGTTAAGTATTTTGCTTAATTTTCTGATCATTCTTGTTCTTTTTAACATTCTTAGTCTTTAGTATTCCTGCTGTGTTTGTTTTAAGTCCATCAGGTATCTTACAGAAAAATTGCATGAATTAAAGAGCCACCATGTATTTATGGCATCTTTGTAAATTAATTCTTCAATTACTTAAGACTAACTTATTATCTGAAATAACATATTCAAAAATAGTTTAGTCCAGGAAGAATGATGTCACTAATTCTGAGAAATTCTGTGGTTTTCATCTACTTTTATTGTTCAAAGTTGAAAGCAACTAGTTACCATTTTGAATTACTCAAAGGTTTCACATTGATATCTTATGTTACCTGGTTGTCTGTAATAGGTAGGGAAAAGAAAGCTTCAATTTTTTGCACAGTGCTGTAGTCAGTATTAGAACTTTAAACTCAAAGTTAGCCTCGGCATGTTTTTTTTACCTTGTCCCAGGGTCATTTAATGGAATGGACAGGCTCTGCATAGACAGACAGAAATAATCAGGCCATAGCACAGAAGAGCTCTGCCATGCAAAGCAGGTATCAACTCTTCAAAGACTTAAGGGCTGCAGATCATTAAACAACCTGGTATTCAGATTAATTTAATTAGTTGGAATCAACCCCCTGCATTCTGAACTGATTTGTTTGTGCACAGTTAATGCTTTTCCCTTCTTACTGCTTAATGTAGGCAATAAAATACATGAGACTGGAAATCTATTTTGGTTTTTCTTCCCCTGTTGCTGGGGTTTCAAAGCTGGAGGGTCACCAGGCTGAAGTTAATTACCAGAGTCACTCTGGTAATAGGGACTTTGATGATGTTTGGGTATTCCTTAGGGACAAGAAGGAAGACTCCTTACTAGTATGAGTGCTTTTGCAAATCTGTTCTATATATATAGTCTGCTGGATCTACCTTTGTGGCTCTGATTTCTAAAGGAGTGTATCAGAGATCTTTCATGGTAACTCCTGTGTCAGCTTTCTTACACTGCGTCTGTTGGAGGGTTTTGACTGGGGTAGAGTTAGTTTTCCTCATGATAGCTGGTATGAGGCTGATTTGTACTTGTGCAGAAAGCAGTGTTGGTAACACAGGGATGTTTTAGTTACTGCAGAGCAGCACTTACACAGCATCAGGGCTTTTTCTGCTTCTCACCTCGCCCCACCAGTAAGGTGGCTGGTTCTGCACAAGGAGTTGGGAGGAGACACAGTCAGGGCAGCTGACCCCAGTCAACCAGGGGGATATTCCCCACCATATGGCATCATGCTCAGCAATAAAGTTAGGGTAAGGTTGGTAAGGGGCAGCTGCTTGAGGACTGGCTGGGCATCAGTTGCTTATTGGTGAGCAATTATTGTAGTTTGTATCATTTGTGTTTCTTGGGCTTCATCTCTCTTTCTCTCTTTGTTATTTTCCTTTGTGTTACAGTTTGTTCTTACTACTATTATTTTATTTCAGTTAAACTGTACTTAGCCCATGAGTTTTCTTACTTTTACCCTTCCAGTTCTCTTCGCCCTGTCCTGCTGGGGGAGAAAGTGAATGAGCAGCTGTGTGGTGCTTAGTTGCCAGCTGAGGTTAAATCACAGTCTGCAATAGAAGCAATCTTAAATATATCACTTTTGTTACTACTTTTATCAGCATCTTATTGTCGTGCCAGTAAATGCTAGCTGCCTGATTCTTTCCTTTTTGATTTTAGTTTGCCTGTACTAAGCCTTTCCTAGGGTAATGTGTTTCTGGAAGGAGAAAACAGACTTCAGGCAGATTTTTTCCAAAACACTTCAATAGTGGGACCAGCAGCCACTGGATGGTTGCTCTTGGTAGGTGGTTGTACTTGCCATGACAACACAGTATAAGAAATGTGGGTTTAATAATGGCATCAGGAGTTAGGTGTTTTCCATTGAAGTATCCACAGTGCACTCAATTCCACTCTATTTCTTGATATTTTGCTTTTGAGGTGCAGTTCTTTTAAGAACTTGAGATAATGAAACTGATTATGACTATTGGCAAGAAACACAGTGCAACCATGTTTTGTCAGTTTATCAGAAGGGATGAGTCTACTTAAGGGCAACTGAGCCTGTGATCCTTTGTCAGATTCAAGCCTGCTGAATTTGTCCTTTATGTGTTCAACCATTCAACATATTTTGGAAAAAGGGAGTTTTCAAAACAGTGTATGTCACTACCATACAAAAAAAACCCCCCAGAACGAAAGGACCCAGATTTATAGAGTCATATAATAGGTTGTGTTGGAAGGAGCCTTAAAGATCATTTAGTTCCAAACCCCTGCTATGGGCAGGGACACCTTTCCCTGGACCAGGTTGCTCGGAGTCCCATTCTACTTGACCTTGAACATTTCCAGGAATGGGGCATCCACAAGTTTTCTGGACAGCCTGTTCCAGTGCCTCACCACCCTCTCAGTAAAGAATTTCTTCCTTCTGTCTAGTCTAAACCTACCTTTTCAGTTTGAAGCCATTCCCCCTTGTCCTGTCACTACACGCCCTTGTGAAAACTCCCTCTTCACCTTTCTTGTAGGCTCCCTTTAGGTACTGGGGTGCTTCTGTAAGATTTCCCTAGAGCCTTCACTTTTCCAAGCTGAAAAATCCCAATTTTCCCAGCCTTTCCTCATAGGAGAGGTGTTCCATCCCTCTAATCATCTTTGTGGCCCTCCTCTGGGCTCTCTCCAACAGGACTATATTCTTCCTGTGTTGGAGCCCTAAAGCTGGACACAGCACTCCAAGTGGGATGTTACGAGAGGGGCAAAATCAGTTCCCTTGACCTGCTGGTCACTCTGCTTATGATGCAACCCAGGATCTCTCCCAAAAAATTAATGAGACAGAGGAAAAATAAAAAGCAAGACTGAAATGTACCCAAAACAAGTCCACTTTTTTTTTCATTTTTTTAAGATTTAAATATTTCTTGGAGAATATAATTTTTAAACTGACTTTTACAAGATACCACTTTATTTTACACCTTTGGTTGAGGTTTCTTTTTGGTATGTGAAATAATATTGAAGGTGATAATGAGTTTCTGTCTCATAATATTACACAGTTTCTGAAAGTCTCCATGCACAATCAAGTCTTAACATTCTTTGCAAGATACAATGTGTTAATAGGACACACTCCTTAAGATAGGTGTTTACAAGAGTTAGTTATGTGTTGAATCCAGAGCTTTTTGTAGACTGGTATTCATAAAATGGGGCATCTTAACAGAAGTCTTTTTTTGCACTTGCTAACATTAAGTCAGACCTTTCCTGTGGGCAACATTTGCTTTTCAGCAAAAAACACCTTTGATTTCTTTCCTGAAAAAGCATGGCAATCGAGTAGTGGATGTATGCAGTGAAATTTCCTGTGGATTTTTGTCTTATTAGCATGTATAGTTGTGGAACAGACTTTCTCTGTTTCTAGTTTCTGACAATGTGTAGTCTGTTGTTATTCTGCTCTATAATGAAAGCTCCTGGTCATAATAGAGCTAATATTCAATTGGTTAGTAACTTTCCCCTTTCACTTAGTTAGAATGACCATTAAATTATCTGTATCCTTTTTCAGTCAGCAGATATTTATTATTTGGGTCTTTAATAAAAATTGTGGTTTTTACCTTTCTAGCTTTTTCCTAATTGTTGCTTTTAATGTCAGTTATAGCAATGTATGCTGCCCTGTGATATGGACTGCTGATACTCTCTATACGAGGAATTAAAGAAATGTAATTTATACGTAGAAAGTCTGATTTTTGTATGTGCTTCCCAAAAAAAGACTCAGGAAGAGTGGTCTAACTGCCGAGCAGAATCCATCCTATGCTCCAAAAGGGTGCAAATAAAGCTGAAAATAGATTTTATGAGTCAGAGGGGATTTATCCTGGAGGAAAGTATAGGATTAGTTATAATTGCAAAAAATGTATGGTTGTTTTTGAAGAACAGTCCCTTGTTTAGATGAGTAAATGTGTTTTTTTCTGAAAATCTGGCTGTGTAACTTTAAGGCATGAAGTCATTCCATCACTTTTCTTAGCTGAAGAGCCCTTGGGAATGAATGAGCAGAAAAAACCCAGGGATATTCTGAAAGGTAGAATGGCAGCTGCTGATGTATATGTAGGCTAAATGAGTTATTGTTTCCCTGGGGCTTTGAAGTTAGCCATTAATCCAGTTTGCTTTGGCATCTTTGGCATTCAATCTTCTTGTGGAGTACTATTTTATGTATCAGCACTGGGGCAAAAATCTCCAGGGAATGTGATAAAAGGTTGTATTTGAAATTCTCTGGTTGAGCATTGGTGGATCTTCTTTTCAATTAAGTATATTTTTAAAAATGAAAATAAAAAGAATAGTCAATGCTTTTGAGTCGAATGAAAAAAATCTTGTCTTCCTTGCCTTGTATCATGCAGCAAGTGTTTGGTGGACTAATTGGAATGCATTTTTAAACTGGCATAATTGATACCGTGAACTGGATGTAATAAGGACTCTTAAATAATGACTTTTCTTCCCTAAAGTACAGCTAGACATGAACAAAAATGTCAGATGTCTTTCACATGAAAGAATTCGAGTCACAAATAAGGCTTATTTTTACCTCTGCTGCTCCAGTGTTACCAGATGAATAGTTTAATTTCCTAAGATCCACTCGAGATACAGAAAATATAATGGCCTTGTGGCTTTGCATGATGTTGGACTGTCAGCCATAAATACAGTCCTCTGAAAAACGTATGGCTCCCAGATCCATAACGTGTTCTTCCATCGTCTGTTTCTCCGCAGTGGCTGAGAAGACCAAAGAGCAGGTGTCCAACGTTGGGGGAGCTGTGGTGACAGGAGTGACGGCGGTGGCCCAGAAGACAGTGGAAGGAGCAGGGAGCATCGCTGCAGCCACTGGCTTGGTGAAGAAGGATCAGTTGGCCAAACAGGTTTGTTTATTTAAAATCTTCTCCAGGTGAAGTGAGCAATGAGTGATCTCCATGAACTGAGGGCAGATGGAGTGTTTCCTGTCTGTCAGTGGTAGGAATGCAGGATGATTCATGTTACACTAAACAAATGAACAGCAAAGAAAATGTCTGCTGTTTATAGCTTGTAACTGGAATGAATGTAGAATTTGGGAGGTTGAGTAGGATTAGGCATGAAACTTTACTATTCTGAAATGTCTTAGCACATTTTTATCATGGTTTTAAGTGTGATCTTGTGATGCTTCTGAACTCAGCAGCCTCTAGTGGAGACCAGTCACTGTAGGATAGCTGTATAGTTGAATGGAAAGATAACTGTTTTTCCCAATAATTTTGGATTAAAAAGCAACCTGCTAGTGCTGAATGGCCAAACAGTATATCTCAGGTTTAACATCACAATTTTTATTCACTGTAGTTGAAGAGCAGCGTTTGTGTACCAATCCACTGACTGGTTAGAAACATTACATCTAAAGTCAGGATCTAGCTGGAGAGTCACTGTCTTCCATTAATACAGTGACCCTGTCTCAAAAATGCCTCCAAATATTCTGAACTCTTCAGATTAAATTTGCTCTAGCTCATCCTATAAAATATTCTGTAGATATTTTCATTCCAGCACCAAGGTGAATGTAAGTATTTGCACAATTGTCTTAGTTTAGGGCAAAACCAAAACAATTTCGAATACCTTTCTCAAGAAAAGATCACGCCTCTTTTAAATTTAGAACAAAATTTTAATTTTGAAGGGAAAATGTAGAAGGAGAGATAACAGTTCTTAACCACTAAATATAGTTATATATGCATATATGTCTATGTGAACCACCAGAACAGANACAATACAAAGTGTTACTACATTTTTGTTGCTGATGCACTGTAGTTATGCTCTTCCACTTACTCTAGGTGAAAAGTTACCCCAGCTAGTGGGAATGGTGCTTTCAAAATGTGCATGGTGTTGTTCAGAGACAAAAATAACACAGAAGAGACAAATACCTCTCTTTGTGCTGTTTTCTGTATGAACATTTAAAAGTTAATAAAAATTGGACTAGGAGGGATATTTTCTATTTGCACAAAGATATTGGTGTCATGGATTGAGCATGAGGTTCTATTTTGCATCTAATTTCCAATTAATGTCCAGGGGAACTGTTACAATTGAATCCTTAAAAACTTTTGTTTTATCCTTGTCTGTTACTGAAGTGTATTCCTGTCTGTCTGACAAATCCTGTAAGTGCTTTAGTATGGGGAGCAAAAAGGGTATTAGATTGTGGTAGGCATTCGTTTCACTGTGGTGGATTGTTCTTGAAAGCATCTCACAAGCAGTTTTATTCTCTTTCAAAGCAGTTTTCCTGGGGGTTTTTTTAGTCCTTTTGTATTCAGCTGTAAGAAATATGTTGCTTTTGATGTGGACATGGTCCTTTGTAAAAGCTATGTTGAAGATTTGTGAAATCAAGTATCCAGGGAACTGCCAGGGGGTACATGAGTTTGGCATGGCTACAGTAGCCTGTGCCCTTAGTTTCTGCTAAAGCTCTTTTGTAGTTTTGTGCTGAGAATATTAATTTCTGTTTGTAGCTCTTCAAACTCAGTGTAATAGGATCATCATTGCAGTAATGCACTATTTCCTATTTTAGTATTGGCCATAACTATTATTTTTATGTCAATATACATACAGAGATCTTTATAAAGTATAAAGCAAATGTCTTCTGATTTTCATTTAAATCTGTTCTGTATATTGTTAAGCTTAAATATGTCATGATGGCTGTAACAGAATAAAATCACATCTGTGAAATGAAAGAACATCCATAATGTACATGCATATGATTCCACAGCCCTATAAATAGCAGCATTATTCTGAACTGGTGCTTTGTTCTTTAGATGTGTAAAACCATTCATTTGATTCTTGATATCTGTATTTTTGGACTGATACTCATCTATGCAGTGTGGCCATGTAGCTAATTAGTATCTATGACTCTAGTGGTCTGCCTTAGGTCTCCGTCTCTTTCTGGTTTTGCAAGGGATGAGTAGTCATTTCAAAAAACGTTAGTATCAAAATTAAGTCATGTGAAGGTATTTTAAAAACTAGTGGTTTTGCATTCCTGTGTGGCTCAGAGAAACATGTGATAGATTTTTGCTTTGGATTTTCCAGGTAAAGTGTCAGTTGGGTAGAACAGGTATGTGGGCACCCAGAATATCAGTGGGACACAGGTCCCTTGTAGGAAACAGGGAAAGGCTTTGTGAAATAACAGAAGGTTATTATATATATATGTATAACCAGACATTCTGTGAAAGTATCAATGTAACTTTGTGCTTTATCTCCATAAAGTTGTGTGACTTAAGGCTGTGATATAGCTAGTCTGCTCTAAACTGGGAATAAGAAACCACAGTTAGCAAATTCATTCCCTGAGCTTCAGTGTGGTAAGCCAAATGCTTTTGACAGGTTATTCTTCCTATGGACATTTTTTTGGAGTTGTCCTAAAGCAAATGGCTGTGTATCTCATGTGCAAGATGAACACTTTGCTTGCTTACACAGTGTAAGTCATCTTATTTAACAGGGAATTTTAAATGTAGCATACAATTGTAAGCAAATAGAACCATGATTACAGACTGTTTTTCCACAGAGAGCTGAAATGTGTTATCCAATAATATGTTATTTTTAGTTGGCTTCTAAGCTTGTAACAAATTATTTCTTCCAGTTCAACCTCCATGCAACTGAAAGGGTTTGTATACTTCCCATTTATTACAGCATCAGGAACTGTGAAATAAATATAAAATCATAGAATATCTCAAATTGAAAGGGACTCATAAATGTCATCAAATCCAGCTCCCTGCTCCTCACAGGGATTAGCTGCTTCCAAGAATGTTTCTGGAAGCCCCCTGAACTAATGGTCATTGCTGGGATCTGCTACTAGTCATCTGCTTGCCTGTGTGAACGCCTGCAGTCTTGTGTGGTGACTGGTATTTTCCTGGTGCTATGATTGAAGTCTGGTTTTGACTTTCAACCAACTGAAAATACTTGTGATGTTTCTTTACCCATGGATACAACAATACTTAGGCAAAGGAGTTACTAAGCAAGTTCGTGGTAAAATGATTTCTTGAGAAGTTTGTCCAAGCCTACCTAGTGCAGCCTTTAATATTGAAGTGCTTTGGAGCATGAAGCACAGGCTTAACCATCCAGCTGAGGCCAGGCTGGAGGGCTGCTGTCACAGCACACTGTCACCTACCTGCCCTGCAGCTGGTGTAAGCAGGCAGTGCAGAGTGACAGCTGAGACTAGTGAGAGACAGGGACAACTCGATAGTGCCCATCTGGGGGCTGCCCGGGGGATTTCTGCTTTGGCAGAAACTCACTCCTTAACACAGCAAGGGTAGTAGGCTTGAATTAATTATAGAAGGGCTAACGTGCTGCAAGTGGTATTTTGATAAATGACAAAACACTTATTCTGTGCCTCTGCATGCTTTATTTCTGTGTACAGTGTGAGCGTGCTTCTAAATAAATGGAGTTTAAAAACAAAAAAGGAAAGTCACTGATGATAGTGTTTAATGTAGAGATGGACATGTTTGGTTTTTTGCCTGAATTAAGAAAGCTGTAAAATCCAAAGGATTTCAGTATTCTGTTTTCAGCTCAGCACAAATGTATGGATCCAAATATCATGAAGGGATACTGTATTGTATACTACTGCCTAAGAACAAAACATAGACTACAAATTTTATTGTTTTCAGATAGGTGATTAACAAACTAAAGTTCTTAACCTCACTTATGTAATTTGGTTCCCTAGCATCTCAAGAATAAAACAGTTGGTAAGTTCTGTGATTTCTGCGGTGAATAATTTTACTTACTATTCTAGCACCAAAATCCTCAGTCAAGCTGAAACCTCACAGTCCTCTGCATACCCTGTCAGTGTATAGTCAGATGAATTTCATGTGTTGTAGATTTTACTAAAGTAAATAGAAAAACAGGCCTTGTCCTTACCATGTTTGGGATCTGTATGATGGATTGTGTTTGGTATCTCTATGTGCTAAATCCTTTTTCTTTCTAGTGTCTCTTAATTTAACACTTTTACAGTAATTAGCACTGTAAACACAAACATAAAACACAGTAGCAGATAACATGTAGGTAGGTAATATGCTCACAGAGCAGGTCATATAACTCATTGGTTTAGTTACAGAGCTTTCAGAGGAGAAGACTGATTGCCAATTTAGACATTAGTCATTTTCTTCTCTAGGAAATATTATTTAACTAATTTTAACTAATTGCATTTTATGTGAAAAGGAATATAGAAGAGTGCAAGCAATGGTACATTTGCTGTATCTCCCCCACCCCCTGCATTTCCTGGCACTTCTTAGAATTTAAACACTGTCATAGCATAAACATTCAGTGCAGTGGATCCCAAGCATTGAGTATTTCTTGTCTTACTAATTTTCTTGCCCAGCACAGCTAGGCTTATGAACCACCAAAGTTTTCCATGGACTGTTATACATTGTTTAGAACCAGGGTGAATCCACTTTGGGGAATCACCATAATCAAATATACAAATATGTAGGAGCCTTTTTCGTGCTGCTTACAGGGAAGCTCCATGAGACATTATGCATTGCTGAGAATAAAGACATGATGAAACGCTTTTTAATTTTGATGAGATGAGAGCAACTCAGTTTTGATGAGGACACCATGCATTACAGTGTACTTCAGCCAGCTATTATTTGTTCATTTGGGAAATCTTACTAGTAGAAGGAATGCAGACCCTGTAAGTGCCTCTGAAAATTTGTCTTTCAGTGACAGAATGAAGGTTTCTTTTTGCTTTATTAAACAGTGATTTTTTTAAAATGTAAGTGGTATCTCTTATTTCAAAGATTTGCGATTTGTCTTATTGCAAACTAAGATTCCTAGTGGTCTTAAAGAAGTTTTGATTACCACCTGTAATTTAAAAAAACACAAAAAAGTTTAATATGAAATCTTTAGACTTTGTACTTTACATTTTGAATTTTAAAAATGCAGAGATAGGTTTAGAAACCCTTCTATAGAAGTTTTATGCAGAAATAACCGCAAACTTAGGATTAACATTTGAATTATACTGAAGTTATCTTGGGTATCAGTGCCAAAAGTTTAAAGACCAGCATTGGAGTAGCCAACACTGTTTTAGTGATACAATATAAATGCCTAGCTTGGTACTTGAAAAAGCTCCAACAAACATTTTCTCATTTTGTCTCTTTTTCTCTTTTGAGATCTGTTTAGTGTATTTTGAGATCTGTTTTGTGTATTTTATTTCCTGCTGTGCCATAATACTGACTTGCTACATGGAAATTTTTTGAAACTTTAATATCTCATTTATTAATGTACTTTTTTTTTGCAAATAAGATTCCAGAAATAGGTCTAACCATGGCAAAATTTGGGTTTAGGTGGGACCGTGTATTTTGATAGAATATCAGTATCTCCTGGTTTTCTGACCATCTTTACATTCAGTATACTGTACAGCATACTTGACTATTGAAGTATCACAGCTCTCCATCGTCTTTCCAGTGTGTAATCTTGAAAAACTTTTCTCAAAAACACAAAGGACAAGTTATGGAGCAAAGATATCCAATTTCCTATTCAGGAAGAGAATTAGGGACTTTTTCCACCTTTGCATTATATTTTATGCATTTAGCCATCTGTATCTCAAAAGGTTAATAAACCCCAACTAAATGTAGGACAGTAAGTGCAAGTTATGTGAGACTTAAACTGGATATTGAATTAGCAGGTTTATTCATCTTCAGCACTTAGTATGAGCAAAACATCAAGCCTTGAATTAAGCAAAGAAACTTCAATAAGATTTTGATGTGCCAAATGCAGAAATAGCCTCCACCCAATTAACTTCTGGAGCTGATGCTTTTCTGTACATGCTGTAGAGCGAGCAGGCTGCAGGGGCTCAGCAACATCTACTCCCTCATCAACTACTTCTCGCTGTTTATGGCTCTAATAAAATATGAATTTATATAATCTAGACCCCTAGCTACCCTATAGGTCTAACCCTCTACACTTCAGCCAAGCTGTGCCAGTTTCTACCTTGCTGCACAGTGCAAAAGGGTGGGATTTCTGGTTGTTCTGGGTGGGCCTGGCTATGGTTCTGGTGTGACAGTCTTGTCTGATCGATAGGAGCAATTACAGCAGTTTGGGAATCATAGAATCATAGAATGGATGGGGTTAGAAGAGATGTTAAAGATCATCTGGTTCCAACCCCCCTGCCATGGGCAGAGACACCTTTCAGCCGACCAGGTTCCTCAGAGCCCCATCCAGCCTGGCCTCGAAAGCTTGCACGGTATGGTTTGTGGTGGGATAACGAGCAGACAGTCAGTCTTCCTCAAGGAAACCAAAGTGTTTTAGGTGATGTATAGGAGAAGGCCTGCTCAGGCAGTCACAACTGAACATCAGTCAGATAACACTTGCTTTTAGATTTCTATTTAAATCATAATGTGCAGAGCACATAGTTTGAGTTAGGTTTTTCTTTTTCCCTTATGGTTTTATTTCTTGATCTATGTATAATGTATGAGCGACTGCTGCAAAACAAAAAGGATATTTAACAGCTATTAGCAGTATTTCCTTTTTTAATGTATGTAGATTGATTGAGGGATAGATTCCCTGTTAGGGGATCAACATTGCTCAGGACTGAATCACAGAAGGCCCTTTTAGGAGAAAGCCTTTGTTAGCTGTTTCTTAAAATTCATGAAGGAATTGGGACTGTCAGTGAGCTGACATATCGCTTTGATTGTGGTGTAACTGATTTATTTTGGTAGGGCTTTTCTTATTTAACTCAGAATTAATGATGGTGTATTCTGTTAAAACATTGGTAACAAATCAGTTCTATAAAGCTAATCCATATTCTTGAAAGAGAAAACTCTAATTTATTATAAATCATAAGGCACCCATAGGTAGGTGATATTAGAGTTTTGAATCTGCTTTATGTACACCGTCAAATCTCCTCATGACAGTACATGTATTTTTTTGATGGAAAGCTCACGAATCATCTGGGTTGTATAGAGGTATGACTATCAGTACACTTCTGAAACTGTGCCACAGTCCTGTATGAATGCTCTGTATCAAAATGAGAGTGGCTTTGGTTCAGTAATTTGAATTTATTTTGGAAACAAATTACAGTTACAGTTGAATCCACTTAATACAGTTTCATTGATACAGTTCTGTTTTCCTTTTCTGTTTCCACATGGACAAGTGTCAAATATGTAGCTTAGTATATGTTGATCCTGCCTAATGACACTGTGAAGAACACTACAGAGTGCTTGAAGCAGATTCTAATCTTTACAAGCAGTTTTATTTAATGAAATGTGCTAATGTTGCCCACAGAAAATAGGTTAATAAATAGGAAGGACAGAGAAGTCACAATGTCAACAAGGAAATAGAATGTTTTTCTTCTAACTTTGTTTTATTTATAAGGTGTTCTTACCTGTCACTAGCTTCTCAGCAGGTGTGTGCATGTTCTGGTAGCGCTTCTGGACATGAGTAGATTAATTTTATTTCCCCTTGAACTTGAAATATTTAAAATTAGGATGGACAAGGTAGAAATGAATATGCACAGAAAATAACAATAATGGGGGGAAAAACAAACGGCAAAATACCAGTGATTCCAGATGGGAGTGCTGGAGTTTTTTGGTTTGGTAAAGAGAGTGTTGAAGTGCTGGTAGTATTTTGGTAGACCAGCTTGTGCTTGGCCTCCCTCATTGGCAGGGAAAATACCTTTCCTGCTGTGGGACATGTTGTCAGTATTTTTTCTCAGAAGGCAAAAGAGTAGTATTTGAAAGAACACCATATTCTCTCTGTCAGAGCATTGCCATGCATTCACATCTGTAACTTTTGCAGAACTTGAGGGAGCAACACTTGTGTGGTGTTATCAAAATATCCTGGAGGTTATTGCTCTTCATTTATTCAGGAACAACTATCAGTTTAATGTAAAGGTCTTGCGAGTTTTCCTGGTTTCCTAATGGCTTTCATGCTGTGAGATAACATTTTAGTTCAGACTGATGTTGAGGGTCTACCTGCTGCCTTCAATACTTCTGACCATAATGTATTCCTAATTACCTGTGGAGAAGTTGAGTTAAGGAGCTTTGGGGTGGCATCATGTTGTTCTTTGTTTTGTAGCAATTGCTCAACCACAGATTTATCTTCAACCCCAGGGAAATGAAGTACCCCCATCTTAAACTGAATATGCCAGTCTCCCTTGGTGTCCAAGAACAAGAATTGTTTGTCAGCTGATAGAAGGGTGAACACATTCTCCATTGGGAATTGTTCATGTAACGATAGTGAGATAATATTTGTAATATCTACAAACAGCTGAACACAATTTTTCTTTTTTTTTTTTTTTAACTTGTGAGGGAGAAGCAAAAGACATTCTCTGTCCATTTATCAGGAGTCTGCCTTTGCATTTATTATAAGGGTTTGTTTGTCTGCAGTCTGCTCTGTTTCATCCCTCCTCTTTGATCTCTCTTCCACCTCCCATATCCTCCATCTCCATCCATTCTAACCAACCTAATATGCCCCCACGGCACATTCCAGGCTGATCTGAGAATGTATGTGTGGCTATTGCATTATGAGATTCTCTCAGGCTAATTATGGGACCGGTTCTTGTTTCGTAGTGCCCCAGTCTTTGCTGTGCATCCATCTGTGGGATTTCATGCAGTACTCACAGAAGTGTTTTTTTTTCCCCTGCTCTAAATAGTTGCCAATCCTATGTTAAATATTCAGGAAGGTGCTACTTGCTGAGAGGAGTACTTGTAAGTTTGTTTGGGGATGATTCATAGTCCTGCCAACTATTCCTGTTTTTGCCCACTGTTGCATAAAAGATTCAGCTGTTTCAGATGGGAAATAGTTTTATGTAATCCAGGACAGTTGGGCCAACTTGATAGTGGCATTTTTGTGCAACTTGAGGTAAAGGCTTTATAAGCTTGCAAACATTATCAGATTACAATAATTGTCTCCTTAGCGCCTTCTGCCATGTTTCACTGCTCCTTTACTGCCAGGACGGAGCGTGTAAGCCTTGGATGGTGAGGAGCTTAAATGTGATTCATTCAGTGCCTATCTGGAAGTCGTTGTCTTCAGAGGTTTTGTGATGGTAGCTTGTGTGACTTCCTGATGTTGTAGAAGCCAAACTCTGCAGCTGGCAGATTTTTTTTAGGTAGCAGTGAAAGTTTATGGTGTCAATATGACTTATTGGCAAAGCAGTGCTGGGTGTGTTTATGTCTGCCAGTCTATTCAGCTTAATAGGCATGAGTAGCAAATTTGAATCCTGGATTGAAGTGGTGGTCGGGGTTGTATAAACTTCAAGGACTGAAGTGTGGAGTAGATACCTTTCGGTGGAGAAATAGATTGATCTGTATTTTCAGAATGTCTGTCCCATGTCAGCTCCAAAAAACCGTCCAAAACCCTGTAGGTTAAGAGGGAGAGGGAGTATGAAAGAAATGAGGCAGGATGCTTGTATCAGGATTACCTAATTACTGGCAGTGTTGTCGTTACTATTAGTAGAAAGGAAGTTTATATCTGAATACTTGTGATGATCAACAAATATCAGAGGAATATGATATACAGCATTTTGATGACTATTTTGACTAATGGTAAAACTTCCTAAAAGTCCTATCGAGTAATAGATAAAAGCTTGTACATAGCCTGTGGATGTCTGGGACTCCTTCAAAGCTACTAGCACATAATGGAAGAGATGACCCATCTTCTCTACAGTAAACTGTTACCAAACTTTTGGGCTCTCACCTTTCAACTGTGTTAAAGTTACTTGTCTCAGGGTGTTTCATGATATATCTGGACACTGGAATTTGGTAGTAGAGAAGGCTACATTGAATGTCTTAGAAATATATCTGAAAATCTAGATTGCAAATGTCTTTTTTGCCAGTCTAATGCAAAATATTCCCTGTGAGGAAACTGGAGGTGTAAGCTGCTAAAGTCGTCCTCCAAAAAAACATGCTTTTTGCAAGAGTGAAGCAGGCAGAGAGTCTGATTCTGAAATGCATTTGACATATTGATTGCCCTCCATCCTTTTGGTGTTAGCTTTCAGAGCTGTTTCCTTGTGCTTTATTAACACATGCCCAGGAGGTTTGCCAGGCTTGGGTCAGAAAACTCAAAATGAAGCTGAAGATGAGGATATACAACCAGTAAAGAACTTCTGCTGTGCTTAGTAGGTTAGCCATGAACAGAAAGAGGAGCTGTCTGTAACTGCCTCTCCTTCAGAAGCGTATAAATCATGGTTTGTGCCTTTGAACCTGCTTAATCCCTCTGTCTGACTCCCCACTCCATCCTGTGCCAGTCCTACATCTTTCTTCTCTGGGGCTGTGGGACAAAGCAAAAGCTCTAGGCTTTTTTGGCTGACCTTTGCTATACCTTTTCTTTGTATAATGTAATTCATTCTTCCAGTGCTATTATATGTAAGGAAGATACTATTTTTTTTTTCCTTACTAATTCCCTGTGATGGTTTTAGGGCCCAAAGGGTTCACTGTGGTCTAAATGGACATGCATTGCCCTGGAGCTGTGTGAAAAATTCAATCAGGGTGTCAGGGTCAGTGTCAGTCATGAGAAGTGTCTTCTTACCCATAGAGACAGTATTCTGACAGGGAATGTCTGAGCTGAAGAAGGGAAGAAGCAGTGGTTGAAACAAACTATTGTATCTAAAGAAAATTAATTTTACAGCTAGTAATGCTGAATATGCTTGGGGAAGGAAATTACAAGGGCAACTGAGCTGGGTTAGAGAGCATTTTTAAGACTTGCAGCTTCTCTTGATTTTATGTGAGCCTTTAGGAAGGAGGCTGGAAGCTGTAAAACCTGTTAGCAGCGCTAGTATTGAGAACTGACTACGAGCCTCTGATTGCTTCTAATTTGGAGTGTTTGTAATTAATTAAGCTAATAATTTATAATAAGGTAATACTTTAAAGGTGTTGAAATGTGTGGTTTAACTCTAAGGATCACTGGCCAGTTTGGTAGAATTGATATCCCTAATGCAGTTTATAGATGATAATGTGTGCATGAAGCACTTATACTATTCCTAATGAATATACTTACGTCTATTAAAAATAACAACATTACACTGGTGGCATCAAACCCTTCAGTTCATTACTTAACACCCAGCATATCTTAGGCATGTAAGACTACATTCAAAGATGCTTGTCTGACTTAGCTAATACTTGATGCAGTTGATCTGACAAATGATTCTTTTCAGATTCCTAGGCGCTTCCGTTTTAATGGCTGGGTCATTTTTAATTTGATGTATGGGATATATCATCTTACAAATCCCTCAGGATATAACTGGATGAGTTCAGATAGACATGCTGTATGTAAATGGTCTTGTAGAAAAAGCTCAGAGATCAAACAGAGCTGGAGGCTGAGTTTATTTCTCTGGAGAAAATTATTCTAACAGGTAAAAAGTGAAGTCACTGTCAAGAGGATGTAAATATGCATGTGTTTTGCACAGATCCTCAGGTGGAAGGAATATTTCCCCTCTCCTCCTCATCTGTGCCGTGGTCTTAGAGATTTTTCTGAAGTGAATTCATTGTATTTGATGGTGCTGTACCAATGCATTTATCAACTCAGTGCTCTTCCTGGTCCACAGCATGGAGACAGGCCAGGTACACACCTGTTAGGAGCATGTATTTGCATAGCAGACATTTAAAAGGCAAAGACAGGAGGGATTGGTGATGGTTGTTGTGACAGAGGCAGCACAGGGTTGTCAGACCAACAGGTGGAAGATGGAAACTTTTACTAGGAGCCTTATGTCAGTTGTTACCTTTTGTTAGCTTGGAATTTGTCAAGCAGCTTCCTGAAGTGGGGATCCATTTGTTTCCAATAGATTCCAGGTGTTTATTTTCTTTAAAGAATAAATAATAACTATTCTGATGGCTTTGAAGGAGGGCATATGTTCACATACAGCTGACCTGAAGTCTAAGCCACAGCAGTGAACTTGCTTTTCACAGTCATCAGCATAATGTTTCCTTCTTAGTCTATTTTTGGAAGGGGTGGTGTGCTCATCCTTCACAGGGAAGGTAACAGATTTAACAGCGCTTCTTTCCACCTCCTACACACCATCTATGAGATGGAGGTTTTAAGTCTTAGCTGTCTCTGCAGGTTTTTTCCGTCAGCTACGTTTCGGATGTGTGCTTTATAATGCGGCTGGTTGGACTGCTGTAAATGCCAGCTGTTGTCCAAACTGAGAAATAGGAGAGTCTGGGAGAAGTAATGAAACCAATTTAAAAAGCAAAGCTTAGATGTTGCTTTGGAATCTATTTGGAGTAATATAAACACCTCGGTGACAGTTGAGAGTAGCAGATTTGTTTGTTCGTCTTTTCCCAGCTTCTGTCTTCCCGAGCTCAGTTGTATGCCTCTAGATTATGTGTGTTACATAATGGTAAGGGAAGCGACTAAACAGAAGCCTTTGCTGAACTCTCAAAGGGGAATCAGGCTTGGCAATTCATCTTAGAATGCAGGACATGTGAAGGGAACATGGAGAACAATCGGTTGTACTTGAAATAAAATAGCTGGTCAGGGTATTGTCTCCAACTCAGTGTGTTCTACAGACACTTAAGGACATTCAGTTAATTCAAGTTTTGTCTGTTCGTCTTGAATTTAAAGTTGGCCTAAGAAATCAGCAACTGTTTTGACCAGGAGAGATGATGCTGAACCCAACCTTTCTCTGCATCCTCTAAATAGCAAAAGTCTCTTTGTGGAGACAAAGCCAATGGGGGGCATGAGTTGGATTCAGGAAGGATGGAAAGACCAAGTGCAGGATATCTGATGATCAGGAGTCGGAGGAGGAAAGAGTGGCCAGGTATGAGAGGAGGCAGTTCTTGTATTCTTCTAACATTCAAGCACCATGAGGCAAGCTCTCAATCCTGTTTCCTTGAAGTATGAGATGCTGGCAGAGAATTCCCCCTCCAGAAATCTATTGCTGCTGCTGGGACTAGGGAAGAAGAGCTCAACCTGTGTTTGGGAATGTGTGATGGATTCTACCTTTCTCTTACACCCAGCTGCTCATTTTTTTGCCAGCAAAATAGTGGTTTGGGAGTCTAGGTGCTCTGGAATTTGAATATTTCACATTGATGTTTTACCTTTTTGGTGAACATCAGTAATGAACATGAATCCTACAGGAGGAAGACATTAACATTTCAGATTCTTTTTTATAACCACTCTGCATCAGTACTAATGTTGATCTCTTTGATAATTGCCAGGAAACTTGTTTGGATTGGAACTTGATGAGTGCTGACTGGTTTTGATTATTGCATCCTAACACTTAAAACTGGAGTATCTATGTGTTCTGACTTAGTTTAGAAAAGCAGGGCTTCTGAATGATTGTCTTTCAGGGACACAGATTCAGCAGAGATTTCAAATTACCTAAAAGTACTTGTACAGAGTCCATCCTGTCATGTCCTCCTCTTCTGCTTTCCTGTTCCACCTGACAATGCCTGAGCATATTTTGAGCTATGTGCAAACCATCACATCAGCCCAAGTGTTGCTAGACTCCATACTTTGACAACTTACTAGCTCACCTAATTAGTACCCCTTACTCCTAGGAGAATGGAAGTTATCTTAACTGATCAGATTCTGGGGATCTTGTATTTGAATGGGGGTTTATGCATGAAAGAAGGAAAAAAGGAATTTTCAAAGATTATTGAATATAAGAAAAATATACAGCCATGTGCTTTGTGAGTGCTTATTAATTATCCAGGTTTAAAGAAAAGACTCTAAATACCTACTAAAATGTCCAGTGAGTTATTCTCTATTCTTCCTGGGCCTTAGTTCCGTCTCTCTCACTCTTATGTCGTGTGGAGGAGACCTGTCCTTTTGGTTTGCATAGCATGCACCGTGTTTCATCAGTCTAGTACAACATCATATTGTATCATCACAGTACCATCACAAGACAGCTTGGGTTGGGAGAGATCTTAAAAATCATCTAGTTCCACCCCCTTTCCCATTATCCACCCTCCCTGCCATTATCTTCCCTGCACCTTTGTCATGATCTCTGTAGCTGTCCTGAGGACGTAAAGATGACCACCTTGTATTGGTACACAGGGGACTGACTGTCCATCGCTGGGCATGATGCTGACACTCAAAGGAAATGCCAATAATTTGAGCAAAGTGTAAAGAATTTACACAAGGTGTTTGTTATGTGCCTACCAGAGTTGTATTCACTTCCTGCCCCTGACCTCCCAGGTGGACTGGTAGGAGATCAGAACTGGATTGGATGCTACCCTGCTTTTCTTAGAAATCATCAATGTACAATTCAAGCTAGCCTTTTTATTACCTTAATGCTCAGCTTCATTTATATAAATCTGTTGAAGCTACCTTGCTTGCCCATGTGTAAACAGGTACAAGATTCTTATTTACAGTGGCTATGCAGGAGTAATTGAAGGCATACTTTGGCTGGAAACTGGTTTATTAAAATATAGTGAGAGAAATAAGAGCTCAAGGTGACTTTCAGAGTTTTCTTTACATTTGACTGAGAGTAGCATTCAGGAGGAAAAAACACACCTGTCATAGCATTTACCAAACATTCTTTGGAAGGAAGAAAACTTGAAATAAATTGTATTTTTTATTTTGACAAGAACTGTCCATTGCTTGCAAAAATCACTTCAATGTAGCTGTTAAAATCATGGCTGTGTTTCAAGCCACTGTATGGAGTGTATTTATATGAAGAGCTTTTATTTTACAATATCTTATCTATTACTGTAAGACTGTCATGTAATTTCAGATTGTGGTATCTGATATGCATTGGATTGTTCTGGTTTTTTTCAAATCTCTTCTGGAGAAGAGGGAGGAATTTCGCTGGCTCACCCCCAGACATTGTGGCCTGTCTTTGAAAACACTCAAATACATGTTGCTCACTGGCTCTCTTTGTTAGAAGAACACATCCCTCTTTGACAAAATGTCATTCTGCACATGGCCACCATTTGGGGCTGATTTGAGAAGTGGGTGCAAAGAAGTGCAGAAATACCAGTTATCTTTGTATAAGAGGAGCTGTCTTCCTCACAATGAGGCATTGCATGAAGTTCCCTCATTTGTTTTGGAATAACTAGCTCACAGAGGTTTGGAAGGCCTGCTAGTAGGATCCAAGCTATGCAAGTTTAGGAGTGAGGGAGCCGGACTAAGAAGTTCCTCTTTTGACTGATGAATTGAATTCTTCCTGTAGGGGAACAGCTTGCTTCAGTTCCAAAATCAAAGGGCATGAGACCAGAGTCCAACACTTGCATGCTCTTTGGACTAGCATTGGAAAGACTTGGGGTATTCAAGAGAATCATTCACTGAAAAAACAGGCTCGTGCTTGAGTGCTTGCTTCTCATGTTCGTCTTACTTCAGGAGTGTTAAGCAGGCTCAAGTGCTTTAATATGTTAATGTTAAAGCTAACTGCATCAAGGGTAAGACTCTCCTATTCTTCAGCTGCTCAGTAGTGCTTTGGTGAGCAGGTGAACAGAACTGCGGTCAGTGGGGCTGCTCAGGAATATGGAAAAGTTTCAGAGTTTGACAGGAAATTGGAGGAAAAACAAGCAGAAGTGAATGGGCATATTGATATCAAAATAAAGTACGTACACAGGTGTGTATGTAAGTGGTGAGGTAGAACTCTAGAGCATTTTAGCAATGATAGTATATGATTTTTTTTATTTTTTCTGATCAATAGTAGGCTTTCGTAGTCATGTCTCCAAGTATACTGGCTACAAAGAGTGCATAGTTTTATAGTTTCATTAATTAAAGTCAGCTTTTTTTTTTTTTTTTGGTCTCTCTATTCAGAACAGTTGTGACTCCTTTCTGTTTAGCTTTTACTGTTGGAGCAGTGCATACTGCAGTGTTCAAAGTTGTGTTAGTAACCTCAACCATCATCTGATAAAGCTGTATATGAGAGAGAAATTATAGTCATTGTCCTTGACAAAACAAAACAAACAACAATAACAAACAAAAAACCAACACCTGAGAGTTTTGCCACCAGGCATTATTGAATAATGATTAAAGAAGTTTGTAGAGGGTGGAAATAAATGGGATGTATAATTTTTCTGGCTTTAAAATGTGACATGAATATATTTTGTTCTTCTTTGTTCCTTTTATTGTTCTTGCATAACATCTGGAGCATTGTCTTCTCCACTGTGGGGATCAGCATTAGTCATCTGGGGAGATGCTCTTCCCGACTCATCAGGCTGTAGATGGATAACATCCCACTAGTACAGAGCAGCAAATAGCATCACATTCTTACCATGCAAAATGGCATTGGGGTCTGTTAAATTAATCCCTTATTCCTATCTGCTGTGTGTCTTTGGCTCCATGAAAAAGGGCTGTTATGAGCCTGTCAGCTGTCAGTTCTATCTTCTACTATTGTTTCTTCGATCAGCTTTATATGTCTTCTAGATTAGCAAGGTTTTAAAGAATCTAGGTATTAAGGACGACAGGGTAAGGCTGGTACAGTGGCAGCTAGTAGCAATTTAGTTTTCTTACTTCCTTTGACAGTTTTTATCTCCTTGTTTGTTCAGCCACTTCAGCACGTCCTGACACTCTTTGAAGTAAGTACAACAAAGAAGGATGAGAAAAGACAGGAAGGGATGATGTTGTCAGTCAGACCTACACAACAGAAAACTTGTTCCATTTTCTTGGTGTTGTTTGAGTACTTAATTATGCTATATAAATAGTTTTGTTTTTCAAGAGTGTGCAGACCAAACATCCAAGAACCTGAGATACTTTGGTGCATGGCTGTATTTCTTACCAAATGATTTATTCCACTTCTTCATCATCATTACTAATATAATTGTGATATTAGTAAAAAGATTAGGAAGTACAAAAGCCAGGAAGCGGGATGTTCTTGTCAGAAGGAAACTGGTTCTTCATCTGTAAATGTATAAATTAATGTTCAGTCAAGCATTGCATAGAAGTGCTTTACAATTAAAAAAAATAGCACAGGTGCTGTACTACTGGACAGGTCAGCCAGATTGTCATGTGTTTGCTTTCCTGAAGTACTACTGTATCAATGTGCATTTAGTCTCATATATGTGCCATGATCAGTGATGGCATATACTGCCTTTTAACTTCTATACCGTTATGAAATACTGGCATATTTCGTACTCTGTACACACACTTTTTAACTCTGAGGTAAGTAGTAATAATTTAGAACTATCCTGTCCTTTTTTTTTACTGCTTTCCCCTCCACCTTTCCCGACCCAAGCAGTTTAGTTCTTCATTGCCATAGTCTCTGAAACACAGTAAGCTATTAGAGGCTTCTTCAGACTGCCAGAGATGCAGACTATTACTGCAAGGTGATGGGAGTTTTTGATTTGGTACAAGATAGTGGTCACAAGCTGGTGACCTTTGGGTTTTCAGACAGTACTTTATGAGGACAGAATTGTAGAACACCATATATTCTAATCCTTGCCCTTTATGTCCATAACTGCAAAGAAAGGTGTTTAGGTGGAAATGGAACAAAGGGAATTTTGTAGTTCCCATGGAGTTTGGATTATTTGAAATTTTTTCAGCTTATTACTGGCAATGCTCAAGGATGGAGATACATTTACAACAGGGAGATGTTTCGGAAGAATAAACCTGCAGTTGTTAAAATATCAGGGAGATGTGTGTGAAATTTCACACCGAAGTAATTACACTTCTAATTTCAGGGAAGGAATTTTGCCTTTCTTATTTTAGTCATACCTTCTAACGCATACTAATTATTTCCTTCTTGCGATTTAAGTGTTATTTTAGTACTTGGACTGTATTTGAATTGTGTCCTACAAATCACATATGCAGTATCATGAGATGTGATAGCAGTACCATTCTGTGCATGTTTCTCTTGACAATGTCTTTCTCCTGTGTCACATTATTTAGACAGGAGTGGCTCAAGTGCCACATTGCCACATATAAATGTCTATTTCTGTTTGAGAAAAGAGATGGGAAACTGAATTAAGTGTTCAATGCCAGTTATTATTTAAAGATACTGTTAAAGGGCCAACCTGAATTGGCAACACTGAGCTCATACGTGATTTGTTTTGGTCAGTCCAGACACAGTAGAGATATAGATATAACAGACATTTGTGTTGTCCAGACACAACATAATATAGTTGCAGAAACAATTGGATTTGCATGACTGAACTCCATTTTAGAAGATGTTGAGCACCATGACTCCTAGTCAGGCTCTCAACATTGACTGCATTACCTTTGAGACCAGTCCTTGTGGAGAGTGAATCCCTTCACCTCTCGCATGGCTGGGGAGGAGGATGCCTTCTGCCTTAATGGATTGCGATGAGAGAGATTGCACACAGGCCAGTGTTGATCTGAAATTGGTTTGTTGATGCTTTTCTTTCTGTACTTCAAACCCTGGACCAGATCCCCAAAAACCTTGTTCCCCAATCACAGGAATTGTCCTCTAAGCAGCCACAGTGCTTTCCTCTTAACACAGTCTGAAGTGTAAATAGAGCACAGCAGGTTTTTTAGTAAGACCCCATAATGGTTATCTGAAGTTGCGCTGTATCCAGAAGAGTGCAGTTTGGATGGATGGAGGAGTACAGCTCTCGAAGCTTTCTAGCTGTACTGCTTTCTTGCTTTGGGATTTATTTGTATTTTATCCAGGGGAAAAAAAAAATTGGCAGAAATGTAGCTCACTAGAATAGGATGTTCAAACATCTCAACTGGCAAAAATCATTAGTCTTTGCACTCTGAAAAAATGTGGATTATTTCAAAGAACTTAAAAGCCAAATGTCACTTTTCATCTTCAGAACAGATGCTTCTAATCTGTTTGAATCACAAAGCAGGAAGCTTGGATTTCTCTTGCTGTTTGAGAAGCAGAAGAATATAAGCTAGATTAATTAGTTCTATTACTAATGATGATATCAGAGGTGCTAACGTGAATAGTGAACTGTCTGCCAGACATGGGCATGTAAGCATCAATTTGCTGCCTCTGTATTGGTTTAGGCACCTACAGGTAGTGTTTAAATGGCTTATTGGAATATTCTCTGGGGCTTTACCAGCAGCTATTTATGCTGGTTAATATATGCCAGCACTTCTAAGGCATTTTAAAAACTGTGCTGTCAACAGTTTCTGAACACTGAAAGGAATCTTAATGCCATCTGTCTAGTCAGGCACAGCCCAACCCTGATGAATTGCTTGTCCTCTTAAATTTAAACTAATTAAATTTTTAGTTGGGTGATGACTGTCTTCAGCTTTTTTAAAACTAAATTTCTTACAGTAACAGGAAAACAAGCTTGGTAGCATCTCTTTGAGCAACATTTCTGTTTAAAAGCTTCTGATACAAAGGCAAGGAGAAGTTGGACTGAGTGGCATGAAATTCAGACGTGGCACTGAGTTGAGCTGTTCAGACTCAGAGCTACATCTTTTGGAATTGTTGCTTCAGTGTTCAGCATTGGGCCAGGTTTGCAATGTAGATTTAAATTGTTCATTGTGCTTCTCAAAATTATAACCATCACTGAGATGCCTGAAGTTTCTTATGGTGTTAATATTTTGTTGATTTTTGGAAGAAGAAAAGTTTTGGCTTCCATGCAGTCACCTGAATTCAAAGAAAATATTTAAGTTTGGTTTGAATCAACCAGACTCAAATGTCTGGAACTTCAGTGTACATGCATTTCCATAGTCTTATTTGTTTCTTGGGTCGGAAATGTCTAAAAAATGTGTATCAGTTTGTCTGGGAATTATTCTGTGAAGCTACTGTTGGTTTTTGGAGTTTTATTGGGGTTTTTTGTTTTGTGGGGGTTTTTTGTTTGGTTGGTTTGTGGTCGGTCAGGGGTTTTTTGTTGGTTGCCTGTTTCTGGTTTGGGGTGCTTTGGGAGGGTTTGGGGTCTTGGGAGGGGGAGTTGTTTTGTTTTGAGGGTTTTTTTGTTTATTTGGGGGGGGCTGTTTGGTTGGGTTTGTGTGGGGGCGTGGGGTTGTTTGATCTAATTTGTTTTTTTCTGGGGTGAACCAAATCAGAGTAAAGTTATATTCAATTTGGGATGTGAGGGCAAGCTGAGAAATCCCTCAGTCTAGATTGATGTTTTATAACAAGAGACATGTTTCATACTCAGTAAGCACCACCATCCTGTTGCTGAAGAAGAGCACTTGATTTAACTTCTGGTTATGAACATGCAAGTAGTTCATGGGAATGGCAGCGATGAGCATTCAGTATTAAGGACAGAAATAATTTTCCTCCTCAGAGAAGAAAGGAGAGAATTTTGAAACTAAAACAAAACAAAAAACAAGCAAACAAACAAAAAATAACCAGCCAAAAAAAAAAAAAAAGGCATTGGTGGATCTCCTGTAACTTCTGTACCCTCAGCAAGGGTATTTTTCTTACTTAATGATGGGCTGTTTGTGACTTCACTTGCCCTTAGCCTAAGCAGACATTGATATTACAGTAAAGAAATTAGAAAAGCATTTAAGTGACTCTCAAGAGAATCAATAGTATAGATATTTACCTTCAAGTATTCACCTTCAAGGAGATATGGTAAATATCAACAATAATAGCCAAAGCAGTCCCTACCTTCTTGAGAACTTCCCTCCAGCATAATAGGAATCCGTCATGTGGTGGAGATAATTGTAAAATTGGCAAGGCTATACATCTTGTGTTGTGGTTTTTTGTTTTTTTTAACAAATCCACAGAGTACAGAGGCAGTCTTTGACACATTCTGAATACTTGTACTTTGCCTTCCACACATGTAAGGTACTTTGAACACATTGCTCTGTGTAAGGGGTCCATCACTGGCCACTTTTCTTTTTCCCTTCCTGGTGCCTTTGGACTGAGAGAAAACTTTTCCATCTTTAAGGAGTCATATTGATTTCCTAGGAACATGAGTAGTTGCTACAACTATCCATCCTCCCTCCTCCACCTTGGCAATGACCATTAGGTGTTTTAGTACTTTTGCTTATACATGCATCAGATACATTAACCTAAGAAGAGTTAGAAACATTGTGTGTGCCATGGGAATCTCATCTCGAAGAGCAGGACATGTGTGGCAGGGTCTCACTCTTCCCTTGCCAGCAGGGATTTGCAATTGAGGGACTTCCTAACTCAGAGGTGTCAGTAGGCTTTATGAAAAGTGCTGTGTTTCTCTGTGACACCCCTCGACTTGTCCAGCAGTTATTTGAATCCATGTGACCCTCTGCAGCCAGTGTCCTACTGTAAGATTTTGATTGTGGCACTAGTGAATTTATTTGATGTCCTTTAGTTTCCATCTGTGAAGACAGCTGATCTATCATTCCTTATCATCTCTGTGCTGTTTAGCAGGTAAAGGTCAGGTTGATGTTCAAAAAAAATATCAGATCTGAGCTCTTTCAGGTGCTCTTCATCCTGATCTTTTTCGACGTTAACTGAGTTTCTGTTTTTATTTGCACTTCCTGAAAAATACACACTTTACAATAAAATGGGAAAGAAGAAAAAATCCTACTTTTTTATGAAACTTACTCATTCAGTAGAGATGAATGATTATGAAGAAACTGAAGAAGAAAAAAAAAAAGATAATCTTTTCATTTTGGTCCTAGTAGCCATTTTTTCCTGTAGTACATTTTCTTATGCTTTATTTCAAAACTTTATTATGCAGAAAATAAATCTCAGCTGTCATGTCCATAAATGATGTGTGAACAGATTTCAATTTCCATTAATTTGCCCATTGTTCAAAATTATTTGGCTGTTTCAGTCAATCAATTGCTCTGTCTGTTTTTTGCAATTTGTTATTTGTCGTGTGCTCTTGGTCACTGATTGCACAGAATGTTCTTGCTCTTGGATAGGAAGCCTTCCAAGCTCATAAAGCCTTTCTGAAGGAACTGTGCAAATAAATTACTGCAGGCATATTCGCAGTGGCTTTTCATATGTATGATAATAGAATGCAAATAAAAGGAATGGTGAATACAATGGAAATGGCTATAAGAATTCTGCTTTTATGAGTGTTCTGGAATATTTTGTGGCTTAGTGTTAACTGCAGCTTCTTGTGGATACTTTTTAAAGTAGGCATTGTAAAGACACTGTGTTCAAATTGTGGGTATGTAGGGGCATTAGCTGAATGCTGGTTTTGTGGCAGAATTGCTGAGGTAATTTTGCTGGCGTTTAAACTGTTCTTTTTAGGTTTCTGACCTAACAGCTGGAAGTGGAGGGAAGATGTGGCATCTCCGAGCTGTCTTTAGGTCTTTCTGGGGTTCTCAGCACATATATGTGTAGCAGTTACACTTGGCTTACGTTTTCAAGATTTCCTCCTAGAAATAGTTGGTGGGGGGAGGGAGGGTTAAGTGGAATCGTAACCTTATGAACAAATTACTTCTCGATTAAATTCTGGAGGTTTTGTGCTTGAGATTCCGTTTTTAGATTTTTATGTTCCTGTTCTGCTGTCAGTAATCAGAATTTCTTCCACTTCATTACCACTTCTAAATCTGTGACTTCTACACTGTCTTTTCTGTCACAGATCCTTAAGGAAGATATTTTTAAAAAATCCCTTTAGTAACCGATGAGACACTTTCCTTCAAACTGAAACTCTGTCATTTATTGTTACTCTTTTTTTTCAGTCTTTCAATTCAAAAGGCCTTGTTTTTATTCAAATCAATTTGAATTGATTTTTAAAATAAGATTTCGAAGTACAACACCAGCTGCTTGATTAAAATCTAACTAGATTCATTTCACTGTGCACCCTTAATCCACTAATTTTGCAGTTCTGAGCAAAAGAAGGAATCTTGTCAGACAAGATTTGCTTCAGTGTTCTATTGCTCTTGATTCTGTTTCCCTCCATGAGCAGGGTTTTTGGCTGTGTGTAGTGTTGGCTGTCGCAGTCAGCAGAGTTAGTACTGATCTCCTCTGAGAGGAGCTTTGGTGCTTCTGATGTGGTTCTGAAATCCCCACCCTGGACTGTTCATTTTTTCATTTGTTAAGTTCTGTAGCATTATGTGACTGTTGGTGGTTGTCGCTTGGCTTCCATCAGTGCTTATTTTGCACGACCCAAAGATCTGGTTATGCATTTGATAGAAAATTTGGTAGGAGAGTAACCAGACTTTTAAAAGAACACTCTTATTTCACTTCTAGGGGTTTGAGTTTTGGGTTTTTTTAGTGCGTTTCTATAGACCTGTACTGATTATTTCACTTCCACATCCAAAGCAACTGGAGGGAAGGTTTTCTTCAAATGGAATGGTCCTACTCTGTCTCTAAGGCTATGAAAGAAGAAGGGATGTTTGCTTGAGAAAGTGGAATAACGTACCCATTTTATCTTTTTAATGAAGTAGTTCTCTCCCACCAGCCTGTGCTTTCTGTACAGTGGGGGCCCTTTCTGGGCAGTGGAGAAGCAATTCAGTGAAGATTTATTTGCAGATAACACTGCAATTTTGGCTATTTCCCTATAAAGGAAACTTAAATTGCTGGTTGTCCTGTTGTGTTAAAAAATGCTGACTAATTACTGTTTTTCCTTCTAAGCAGCAATAAAATAGGTGATGTCATTTTAGTATTAAAAATTAGGTCACTGGCCAAGGCAATTGTTGAGTGACCCATAATTAGGATTCTAACTTCAGGGTGTCTAATTTGAGATTAATTAGAAGTGTCCTGAAATAGGTATTTCTACAGTGCTTCCAGTTGGGCTCTTCAGTGTTACTAATTCTGAACCACTCTTAAATGAACACAGACTTGGCCAAAAAGTCCAACATCAAAAGTTCCTCAAGTCAGTGATTAAAACCCCGCATTCCACCCAAATGCATGCCATAAATAAGTGACATACTCCTACCATGACAAAATTAGTTTAGGAGAAAAAAGACTCATGGTAAAACTCGTAAATGTCATCTTTGTTAGCATGGGACATGTAGGAGCCTTTTCTAAAACAGAGGATTCAGTGCTCTGTGAATTGATGAGTACAGTATGTTAAGACTCGTGAATAACATAGTAAATCTCAGCATCTTGCATTATGCAGTATGATGTTGGGAATGCTATTTAATGCTTTTCTCACTGTTTAATTTGTAAGACGTACTGTTCTACCAACTGCAATGCAGCACATTGAAATTATAGCTCCTTTGGAGAAAAGAAAGTGAAATACGGTAATTGGTTTCATTTGTTTGGACCTTTGAGAAAGATGCCAGTTTGTTGTGTTCAAAACAAACGTGGTACAGAGTTGTCTTAGAGCCTGGAGACTCCTGGTGCTTAACAGTGCAAGTACAGATTAGGACAAGTCAAACAGAAACTTGGTTTACTGTGGCCCTGGTGAGGGAACATTGGGACAGCATCTCCCCCACTCTGGTATTACCTTGCCTTGAAAATGGGGAGTTGGAAACCATCACAGACTGTTAGCTTTTAGTTTAAAGGTATGTTCTTTCAGGTAATTTCTTAGGCAGACCCATCAAATCTTAAATACTAACAGTTTTACCAGCACAGAGTGACTGACTGAGAGAAAGCAGAGGGAATGTAAAATTATGAAATTTTTCTAAAGGCTGTACCTGTAGTCATTAGGCAGAAGGAACTGTCTCTGTATGAAAAGTTCAGGAGATACGTTTTTCACTATGTTGCCTTGATAATTTCCTATACTGTTGCTTAGAGTTCAACACCTTTTATATTTCAATTAATTTGTTCCCTGTTAAAATACAGTTTGATACATAATTCTGCAAGAAAGGGGTTTTATTATGGTTCTTGGTGATCTCTTTGATTGACCTGTGAAACTAAGGCTTTTGACTCAAAAAGAATCAAGAAAAACTGAGATGTAGAGTGGAGGTAGCAGGGAAATAGAAATTTGCCACAGTGTGTCAGTAAACTTTTCTATTAACATCCTAGTGAATTATGACCCCGCTAGAAACTGATGGAGAAATCACAGCACCACTAAAACCTCTGATTGCAAGTTCTGCCAACATCATCCTGCTGTAAACAACCTGAACTCAGCATCAGCTATCTGGTGAGGCCTGGCCTTGGGGCTTTGCTTTGGTGGTAATGCCCATCAAATGTCCCAAGGAGGAATGTGCAAATTACAGGTGCTATGCTTAGCTACACTTTGAGGACTCAACTCCCAGTTTTCCTCCTGGAAAAGAAAATAAACCCACATCATCATTAGAGCAGAAGAGAAACCACTAAAGTTGCGCCATCTCTACCTTAATGTCTCTTTTCTTTTAAGGACAATGAACAGAGGTGCTAGGGATTGCAGAAGGAATGATGTAGGGTAGTTCCTGCAAGTACTTGGTGGGCCATTCCCCTGTGGTTGAAAGCATGGGAGCTGTAAGTTAAGTAAGTAATGAGGGGTGCAGGCAAAACAGTTATACACAGCTTGTGGCTAAGGTAATGATTCAAGCTGTGTACACTGGGACGCAATCTGTGTTACTCCAAAGAAGGACAGCATGTGAAAATAAATGTAAAAAAAAAACAAAAAGGAGCGTCAGCATATAAACTAATCAGCCAAGACCCAGCAGGGTATCCAGTGTGGAGAATGTGGCTGAAAAACAATTTAAGGCTGCCTTTTTCTCGTGTTTTGGGGCGGGAGGAGAAGAAAAATGTTCATCCTGAACAACATTATTTGGGTGATACACCAAGTTTTGCATGACTCAGCTGAACACTTGTTTAAATGAGGAACACTTTTTTTCTGTACATAACATTCCTGTCTCCTTTCCTTGCTGGGTATTGGGAAGGAGCTGGGTGTGTGAAGCAAAGGTGGGTTTTCTTCACAGAAGACAAAGGAGTTCAAAGAGCAATTAGTCACAGGGTGAAACTGCAGAAGATGGAACATGTGAAGACATGTCAAAGCATCTTCAGTTGAAATGGAATGTAGTTATGAAGCTGATGAATTTTGGGCTAATCTAATTAGCAATTAGATGTTCTGTTCTTGGAAACAAAGTCAGAGAAACTGTATAACAGTATGACCTGCCTGATGGCAGACAAGCACGTAGTCAAGAGTAACTCTGCAAAAACATGGGAAGTGACATGTGCACCTGGTGACCCCACAGTGAACTGTGTGCATCATCCCAGATGTAAAGAGAAAATCAGAAATTAATCCATTGTATTGTACTGCTAAAAAGTAAGTAATTTCCAGGAATTGTTGTTCTGTTGGGCATGGGGATAGTGATACTCTGTTAAGGATTAGTGTAGGAAGCAGGGAAGAAAATTCAAGGTTGGATGGATCAAATGAAGCGTTTTCCAGGTTCTCTCAGTACCAGTTGTAAATGAAATGGCTGATACTGAACACAAGCTGCTTCTGTAGCAAAAACGATCACTGAAACAACTTCCATGAAAGTAAGACACCTTAAAGGTATTTTGCTAGGCAAAATTAATTTTAAACTCCAGAGCTTAAAATGCCTGGGATGCATTTTGAGCTACTGTGAAATTCGAATCCATGAACAGAGGCTGCTGGAGAAGTAGGAGGAATGGTTCTGGTGTGTCGTAAACTTCTGCAGCTTTGCATTTACTCACTGAAGATTTGGTAAGTCTGTTTCCTTACCTGCAGGGCTTGTAGTATGTTTCTTATGTATGTAAAATGTAAGAGCTTGGCATGATGTAGCCAAGTAGAAGACTTCTGAAGAGGTAAACATCAGCATAGTCTTTAGTAAAGCATTCATTATTTAGTAAAGCAGTGCTAAAATTCATGGCTGACAGAGATGTGCAGTCTGTGTTTGATGTCAGTTTAGCTCCATGGCAGACCTTGACTATCACTCTTCCCTGAAGTCATTCCTGTGTGAGACTGGTTAACCCGAGATATTTTGTGCTGGGTGATCTACTGGCCAGAAGGGTGTTTAAGTGGAGTCCCTGGGGAGTGAGTAACTGGGGCTCACAGGTCACAGAGCTGTTGTCATGATGGTAAACGTAGGAAAAATAAAAAATGAAAAATTGAAGCATTACATGGAAGGAACGGGAAGAGAGATTGAGTATAAGGTGTCTGGAGTGGTCTTACTTGCTTCTGGGTTTTGTTTTTATTTATTTCTTTATGGCTTTTGAGTCATTGAGAGATCCCTTTCCTCACTTAATTTACGTGTTTCCCATCAGAAACTGTAGAGAAACAGTGATCAAACCAAGGACTTAATAGTTTCATCAAAGCTGCCATGAGGCTTTTCCTTTCATTACACCATGGAAGTTGGATTAGTAATGATAGCTTTTGCTAGTTTGTTCCTTTTTTCAGTTTACACTGCTAATAGTAGCTGTTGAATGCTGCCCAGGTGGGCATTTGATCTGATTTGTAGTAGCTTAAATAGATGAATTTGTGCATGTGTGAGACTTGTCCGCTCTCCCCCTAGTAGCTGTGCTGACAGTAGCAGCCAGATATCAACCAAGCAGATCATCTTATGAACTATTCTCTTTCTTCGCATTCTGAAAATTTGGGTCTAAAAAGTAAACGTAATTTAAATTATTGATATAGGTGATCTGCACTGGCAGATATATAAATAAAAATCTTGCCTGGTTTTCTGAATGGACTAACTAAATAGAGTATTGTTTGAGAAAGAGATTTCTAAAAACTGCCCTGTTTTGAATATTCAACCACCCTCTGATAGTTCATCCAAAGAATTCCTTACAGGCAACTTTCAAATCCTTGTCTCCACTAGCTGAGTTACTTGTAGTGGATTAACTATAATGATATACATGTACAGTGCTTAGGCAGTTCTGCTTAACTGTGCACTTAAATTATATTGCTAAATATAATACGCCTGATAAGGTTTCAATTTTTCCATTTCCAGTATATTTTACACATTTTGCCTGTGCTTTCTTAATCTAGTCTAATGTAGTAAGGAAATTGTGGGATTGGTGCTGTCAGTTTTGTTTGACATATCAAATAAATGTTTTAATTTTAACATTGTTGTTCTATCAATTTCTTTATTTCTTACTGGGAAGAAGCATGTCTCGAACCACATGGCACTCAGGAAACCTCTGTGCTCAAAACTGGGTTTTAAAAATGACAACAAAAGAAAGTTGTTACGTGGAAAATAGGCTGAGGATTGCCGCTTGTGTAGCGGGAAAGCACAAGGTTCATTAAGTAGTTAATGAGCTTGGTGGTTTTAACTGTGGAGGAGGAATGGCTTTTTTTTTATTGAGACTGGACTCTTGTCAGCAAAGGAGAGGAGGAGGTGACTTTATAAGAAATACTCAAGTGTCCTGAAATCTTGGTTTTCCTCTTGCTCACTTGTGGGGGAAAAGGCTTTAATAGTAAGGAAATTACTAACTCCATCATTTCATACTGAAAAATATAGGTAGCAAAAGACATGAAACTCTGAAAAATGCCTCCCAGAAATCACAGTGCCAAAAACACCAGGATTGGTCAAGTGAAGGACTGAATGTATGCTTGGGTTCATCCTTTTTTGTGGGTACATGAGCTCAAGTGTGTGTATGTAGAAATGCTGGGCGGGATTAGGATGTCACAGTGTTGTCATTGAGTTAAGCTGAGCTGGTGGATATTGTTAGTTTAATCTTGGGCCGGGTGAGGCTTGTGGGGAATCGGGGCAACATCACATTCCCTCAAGTCTCCGTTCACCAGCTGTCTAGGCTTGGGCCTGTTTCTTCCTTAACATGTACAGCTTTAAAATAGCTTCTCACCTGAGAGCAAGTACTCTGTTTTCTGGCTGTGATAGATGCTGGTGGTGATACAGGTCCTGTGTGAGTCAGATATTAGTCACAGTGCCTTCTGCAAAGATCCAGGCTCTAACTTAGCATGCAGAGGACAGAAGGCTTTTATGTAGTGCAGCCCTTCATTTCCAGTTCAAAAAGAGGAGCAGGACAACGGGGTTAAGGACTTTGGATCTTATTAGCGGCTGAGGTTTTGGTTGACACCTATGCTAGGGATGCAGTGCAGAGAGAGCAGGGCATGCTAGGTGAATTCCCTACGTGGCAACTACATATAAAGGGACCCAAATCCCTCAGGTCTCACCTCAGCTGTGCTGAGTCAGATTAAAAAAAACCCCTATGAACAGCATTGCTTGGGCTGCCGTGCTCCACCTGCCAGCCAGGGGTGTGCTGGTATCTGTCCAGTGCCTACAGCACTTGCCATGAGCTGTACCCTGGTGTCAGCAGGCAGTGGCAATGACATACTTTCAGAATAGCAAAAGCCTTCCTTGCTTTACATAAAAATAAAACACATGTGAGGCAGCTGAGTAACATGTAATCCCAGTAGTGTAAATTTGGCAGGAGAGTTAGAGATTGCACTCATTCTCTTAGGCACTCAGATGAGGAGAAGATGAGACTGTTATCAATGGGAGGCTTGGTGTTTGAGTATTGTCTGGCAGTAAGTTCAGTTAAATTGTCTGTCAAGAGCTATGCCTGTGTAAAAATGGAGCTTGCAACAGCATTTTTCAGATATTCTGTGGTAATAGTTAAAACCAGATTTTTGAGAGATTCAATTTGCTATCCTAGACCTTAAGTGTGGTTATCCCTTTGCTATCGCTGTAGAAGCTGAGCTACTTTGAAAAATAGTCCCTGGAGTATACTTAATAGCATAAAAATTTTTAGTGGTCCAAATCTCTCTAAATAGTATTAACTTGCTTTTCTGAGCCGCTGGCTTGTATTAGTTTTCTCAGGCATCAGGTGGACTGGTTTTCTGGTTTTTTTTTCATTTACTGTAAATAAAATGCAATTATACAACTGAGTATGAGAGCTGAGAGCATAAGAAAAACACCCAATATCATGAGGAGAGTGACTAATGTTGGCAACACTGGCAACGCTGATGGACATTAGAAGATAAAGGAGAGCAGATGGCGTTTCATGATTTTTTGAGTGCTCTGCTTATCTTTGCCTCTCTAATGTGGTCCTTTGAAGAATATTACCTGAATTTTAAGTATTTTCCTTCTCACACACACTCAGACACACACACACACACACACACACACACCCCCCACACACAAAAAGAAGAGAATAATCTTAATGTTTTCCAAGCAGAGACTCTGTTATGGTTACATCTGGTACCTAAAGTGCCTCTGTATGTGTACAGATGTTTGTTTGCACTTGAAAGGCACTGCTTTGTATCCGCCAGTAAGCATTTTATTTTCAACTTTTCTCTCCAAAGTTTCCCAAAGAAAAGAGAAGTTGCAAGTAAACATGGCATGCCCTTGACTTCAAAACCATGGCAAACCTCTGGGATTATTTTGCTTTCTAGCAGGGCAAAGCTCATCACTCCAGACTTCCAAGTAAACCTCAAGAAGCAGTCTGGGAAATGGAGGGGTTGTCCAGGGAAGGGGCTGGGAGCTGGTTCCTGCTGTGCAGTTTGTAAAAGACAAGCATCACAGGGCCTCTTTTCGCTTATGGACTTTACAAGCTTCAAAATAGGCTCTTTGTCAGCAGTCATGTGACACTGGGAGTAAACAAGTAACTACACGGTCTGATAATCGATGGGAAAGGGCAGAAATGCTGTTGGAGAAGTGCTGGCACATGGATACTATCCTCAACCTGACTGTATAGAAAGCTTGAACATATTCTGTGTATATCATGAGAGGTTGTAGTAGATGTCTGAAGAAAGATTATATTTAGAAGGCAGACAGATACTGTTAGAGGTCTCTGAGGAACTTTATCCCAAATGTCAACAAAGCTTTTATAGTAAAAAACCAAGAAAGTTTAAGGAAGTTTTTCAGAGTATGCTATACTGGAAGGAGAACCGCATTACAAGAGCTGGTGCTGGTATAGGCACATCAACAAAGACAGACTGGTTTCATGATCCCAATATGTACAACTGACACAGCAAAACTTTCCAGGGGGAACTTAGTCTGGGTGACCTAACACTCAAAGACAAAGCAGGAGCCAATGACTCCAGACTTCCCTAGGCTTAGACTGTGTAGGTATAAAAGCCCAGGGGTTCCTTTGTTTGGGGTCCTTCCTCAGATGCACCAGTTTGAACTGTTATTTAGTTACTGTGATTAAATTATTTTAAGAATTGGGACATCTGAGACTCCGCTGTGGAAAGCCTGATCTGACTGTGAGTGTGGGTTTGTAGCTTTGAAGGGGCCTTGGTCCCAACTCAGGTGGTGCAGGTGTGATTTCCAGAGCAACTGCTGGATGGTACCATCAGACAGGGAAGTTTCTTTCACAAGCAGCTTACTTTTAAGTTCCCATGTAGAAAGACAAATTTTAATTTGCTGTTGGTTAATTATGGGATTTTGAAGAGTGTCAGGATTTCCCTGACTAAATCAATGTATTTTGGAAGGGAATAAAAAGTTGTTTTATTTCATCTGGAAAGCTCCTTTAGTATTTTTTGCATACTCTTACTGTGCTGGGACACTTAAACATCTACTGGATGGTTTACTGATATTTCAAGTCTCTGGTCAGTTAAAATGTAGGATTAACATGATGAAGCAGCAGCATCAATGTTGCCCAACCTGGAGTGTTGAGTGATGTTACAGTTTTGGTCAGTACTGCAGTTTGGTGGTCTTCACCTAACAAACCAGCGTGCTGGAAGAGTTGTGCTGGCAACCATCCGGCAACAACCAGGGTGTGGAGCAGTGGAGATGGTCCTTTGGGGACATAGAGGGAAGAAACTTCATCACTTCCGAAAGTTCCTTGGGTCAGGACATCTTCCCATGTAATGGCAGGAGTCTGTTCCTTGTAACAGGTCAGTGCTGACTGGCCTTGGAGGGATGCTCTTACCCAATGTGAAAAGCACAGTGGGTCCTCGATGAGTACCAGGGAGCTGGGGCTTTGAGAGGCAGCAACACATGACTGCTGGGTTTGCAGTTAGTCATTGTAAAGTGCAAAATGAAAAATAAGAATCTAAAGCAGAAGGGGAAACGAAATTTATTTCAGGCAGAAAAGCAAAGCCACCTGAGAAATGAGCTCAGCTGGGCTGGGAGTGTTGTCAGCTGTGGGCTGCCCCTTGCTGCTGTGAGCTCAGGTCTCAGTCTGTTGTCTGACAGCAAAATGTATTGCTCGTATGTAGCACGTCTAAAAACTAGGTTGTTTTCTGTGCTTAACTACATCTGTGCAAGAAAGGTATTTTTTTTAGGCAGGCAAGAGGAGAAATGAACACTTCCTTTAAGTTAGCCACAGGGAAGGAAACTGAGCAGTGTTTTCAAGGTATAGGTGCTAAGGAGTTATCCACTTAGCCTGGTACATCCAGCCCTAGTAGTATTATAGAGTTTTGTAGGTTCAATCTGGCATCCACAGTCAGGGAAAAAGCTTTCCCCTTCCCTTGTAGAAAGAGCTATACATGAAGGTCTGTGCCTTCAGCTTGAATGAAGCACATCTCTAGCTGAAGTTAAGCAACTCTCTGGGAACTGGTGCCCCGAAAGATACAGTCTTGGTCAATAAGCAATCTGTCATGGTGGATAATTGGTCAGTCATGGGGTCCAAAGTCAGTGCAACTGCTCGGATAGATACACATCTGCCAGACAAGTGGTTCTATATAACTCATGTATGGTATCTAGTATGTATTTTAAGAAAGCGATGTGTCAAGGAGTGGTACAACCTTGATGTATTACTTACATATCTGTCAGTTTTCTGATTCATATCTGCTGTGTCTGTGCTCTAATATTGGTATCAAATGGTATACTTGTCAGTGTGAGAAGTTAGAAGGGAGAGTTACTCTGTTAGTCTCTGGCATGAAGCCTCTTACGTTGCTGGATTGATTGACAGGTGGTTTGACATTTTATAAGAGAACAAATTGACAGGCTAAGTGACTGGTGGACATTAATTACATTACTTATACATTGTTAGTTTTTGCTAACAGTGCACTTTGCCCTGATGTTTATTTGGGTGAAACCTGTTTTAATCTAGAGTAGCAGGTCATTAGCGTTAATAAAAAAAAGTTAATTTTTCAAATGGAACGAAACAATGTTGTTACAGAAATAATTAAGAACTGTGAATCTAATATAGTGATCTGGGATGCAGAAAAAATTGCCAACAGTCCATCAAAAGTCAGTGACTCCTCTCCATAACCTGCAGTTCTTCTCCCTGGCTTTCTCATAACACATAGAGAACCTTTATCTAAGTATTTTGAGTGAAATTTTTCTCTTCCCCTGAAGAGTAAATGAATTTGAAGTACAGTGCATTCATTATTTATTCTAGGTTTTTCATACTGTTGAAAAAGCATGTGGTTTTTCTACAGGAAAAGTAGGCTGGGCTGTGGTACAGGACTTACTCTCTGTACAAGCTTATCACTGAGAATGCACCAGCAGTGACCTGCCTGCCACTCATGGATTTTAACAATCACATTTTGAAGTCAGTATTTTTGGGTCATAGCAAATAACCCAGGGTTGGGTATTTGCTGGGTGAGAAAAATGGAGTTCTGACCATAAGGTATTTTCCATGAAGTTACAAAATCCTTGCTGAAGTGCAGGGCCTGACAGACTCCTTCCTTGTGTTTGTAATGCTGATGCCTGAATTATTCATAGAGCGGGGACTTTGAGCAAACTGCAGTGTGCTTCAGGTGATTAATGAAAAGTCTGAGCTGGTGCTTTATGGTGTAGATGAGTCATTAATACAACAGACACATTAACAAGCACGGGAAAAGGTTTGTGTGGGAGGGTGGAAGAGTCATCTCTACGTAGGTTTCTACAGAGTAGAGCTGGAGCAACAGGGCTAGTTACATCCCAGTGCTCCCAGGTGCTTGATTTCAGCTCACAAGTTAGAGACACATCTCCTCGTACAGCGTGATTAATATTATGACATAAAACAATCACATGTGCTTCAATGGGATTAACAGGTTCGAGTGTGTTCAGGTGTTGGTGTCCTCGGGACCTTTGAAGAGGGTAGTGTTAATGGTGTGTTCGTTGAATGTGTCTCCAGCCACTATTCACAAGGCACGTAGTTTGAAGGGGGACACAGTAATTAATATTTATTTGATAGAAACCCCCAAGATGTACGTGTGTTCTGTGCATACAGATTATGTAGCTTGTGGGGTTCACAGCCCTATTTTCTATCTGTTTATATTGCTTCTGTCTTCTTTTTTTCTTTAGTTTAGAAGGCAAATCAATTTATAATTTGAGGGGGTTTTTTTCCCTGAAGAAAATCATGGACACATGGTCATACACGGTATTCACATGAAGGAAGTAATATTAGATTTCAAACCAGTTAAACATTATCATGGAAGGAAAAAAAAAACCCTTTCTTCCTGACTGCTAAATATTTAACAGGCTGCTTAGTGATCAAAGGTCCCTTTAGGATTTTAAAGTGACAAGGTAAGAATGAGTTTAAATTCTCTAATATTTACATTTGTGACAGCAAGAATGTGAGAAGCAATGTCAAATGTTTGAAGTCCTCCCACTTGCACAGTGATCACTGAGTCATTTTACTGATAGAAGCCAATTCAGAATACTTTATCCCTTCTGTAAATGTTGGACAGAACTCAGCTGGGAAATGGGAGCATCACACACACAACACAAGTCCCGAGAACATTTTTCTTTTGCACAGAGTAATCAGCAGCAGTATAAAAAAAATAACTTCAGTGCTGAAGGGGTTCTGTTTCTGCAGTGAATAGTCATTGGGGGAATACTGGCTCCGAAGTTGGCTTTGCCTTAAATCTTGGTTTCCATGGGTCTTTGGAACATGTATTAGGAACACACTTGTCTTGAATGCTGCCTCTTTATATGTGAATCTTAATGCTCCTTTTGCAATGAGGGTATAGTAGAAGTGCTTGCTTGTCACTGATTTAATTTGGGAAATTACAGATGGATACATGCCGAGTCTGTCTATCTCACTGGATAAAAGTGGTTTGCATCAAACTCTCAAGATGCTGTACCTTACCATATTAAGTAGTTTGAGTTTTTGACTCTTGAAACATTTCGGATTTCTGAAGTTCATTCTTGATTCACTTATTACGTTCCTATTAAACCTAGGCAGAAGCTTTGACTGCTGTGGAGCTAACTACTTGCTTAAGTGTATATTTGAAAATCTTTTGCTGAATCAGGATTTAGGTGAATTTAAATGTTTAAATGTAATTCAAGTTGAAGTAGATCAGCTTTTAAGCTTTCATTAGTAATGCTATTTTAATCCTCTCTTATCAGATTGCTTACATATATGTCATGGTTTAAGCCCAGCTGGCAACTAAGTACCACACAGCCGTACAATATGGGGTACGTTTGTTGTTGTTGTTGTTGCAAAGAATGTATTGAACTCCTTTTCTACAATAATCCATTCAGAAAAATGCTTCTGAATACTTAGAGGTACTAGCCATTCTTCTGTAAATGGCTTTTTGAGGGTGCTAGATGGTCCAAGGCACATCCTGGCTGAAGTGTCTTATGTTTAGGTAAATGTAGCCCTCTAAGCATCCACACTTTGCATATATTTGTTTGGAACGTGACAGGTATAGGCAAGAGATTAATAACCTTAGAGCAGTCAACTGTTGCATTTTCTGATGCCACTGCCTTTCTTGGGTTATTCCTGGCAGATGGGCAACTAAACCAGAGAACAAGGACCCAGATATGACACACAGGTATAACATAGATCACTGCTATTTTCACTGGCACTTCACTGTTTCCTCATTGAATCTGCTTGTTGAATAATGCTTATTAAAGAGTAACCATGTTATCTGGCTTTATGCAAAACTACAAAAATTATCATACTTTAATGAGAGCCAGTGAAATACCCCTACCTTGGGAATGCACAAGTACTTACCAGATAACTGAAACAAAACAACTTGGAAATCATGGTTAAAAGATGATGATACAGCATACTGCTGAATTTAATTCCATTTGTTCATGTCAAACTACATTTACTCTTAGCCTTGTAGCCCACAGAAGTACTTCCTACTACAGATAGTTTCTAAAATTTGCACATAAATTCACCAGCTGGAGGTATAACTGATGCTGCTTTAGCTTTTGCAAACACTTGGGCATCCGGCTGTGGCAGTCTTGCAGGTGAGTTGTGTTCAGATCTGCATGGGTGATTCTCAAGATCTGGCTTTCATTCTTATGTAGATGTTAACCAGGCAGCACATATAAAGAAACACCTTTATGGCTGGTAGCAGATAGAGTTTTTTTGTTGTTTTCAAACTACAGGGAATCATAAATACACATCCTCTACTGAAGCATGGACTAATCCTGCTGGTCTTCTTGTATCATCCTCAGTTCTGAAAATACAAAAGAGCAGCATTTAGGTTCTCGCTATGGTGGAGAAAATGTTGTGTTGCTTTGGGTAGCATATTGATGTTCAGGAACTACAAATGTGGCTTGTAGGAGAAAGAACTGTACCTACTGTAATTGATTGGCTACATGTTTTCTCTCCTCCTCTGTTTTAATAGGGCATCCTTGTCTCTTATAGAATAAACTTTGTTGATAATCGTTCTCTTTGGCATGACATCCTTGAAATAACTCCTGCTCAACTTCATATGAGCTGCTCTAAATCACATGTAGCTGACTGTTACACCATGAATTTGAAGAAAATGGTTTGGTTTTTTTATACTTATCCCCAAAGTAGAGGATGTAATGAGTGCAATTACTAAGCAGTGTATCACTCAAAACTTCCTGAGAGAATTGTGATTTTGCCTGCTGTTCTGAATTTTGTGAACAGAATGAATGCTTTTGTCTCATGTATCTTTTTTGTGTGCTACCTCTATGGTGTGTATGCGGTTTTTTTTCCTCTGGTATGCTTAAAAATAAATGGATCAGTGGCCGGAGTATGGTTAGAGTCCTGTCTCTCAAATCATAATTGTAGATGCAAAAAGTGATATTTACCTTTCATTTTGTTCCCTGTGGCTCTGGGACCAACTGCTTCCTGTGAATTGTAGCAATTTATGGTGATATCTTCGCTGTGACTGAAGTGCACTCCTGGGTGCAAAGTGCAGCCCCTGCTTGGCCGGTGAAGTTCGAACTGCTGCTGTGATTAATAATAAGAAAGGACCAGAATAAAATTGTAATTTTAACAATTCTGATAACTAACACTTGATGCTTCTTTGATCCTTTAAAAGCAGCTTTGTATTTTAATTTCAAATAGTGTAACAGAATTTATTAATAGTAGGCTCCTTCTGCTAAAAATGGTGCCGTTACAATTCCCCTTTGAAGCTTCCTCTGTGGCTGAGATCATCATCAGCCCACGCTGGTCCACATAGTTTTCTGACTTTAGGCACCACTGGGGCTTGCCCTCCTTTCCTCTATAGGAGCGTGATGAGCACCATCTCTGCCCTACTTGACTCTGTCCCAAACACCAAGCAGCCACATCCCAACTCTAGCAAGATTTACCTTGCATACAGCTCTCATAAATGAGCACCAGACACACAGGGTAGTGGATGTTCAGTAGGTTTTTCCTAACTGGGTTTTGTGGACAGAACAAGCTGGCTTAGCCCAGAGAAGACTGAAATGAGACAGGGTAGTGTTTTTTCCAGTATCAAACCCTTGCTGCAGAGAGAAAGGAGACGGTGTCCACTAGGAATAGGACTAGAACTACTGGTGGTAAGTGGTAGTGAGAGTGGTCAAGGTTAGACACCAGGAGAGATGCTAATGGTAGCAGTAATAAATAAATAAATAAATACTGCAGAATTTTTGTCACTTGAGTCTTTTGGTGTGGCTTTTCCCAGATACCTGTTGGGAATGATTTAGAGAAAGCTGAACCTGTCTAAGACAGGTGCAACTTGGATGACTCCTCAAAGGCCATCCAAACTTGCACTCTTACAATTTTCTGTATATGAAGTAGGAGTGAAGATTTTTATGGATCCCTTTTGGGGCCACAGCAGATGTGTGAAGAGAGGGTCATAAACACAGGGTGCTTCAGACATACAGGTATAAGTACGAAAACGGTCCAGTGAGGAGTGGAGTTACACCAGGCTTTTACTGACAGAGAGAGAGCAGAATCTGGCCTGGAAAGGCTGTGTTGCTTTGAACTCCTCCCTCATGCAGCGTAGATGATAGCGGAGTTCAGTCTGCATCTAAGGCAGAAGCAAAAGCAAAGTAACAGTGCTGGGGGAGGAGGGAAAGAAAACACAGACACTCAAGTATTATATATTTAGGTACGAGTCTTTTATGAGTCTCCTTGCCTATTACACCTTACTAAGTAAACCTTGTTAAATAATTCTTTCCACTTAGTTAGAAAGAGTAATTTTTCTTCTGTGGGGGAAAAATAATCTGAAGAGATGCTCATGATGTTTGTTTTTCATGCCACTGGACTGTGAAGAAACCTTGCCCAATTCAAGTGAAAGCTCTTAATAGTTGTGTACTTGTTTCTAGATGAAGAGTGCTCCTTCAGGAACATAAATTTTTAATACAGGCTGACTCTCTAGTCTTTCGTAGTGTTTCTTCTGCTGCTGAATAGATCAGAATTGCAGGAAATACTCCTGAAACCTTTATAATTCAAGTAATTGTTGCAACTGTTTTTTTCAGAGCAAGTGCTGGTTTACTCCTTAGAAGAAATTTATTTTAAAGTTCTCCAGCTAGGTAAAGTGCTGTAGTGGGTTGGAATTGAAGGAATGCTTCAGAGAAATGCTCACTGATAATAACTGAAGGGTAGCTACTTCACTTACAGCACATCCTGCCAATCAGTTACAGACTTTGAAGGTGTCTGTCCTGCCACTAGATCACCTGTGAGCCCACAGCTCAGTGTGCTGCAGAGTAAAAGCAAACGAGTCAATGCTAATCGCATCAACTTGTCCTCTCCTGCTCTATGGATAACAAAAGGGAGAAAAAGCTGCCCACTTTCCACTACCTGTAGAGAGATCTTTCCCTCTCTTAAAAAACTTCTGGGGAATGAGTGAGGTTGTTCATTGCTCTGTGAATACAGTCACACGAGGTGGAGTACAGAACTGAAATGTATGTTCTCTGGGGCCGTGTGTAACAGAGTGGGAACTCGTGCTCTTCGTCATGCTAGAGGGTGACTGGTCCTGCAGTTCTGTGTAGGGGACTTTTTCTAAAAGTAGGAGAAGTAACTATGGCTTAGACGTTGCAGTTTTGGATAATACAGCACTGAATGAACTGTTTGCATAACTGGAGAGATTTTTTTAGAGGAAATTTATTAACACCTTTCCTGTCAAGCTGCATGTTACATATTTCAGTCACTCAATTTTGTCGAGGTATCTTTGAATTTTGTAGCAAAAATAATAAAAATAAACTGAAGCTGTTTATTTTTCCTTCTTAATGACTGAGCAGAGTTAAGTGCAGTCCTTGGTCCTTCTTCCAAATCCTTATTGAAATTAGTGCTACTATTTGACTCAAGGTTCCTATGAAACTGCACTCTGAAACTTCAGTTTTGAGAATGTAAATCACGAAGTTGATAGTGGCTATTGTTTGAGGAGATCCGTTGCCCTGAAGTATTGTTATTACCTTGTTCAGAAGGATGTCCAGAGAGGCAGATCTGTGACCACATCCCTCTAATGCGATATCTAGTTAGTATGCATCATTCCCCCTATTTTGCAATTAGAAATTACTTCAGTCTTTCCAAGTGGCAAGCCTTAGCTTTTTCTTTCCCTGCCCGTGGAGTTTTCAACATCACCCTAGATTTTGGAAGCCAAAAAGGATGAAGCTGAAAGGCCTGTGTGTTCTGGATGCACTTACATGTGTTACTGATGTTACATTGACTCGGCTCCTGGGCAATCTCCTCTTTTAAGTCATCTGTAATTAAGACATGTATCCATCGCTGTAGAACTCTCATGACCCTCAGGTCTGGCCTGGGCAATGAGTGGGTTCTCCATATAATCCCCATTTATCAGCAAATAGCAACATACCAGCAGCTCTAATTAGGTACTTTCCCAAACTGGTTAATGCAAACATGAATCAGAGTTTCAGGAAAGTTGATTCCTCACAGAAATGTTCCTGTTGTACCTTGTACTGAGTCTCATCTTTACAAGCAATACTAACAGGGGAATTTTAAAGGAAGAAAAGAAGAAATATACACAGTCTATGTTGTACTGAAATTTGTTTTCCAAGGAATTTGAAACAGTTTGTTAATTGTTGTAAATGGAAAGTGTTTCCAGCTATTTATAAACACTAAGATGGACCTGTAACCATAGCCAGTCTTCACATTCATTCCTCTCTCTGTAGGCCTCAGCATTTTTTCCTTTTCACTTTTGTCATTGCTAACTGAAAGGCGTAAAAAGGCAAATTAAAATGTAGCCTGTAGCACTTGCAGAAACAATGTTAGCCTTTCACTGGAATTGTGCAATTGCACTGACATTTAGTTGTTTAATTAAATGTCTCTTCTTCATTTCAACTTTCCACTTAAAGGAGGAGGAGGGCGATAGTCTCACTTCATTATTGGTACTCTAAATGAGTTGTGCACTGGAACAGCTACTTTCCTTCACACATAATGCTTTCTCATAATTTCCTTTACTTAGGTGTTCAGTATAGGGATAATTGAAACAATGTACTTTATTTCTAACTAGTGTGCAGACCCATCTCTATATCTCCAAGGTGAAACCACTAGAATGCTGATGATGCTTTGTCATTGACAGATCAGTGTTGGAGGCACTACTGCAATGAGTGAGCAGGGGCTTTAAAGCATGCGAAGCTGACTTGGCAGCTTGGTTATAACTAGTCAGCTCCAGGAATTTAGTATCTTAGGGATAGGAAAGTAAATAAACTGAAACCATTTAAGCATATATTTGTTTTGCTTCTCGTTGGAACTGCTCATTCAAGGATTTTTCTCCCATCCAGATAAGCTGGGCTTTATGGTCAAAATACCTGTAAAAAACAAGTTACCAAATGGTAAAGGCTGTTATTTGTTCACTTCGGTCCAATAGCCAGTCACTGAGTATCCTGATGGAGTATATTTGGTGGAGAAGGAGAATTACAAATTATTTTATTTTCAAAAGGAATTTTAAGCCCATTGGCACAGCACATTGCTGTTCAGCTTGCAGCAAGAGCCAAATTTGTATAGTAACCATAACAACTGCACTGAAGGTATAGAAAAAGAATCCCAAAATTTTTCTTCAAGCTCCACCATATACTGACTGACAGCTCCTGACAAAAGTTCTTACAGGGTGTGTAATACCAAAATGAAATGGATTTAGTAAGGCTGGAGGGATATCGAGTTACCATTGTAAGAGCTTGAGGCAACCCTGCTGAATTGCAGGTTTGGGATGCAATAACAAGCACAAGACCTGGCTTTAAGGATAAACAGTTCATCGCTAAATAATGATGTGGTGATAAAGACAGATTACTGGTGCAATCATCCAGACTGTAACAACAGCAAATTCAGTAATTCACTAATAGTGGGCTAGATTTAATATCTGGGCTCACAAAGATGTTCATGACCATGGCTGTCAGGCAGGCAAGAAGCAAGGATGACTTCTGTGGACAAGCTACTTGGACCGGTTGACAAGCTCCAGAAATCTCAAAATCTGTGATGAGACTGTCCATTCAGTTGATGAGTCAGGAAAGGAGTTTCTTTTTGTTCGCCAAGCATCATATCCCACCTCTCAGCCAGTTCTGTCCATGATGTGCATAGGGCTTGCTAGTACAGTATAAAGCAATCCTACTGTTACTCTACCAGTACATGATAATTTTGCAAGGTAATAATGCAATTGGATGTGGTGGTTTTTTTTTTTTTTTATTTTGAGCTCCTCTAGGGACCACCTGGTGTATACAACACCTGGTGCACAACAGATTGGACTGTGTTAAAATTCCTTTGCATGAAACATCTTGGTGGTCTTAAAGGACTTTTGAAAAGGGACTTCAAAGGTCTTTACAAAAGAGTTATACCAAAATTACCTTGTAAACCCTATTCCAGTTCACTGCTTTTTCCACAGTGCCTCTTACCTTGGTTCATGGCTAGTCAATATTTGTAATAGACTGGCAAGTGATGTAGTGGAATCAGTGCTCTTTGAGTTTACGAGAATCTATTTTCTTGAAATTAACAATGACTTCTTATGTTACGTTAACTTGTTAGGTTTTTGAGACATTGATTGTGGGCAGTAGGGCTTTCTACTGGAGGAAAGATCCTCCTACAATATGTGCATGGGAAATTTCAGAGGTCTCAAGAACTGACAGAAAACTGGTAACATTGTTTCACATGCAACTGTGATACAACTTGAATCCAAAAGTTTGTGGAGGGAGCTTGTCAATGAGTATTAATACCTGGTGGGGGTGGGCGTGAAGGAGATTGAACCAGACTCTTCAGCAGTACTCAATGAAATGGCAGGGAGCACTAATGGAAATACAGGAAATTCCATTTAAATGTAAGAAAAAAGGTTTTTCACTGGATGAGGTTATCCGATGAGATTGCAGAGTCTCCATTTGTGGGAATAGTCAAAACCTGGTCAGGTATGGCCTTGAGCAACCTGCTCAAGGTGGACTAGGCAATTTCTAGAGCTGTCTTCTGATCTCTGTGATTAGTGGCTTCCAGGGTGATCACCCCGTGCCAGTATAAATGTTTTAAGAGCTGACAGTTTGGTAGCCTGGTTTATTTATCTCAGAATGCGGAATCACTCTGGAAGGAATTAGTCTCTTTCAGTGTTCATAATGGAAGGAGAACACTTACTAGCCAGGGAGGTAGTAGATTATAATACTTACAATTACAGTGCTTACTTTTGAAGTTGCTCATCTTTGACTTTAGATGAATTTTCTTTCTGATGATAATAACTTGTCATTCCAACACACGTCACTGAGAGGATGGAATGAACACTCCTGAAGGTGACCGTTTCGGTACATGGTGCTGACATTGGAGCAGGACCATGAGTGGACCATTTGGTCTGTTTTCCATGTTTAGGGGATCTTAAACAGTCTCTCCCCTTCCACCCGGAGTGTTATGAGGTAGGAAAGAATGGGGTGTGATTTTCACTCAAAACACTTAAATAAGAGAAATCCATTTGATAACGTTTTCCTGGTAAAAGGAATTGTCCTAAAGTTTGTCAAATACTCTATATTTTAACAGGACTGGGGCACCAGGAGGACTCTTTAATTAGCTTGATTAATATTTTATTATTTTATTGCAGAAGTGCACAGAGCTTATCAAGATTCATTCCCATAGTAAAGGAGGAGACAACATTTTGGAGCCATTATAGCAGCTTGATCTCTGAGAAGCTTTTGTTGAGCTTTTCAGATCATCTAATAAAAATTTTTTCCTCTGGATTGCTCTTCTATGTGATCTAAGACAGGTTGCAGCTTCTAGAGAAGAATGTGTCTTTCATACTAAGACAAGAATTGGTCTCTTGGGTGGTTATTCTCTTCCATAACTGAATTAGGATATGAAATTATTGATCATGAGAATGTAAAATAGCTTTTCTTTATTTTAAAGGAGTTAAATTATGATATGAGGTGTACCTTAGATGGCTCTGTGTTGCTGGGGTTGGTGGTTTGCTTTTGTGATATCCTGACTTTGAAGGGATGGTACCTCAGAAGTAAAGAGCACCACCATTAAAAATTATGTGGTCACCTATGCACTGCCTTTAAATGTAATACTTGTGACCTTGAGTATTGTCATCCTCATCTGCGGTGGAGTTTATAAGCTGGACAAGGTTGATAAACCTTTCCCAGGCAAAGAATTCCCTTGGTGGTTTAGTATGGCTTATGATTTGCTTCATTTGAAAAAATAATGGTGTTGTGATTGATGTTGCATTTTTGTAGTGCTGCTGATTGCTCTGTTTGAAGCTGTAGAGGAATCTCTGTCCTGAACTTGCTGAAGGAACTTGGGAAGATGATAAATTCAGTCTTTCAGGCATTGTGTCTCTGTAATCCTGATGGACAGTTCAGATCCATGGTAGAGGTTCCTAACAAACAGCATAGGAACTTTGAAGCTCTTATTTGAAATTCGACTGGCAAGTCTTTTTTTTTGTCTTTACTAATGGTCCTGGCAGTTTCACTTGCCATCTGTTTTCCTGTTATAGATAACATTAAGGTTCATGCTTTCTTTCTTGTGCGACCTCAAGTGTTCTTGTGCACAGTTTTATTTGATTGTTAGCTGAAGCTGTCCCTTAATGATTGGGAGAAGCAGAAATTAAATTGTATTTTGGATTAAACAGGAGAGCATGAGAGTGGAGCTTTAGGTCCTTAGAGCAGATATGTTAGCTTACGTGCACAGTAACAGCTTTAAAATTTGCGTCACACACACTATTTAGGTATTTCAGTGAAAGTTGGTAGGGATTGATGCTGCTTCTCATAAAAGTAAATAAGCAAAAAAACCCTTTAAATTTTTTTTAGAAGCTAGGGTAAGTAAAAACTGAAGATGAATTAATCTGTGGAGCTTGAGTGTTTTGATAAGCTAAGGCAGGGCTGTAATTGGGCTGTTTTTCTGATAGATCTATGCTTAAAAAGATATCTTTCATGTTGAACACCCAAAGTCCTTGGCTGTGATGGGAGACACAGGTCTAATACCTAAATGAAGATACATGCAACATAATTTGCTGGTGTCCCTTGGCATTCTGGAATTTGTCCATGGTATCTATGCCGTAGAGCAGGGCAGGGTGTTGACTCAGAGTGGGCACGTGCATGGAGGGAACTTGGCAGAATAGTTAGGCATTGACTCCACATGGACTGTACTGTTCACCTTTAAAGGAAAAAGCCTATCTGGTCCCACTGAGAACCAATGGGACCAGGTAACTTCATACTGGTCCTTCTAAAGTCTGAAATAAGAGCTGGAGAGAAGACTCCATATTATGGAAATAAATTCTGCACTTCATAGACTTTGATGATGAGAGTAAAAAGTATGTGTACCCACATACGCATCAGAAAAGGTGACTGATCCAAGGAAGAACAGGATTAGTATCTGGGAGAAAGTCACAATTTGTACTTGGGGAGGTGCAGAAAGTGAGGAACAGAGTGTTATGACTAAGGTCACCTGGTTAAACCACGCATGGCAAATGGTGAACTTGTGTTAAACTTGCAGTAGTGAGTTTCAGCTTTAGCATCTCTTACCCTCATTTTATCTGTATCCTAAAATTAGTTTAGCACCACTGTTCCATAAATTGTAGACTTGGAAGAATTACCTCATTAGTCTGGTTTGTTACTTACTTAAACTTGTATTTCTGTCTACACTACCAGCCTGCTGGTGGTTTTTCTTAAGTGAATTTCTAACTGAGTGTCTGTAATTGTGTTTTAGTGCATTTCTGTCTAGATTGACAGCAGGTATAAATCAACATGATCACAATAGTTCCTCTGAGATATTCTGCCTGTTTTTCATATCAATTTTCTTACAGTTCAGGATGAACTCCAGCAGTCTTTGCTCTGGCAGAACTCATGTTTCTTCTCTGTGAACTTTTGTAGTCAACAGTTACAGCGGGGATTGGCCCAATTGGAATGTGGGATTTTTGGTTTGTGTTTTTTTCAGATGGTAAATAGTATCTATAGTTCTAGGACAATAATAATTTTACTTTAATAATCTTACTTGGCAAGTTATTCCTAAGTGCATTTCAATCTCATTAATTCCAAGAGGCTTTTATTATAATTGCTATATAAAATAGAAGTGCTTCTGTAATAAAGAAAAAAATGCAAGAAGCTGGGTACCAGGTATTATGTCGTACCATATATCAGACACTAATAGCACATAGAATAACATGGTAGTTGACTTAGAAAAGCATTTAGAGGTATGACTCACTACAAGAAAAAACCATTTCCCAATACAGTTACGTTCTAAAACTGAAGGGAAAAACCAGCATGCAATAATGTAGGTTACAATAGTTTTCCCTTTTTTGGCCACTTTGCAATGTATTGTGAAAAGGCTAAAACTTTAAAATAAACAATGATTTATGACAGATAATTGCTTAAACAGTTTGCATAGGACTTTGTTTCCCAGATCAGTTTCTTAAGGCACCAAAAAACTTGTTTTGGTTTGCTTCCTGACTTGACCAAAACATTTTCTGTGGGATTAAAACATTTTCCAAAAATATTCAGCAAGTTGATGGTGGTACAATTCTTTTGTTAGGATTGACTTCATAGTCTGTCTGTGGCAAGAGAAAAATGGGATCTCAGTTATTCAAAAACATGATAGTAGTCATTCCCATGGATACCCCTGTGGAACATGGAGAAGATCTCTGTGGAACTAATGTCCTCTAGCTCTTCACAACCCCTGCCAACATCTCACAATCAAAGGACAGACCAAGAAGTCAGGCACTGTTGGGGAGAAAACACATGCTTTGGTGTAAATGGTGAAGCCCACAGTTACTGTCACTTTTCTTTCCCTATTTTAAATGTAGAATGAAGAAGGTTTCCTGCAGGAGGGTATGGTGAATAATACAGATGTTCCTGTGGATCCTGAGAGTGAGGCTTACGAAATGCCTCCAGAGGTAAATCTGCTGTGGTATTTGCAGTGAATGCATGTAACAGAAGGGCATGGGAGGGGGCTGCATGCGCGAGGAGTTACATGAGCCTGGCACACACTGCTGCCGTGAGCTGCAAGGGTACAGCAGAAATGTGGTCTCTTTGGCCACGATCTGCCAGAGGTATAGTGTTATATAGCTGGAAATCAGAAAGTTAATTGCTTTTTTTGATAGTAAGTTAAGTGGGAAAATACTGTGTGTGTTTCTAAACACTTGTGCGTGGGTTTCTGAGTAATCCACAGTAAACTTGTATCTTTTCCATGTTTAATAGGGAATGCAGGACAAACTGCGTCTTCATAGATTGTCTTAATAGTTTGGCCACTTACCAGCGCATCATGCATTGTAAAACACAATCTTAAATTAATGCAGTTGTGGGAGTAAATTATTTTGTTGGGTTTTATGGATCAGGTATCTAAAATACTACTACAATGTCTGGCACAATGCATCGGCAGTTGGAGTAGCAGTTTTATGGTAGCGCAGATAATTAGACTGAAAATGAGAGGTATAAAAAATGTAGGCCATGATCCAGTAAAAGACTTAAAGACACAGTTGAGCTTAACGTCTTGAATATCAGTGAAATTATGGACGCTGTTCATGAACACTCCTTTACGTGAATTACTGACGTGTGTGAGGATCTGCAGCACCTGGTGTGCTGCTTGACCTCTGGGTCATCCTCCTCCCTCTCCAAGTGATTTGTCATGGGTGGCCTCAGGAGTTTCTGGCAACATCAGATGAATGAAGTGTTAATCACTTTAAAAGTCTATTCTCCTCTAAGTACCATGTCTTGTAAGATACTGGATCTGGAAAATGCTACATTTGATATTGAATCCACCAGGACTAGACTAACCAGTGAAAGTAGGATGTGTTTATCTAAAATACTAGTAGCACTGATTTCTGCTCTCCTCATTAGGAAGAGTATCAAGACTATGAACCTGAAGCATGAAAGTCCTTTTCTCCCTTTATATCACCAGAAATCTACTAACTACTAAAGACGTCCCATCCTGTACAAGTGCTGAGTTCCAATGTGCCCAGTCGTAAAATTTTTTTACAGTTTTTACGGTGTATTTTGAAGTCTTCCATCAGCAATGATTGGAGTATCTGTGACTGCATCCACCTTGTTTCAGCATTTCCCTCCTGCTGAAATGAAAGCCGGTTGGCAGGGTCATTGTTGTGCTGTGGATATTGTGGCTTCAAGTTTAAAAGTTAAAAATGAAAATATTAAGTAAAAACACCTAAGTGTCTACTGCTTATTTCTAATTCTGTACATGTTTTGTTGATAGGCTGTCAGTAATTTGATATTGTTTATGATAACAGTTTTTATTTGTTTCCTGTGACTATTCTTTCTGTGCAGAGATGACTTATTGTGAGAGCTTTATATATGTGTGTATGTATTATACATATAAAAAAGGTAATTGAGCATGAACTATGCACCTATAAATATTAGCTGCTGAAATTTTATCATTTTGTGATGTGTTTTATTAACTTGTTTCTGTAAATAATGGTGTTCAACTGAAGCAAATAAACATGTAACACATTACAAAATTATTTCTAAATTAGTGATGATTCCTAACCCCGCCTTTCCCTTCCAAAGGCCCCTGTTAAAGCCCCTGTATTGCTTCTTGTGAAGGAACTGGAGGAACAAAACCTGCAAGTGGCAGCCCAGTCTGTACAAAAAACGTTGTGAAGGACAGGAGCATCAGGGCTGCTACCTCAGTTAGAGTAAATTGTTGACAAAACAGATTCATTTCTAGGGCATATAAACTTTCTGTTGTAAGGACAGCCTGAAAGTGAATGAAGCTGTTAATAATGGGCTACAGCAGATGATCAGGAAATCATGAGGCCCTTTGAAGAATTACTGTTTTGAGGTTGTTAAAGTGCTGAGGTATACACTGATGGATTAGTTGCAGTGGATTTGTCTTGTATAAAATCTCAGTTAGGAAAAGTACAGTCCACTGTGTCTTTTTAGACACATTAATTTTCAGTTATTATGTTGTCTGGATACTTTTCCATATTGTAAAAAGGTTTAAATATGAGATGGTTTTACTTCTGTCCTGTTTTATTTTTGGCTATTTTGGATCTAAGATTACCTCTAACTTCAAGTGGTTTTGTATTTAAGGTTCACTAGTCTTGAGTAGGATTTTGAACTTCCTTACAGCTAGTCTTTTCAGTGTTTTGGGTAACAGGTAAATACCATTGCCTGGTTTTGTAAATGTGGAAACTTAGGCACAACCACATAATGCGTGTCACTGGTATGCACAAAAAGAGAACCAAACTTGTGGAGGCTGAACTCTCCAACTTGTTCTTGAATAGAGGTCCTTTTTAGCTTTCTGCAACCTTCCTGGCGTTAGCATGCCCAACATGGAATAGGTCTTTCCAAGTTTGTACCCATCCCAGCTGTATACAGAGGGAGCTGATGGTGTAATACAGTGAGCTAAAATCATCATGCTTTCATGATGCTTAGAAAAACAGTGCTTCATTTTCCCCAGTCCCAATCCAGTATTTGTAAGGAATTTCACTTATTTCGAAAGAATTCCTATATCTTTTTCAATGCAATTGAAAAATCCCCTTGATCATTCCAAACAATTTGCAGGTATTTTCATCAATAGTTTACTTGCTTAATGGAACCAAAAGTCCTGTGCTCTTCTGCAGAAATCTTTCATGATAGCCAGCAACAACCCACTAACAATTTGCAGTCTCCTTCACAGGTGGTGTGTCAAAAGAATTTCTTGACTTGGGCATCTCTGCTGTTAAAAATCAATGCCTTGGTAATAAATCTATTGATTGTATTCCTGGAAAATCAGGACAGGGCACAATGTAAGATACTACTTTTATAATTATTAATGTTGCTTAAGGATCTTTCCGCTCTAGGTGAAAGATTTGGTGAAGAAAAACTCAGTGCTGTAGTGTGATTTTTTTGCCAGCATGGCAGCAGGGACTCATCCACCAAAAGCAACAGCTGATACCAGTCTCATGCCTGATACTTCAGAAAATAGCACCAGAAATAGCAGCCTAAGTAGAATATGTATTTCTATTGTTTGTCTGCTCTTCCACAGCCCTACAGGTCTTAATTGGTCTATTATTTCTCTGTTAGGGAATCAAATTAAACTGGTTGCTCATGTGTTGCAAGTAAGTTGTGCACTTCTTAAACAAGCTATGGAGAGCAGTGTGTCATAAAGAACAGTAGTAAGAATAAATCTGCTCCTGAAACTGGTCCATTGCCTGAAAATGTAAGAGTTAATTAATTTCTTGTGTTGGTTAGCATTCAGAGTTTTTAGGTCATTTAAAACGTACCATAGATGGTCAGTTTAGTTCTTGTGCCTCTTGCAAACGTGCCCTCAGATGACCCCAAAAGTCTGTGGGACCTCTGGTTACTATGGCAGCACAGTGTGATGCACTGCTCTGGTGACATGCTGCATTTTAATTAGATTCCATTAAGGGCTATCTGACCATCCTTTCCAGGTAAACTGTGTGCCATTTTGTCTTACTTTCTGCAGTGAGATGAATACTGACATGTGGATTGCAAATGTCAGAACTGTGGCTGCTAAAGCTGAACTAAATAGATGCTGTTGCATTCAGATTTTTTAAGTGTCTACTCTTGGAATTAAAAAATGTTTGGATAAAATTTGTTTAAACAATGTCTGCCAGAGAGGAATGTAACTCGGAGCTCTTTTTTTCTTAAGAGCTTGGATTTTAACTCAAACCAAAAGCAATCTTCTATTCTTAAATTAAGAGTTAGTAATAAGCCTCACGATATCCTAGTCCTCCAGGGGAAAAGCACATGTTGCTTTTTTGGTTTGATTTTGACAACTTTAATTGGTCTTATAATGATTACAAATTAAACACCTTGTAATAATGTTTTTATTACTGTAAATCATAGTGTTAATACTTGTGTTACATGACTTTCATGTAATGAGTTTCAAGTAATTTTGTTTTCTTTCCCCAGCAAGACTTTTCTTCATTCCCTCAAGACAACTGTAGACAAGTTAAGGTAAATTGCAATGTCATAAACTCCAAAAAAAAGTGACTTGCCTACATCTCTTCAGAAGGCACAGATTTTATTCATCCTGGCTTTCATAGCGAGGGCAGTCCAGGCTCAGGAATTCACATATGGAAGAATCAGACATGGACAGCAGGTCAATCAGCTGCAGCAAACTCAGAGTAGAGACCTCTGCCTCCAAGAGCTGGGAGGCTGGAAGATTCAGGGCCATCCATTTAATGGCTGAAATTATTCAAAGAGCACAACAGAAGGCAGGTACAGAATGGCTGCATACACATATTCATAAAATCTTAATACACCAAGTAGAACTACTTAATTACCTCTAAGATTTGATCCAAAGTTCACTGAAATCTCTGGAAATATTCCTGCTGGCTTCACATGAGTATTTTAGGACAAAATCTCCAGTATACATTAGGTCTTCTCATAAAAATTCTGTGTGGCAGTCTGAAGTGACATGGTGAGTTTCCAGTTCTTTTCTGTATGGTTTTTAGGGAGAAAGTAACTGCTGAAACCCTTGATTCTAGAGTTTCTAAGGCACTGATGGTACAGTACTTTTTTTAGTAGATAGGTATTCAATGGAGGTCATGTTCCAGAGCTCTGAGCCCTAACTCACTGAAAATAAAAGGAGTTTTTTTGTTGACTTACATGGATATGAATGATTCATCATGTCTCTCTTAAGTCTGCACAGAGCCAAGATGGCAGAGATCAGGTGATCAAGGTTCATTTGCAGAATATCTAAGACTAGCAAAAAATAGCAGAAAAACAAAGATACCACAGTAGTCCTGCAGGCTTTTTCAGCATAGCTGTAGTCCTGTATGGTGGCAAAATACCATACCTTAAATACTGAATGGATTTGAATGGAATAGTTGGCCTTAGGTATTGCAGCCTTAGAGGTAATTAGTGTTTATTCATACATTCATCCAAACAAACTCTTTGTGTTCTGCTCTGAAATACCTTAAGAGGTAAGTGGGAGAAGACAGATGCTTCCCTGGTATTGGGTTTGGGTTCCAGTGACTTTAACTAAATGATCTGATACTTTTTGGCCCCTAGCCTGAGGCTTTCAGTATTACTGGAAAAGATACTAATAATGAGCTTCACAGGATATCATTGTTCTGCTTGGATATACAGAAGTCTTAAATAATAGCATCAGTTTTCATGTAAGAAGACCTGCCCTTGAGTTGTGGTAGCCAAAAACAAAGGAAATCTTAGCCTTTAGTGGCTCCATGATGCATTTTTACTGGAAAATATCATCTGTTTAAATGCAGACATAAATAACGTTTCTCCAGCCTGCCTGACATTTAATGTGTAACTCAGAAGGTTCCTCTGATACAAAAAAGACTGGCAGATGGAGAAACAGCAGGTGGAACCTCAGATGAGACAGCCAGGAGGTAACAAACTGAGTAGGAAACTAGGTCAGATGAGATTTCTTCCATGTTGGAATAAATGCTTTCACAACTGCTTACTCCAGTGGATACATGAAAGTGGGCTTTCAGCATTTTCCATTAATATTTGCATCTCTGAATAGGTCAGTCTGTCAAAACCCAATATATCTATGGGGCATATTTCTGTGGAAAAGTCAGAAATGCCTGAGATTACAAGTGTGCTTTTTTTAGCAACAGCATAGGATGACTTTACAAGAGGCCAAAGCACCTATGCATTTATGATGATTTAAGAAGAGGAATGTTTTTATGAAAAGGCAACTGCTGGGTTACCTCAACTTCTGTCTTTTTTCTTTCTACTCACCACTTGCATTTGTTTCTTTGTTCCCACTAATCTGTTAAATTTTCAGAGGGCTAGCTCTTACCCTGTACTGGTTGCTGAGCTTCCATTTTATTGCAGAATTTCACTCGCGCTGTTGTATGTAGTACATTGTGATGAGGTTGCGAACATGCCTGGAGAGTTGGAGCTTTTAGTCCTTGATCCTCTCCCTACAAAGAGGAATATGGCTCGTCTCCTCCTTGGTGTGCTCCATCAGTGCTGTAGCCAGAGACATGGCAAGGCAGCGGCAGTGCCCCTGAGGTGGAGAGGCACAGTGGCTGTTCAAGGAGGGCAGAGGAGGCGGCTGGGGAAGCAAAAGAGACATGAGAGCCATGCTGAGAATTGGCTGGCATTCATCCGGCCTCCCTCCCCTGGGCACTGCTTCTGGTGTCAGAGGCTAATGATAGAAAATAGCCCACGGCTTTACAGTGCTTCCAGGGACTGGCACCTCCAGGAGCCAGGTAAATTTGAGGGCTCTCCATGAGGAAGAATTCCTGCACTGTTTGAGAAGACCTGGCTTTTTATGTTGAATTCCCTTTTCTATTTTTCTGCCACCTGAAGTCCTGTATACCAAGAAAATAAAAGCAGTTGACTGAGGAGTGCACTGGATTAATAAACAAAAAACTCAAGTATGAAAGCTGATTTTATCAGTCTCCTGTGTAGAAGAGGGAACTGCAAAATGCCCTTAGGACTTTATCCTCTGTTGCTTGGTCAGGCATTTTATTCATGTGAATTTCAGTTGTAAAATTCCCCAAAGCCTTGCAAAAATAACGAAGATGTTCATCTAATGTTAGCACTTCCTGCTGAATTGGTCGCATTGCCTACTTCCCCAAAACAGAAAAATCTCAAAAGGAGTGGCTTTAGCAAGAAAATGTAACAGTGCTATTGAGTAAAAGAGGAAAACATGTTGATGGTGAAAATGTAAAGGACAGTAATTTACAAATGACCTGTAATACGGATAAAAAAAAATGAAATCTGTGATCTCAGACCACTAAGTAAGCGGCAACTTTCCTTGGCAAAAAGAAGTGATGACATCTCACAAAAAACACTTGTAACAAATTTCCTCCTATTTATTCAGTCCCCTCATTCTGAAATCGAGTTTCCTTCTGGCCCAGATTTGCAGCAAGAGAGTGATATGTTTCATTTGAATAACTGGATGTTCTTCGGTGTGAAATAAATGGACTTTTGAGAGCCTTCAATTTTCATTCTCAGTTTTATGAAAGCTCAACAAATTCAAATATGATGATAATTTCAGTCTGTTGTAGTCTGTGCAAAAGGCAGCTGCAGTGCACTAAAGCAACAGCTCTCCTCTTCTAAGACATTTCAGACAGGTGAGTTTTTCCTGCATTAATTGTTGTTCAGAATGTATGGGTATAGTATTAAATACTATAAGGTGATACTGTTGTAATAATTGTCTTTGGAGGTGGGAGGTATTATGTGAAATTCAAGGAATCCATTTTTAAGGCACTTAATATAAATACGAGGTAACATATTTGAAAGGTGCCAAATTCAAGCCTTATAACTAACTGGCGAAATCTCCAGTAGCAGAGTTTTGCAGGTGTAACTCCATAATTCTAGAAATCCATATGCGGCTCATTTTACCTACAGTGCAGGGTTATTGACATTTTTATATGGTCCCTTACCGTGAAATACCGTGTATAATAAAAAGATGCAGTGTTGTCACTACACTTGTGGACTAGGTGTGCTTGATGATACAGCTACATCAGTTGAGAATGACTTTTTTTCTCACCCGTGTTGTGTTTCTGCTCTTTAGGGACTGAAGTGCTTGTCACAGTGCCAGTTCCACTTAGCATGATAATAAAAGCACCCTACCAAGCAACCCTGGCATTTGCTAGTTACACAGTGGATTTCTTGGCAAACCTTCTACTCCTAAGAACATCGTGGCTTTTCTGAACCTGACTGCCAGTGGAACATTGGCTCCTACGTGACCACCAACAAACTCTTCATGTCATCTGTAGACTGTCATGTAAACCATCATGTTAAATCAGGGTAGTCTGTCTCTCTCTCTCTCATAAGGAGATAAGCTATGCTGCTTAAATACAGGGAATTATCCTGAGCTTGACTATACAGCTGAATAGATGCGTGTTAGCAGAGCAGCTCAATGGCAAGGCAGCTCTGGGAGGTTGTTAGCTGGCTAATGCAGGCCAGTCTAGAAATGAGAGCAGCAGTGCTCCGTCCCTCAGGAGGGTGGGTACATCTAAAAGACCAGAATTGATGGTGAGAGGAATGCACTTTGGGGAGAAACAGCTTTTAACATGTTGATAAATTGCCCATCTGTTTTCTCTGTAATTGCTTTGTCTTGTCTTAAATGTTACAGGGTTGCTGGAGAAAAGGAAAAGCCTGTTCCATGACTGTTCACTCCCTTGTACAACAAGACCTCAAATATTACTGAAACTTAGGTGGAGCATGAGGACAATACTGTTAAACTGGAGGTCAGTTAAACAGAGTGAAGGGTGTTGCCTCTTGAGACTCTTGAAATCCACAGGACAATGGTGTGGGTAGTGTTGGAGCATAGTTCAACTCTCAGCCCCTGTGGCCTACTTCTAACTTCAGCTCTTCATAAACTATTGCCTGAGTTCCTGCCAGGCTTCTCATTACACAAAACACAGATGCTGTTGTGGAAAAAAGTTTGAGTTTACTCAACAGCAAAGAATTTTGGCATTGTTTAAACTTACGTACCTGTGCCTTTGCCAGTTCTGTCTCGAGGTTAGTGCCTGAACCAGCTCCACCACTACCTGGCTGACAGGGATGTAATTTCCAGAGATGATGCTGACTTAAAAATGAGATTTACTTTATGTCATCACAGAAACTCAAAAGGGAAGGAAGGGAAGAAGAGTGTGGGACTGCACTGTTTCAAAAAGCAGGTGCTTTCTAGAGGTAAGTGGGAAGTATGGCTCTACTGTTTCTTCAGTACCTGCCGAAGCTGCACAGCCATTGTAGGGCTGTGTCTTCAGCTTTTTGTGTCTGTCATGGGCATGAAGGGTTATGATTAGAAAATTAAATCAGTGGGCAAACGCAGATCCCAGAACACTGCAGCACAGGGCATTCTTTGGTAACATAAGATAGAGAGGCAGACTTTAATTCAAATTCTGCTAATAAGCTATGGTGTGGTAGGAAAATCACCCTAGCTGAATTTATGCCCCCAAGTGTAAAACAGAAATAGCTGTACTTGCAAAGTCCTTGCAGATCTGAGGTGTTATTACTGCTAATTCTGAAGCTACTCTGACTCCCTTTAAAAATATGGACATAATGCAGCAGAAGAAGATAAAGAACTGGAAATTAATTTGTAGGTAGTTGCCACATTTGGATGTTTCTTTTCCTCAGTCCCCTTCTGTCACACTTTTTATGTCTTACCAGAGTTGAATGGCTCTCTTGACTTTAAGAAACAGAGGACAAGATCAAGACAGTTAGGCTGGAAAGTGTAAAAGAATGAGGTTGCAGGGTCACCTGAGTCATGCAGGTATTTCTATTAAAATGGCCAAGCTTACTGTTTATACATGGCTGACTTTTTTTAAAAAAGAAACATTACCATGAGGGGTTTTTTTATTATCCCATTTATTGTTCTGCTGGGGGAAAAGAGAAACAGCAGGTCTTTTCCTTCAACTTCTTAATTTAAAGTGAAAGGAAAGAATGGACTCAGTTAGGTGTAAAATGCAAACAATTCTCTATTTTTCTCATTAAATAAACCTAAACGTGAATGTTCACATGGATATCACTGATTTGCACAACATCAGTTTGCAGCTGGCGTACCTGAAGATGAGTGTGTGTCCACCTTCCCTGGCCTGAGGCCATGCCACAGCCACATGCTGAGCCCAAGATGGGGGTTGTACTGCAATGACACCTGCACTAGAGGAGAACTGTGACTTGCTCTGTTCAGCTCTGAGCATGTTCATTGGGGCAGCAAGAGTCCAATTTGAGCTCTGGTACTGTATGCCCAAGTGTTAGGAGCTGGAGTGCATCCTTCCCGGACATTTTTTTCCTTCACGGTTCCGAAGAAATTTCACTCACACAGTTTCCAAGACACATTTGCCAAAGAATAGTCTATTTTCTCTGTTAGTTTTTGTCCTTGTCTTTCTGCTGATCTTATAGTGTTCAGTTACAAAGCCAAAGACGTGTTGACTGTCAGGTCATAGCCTTGCACATCCTTGATAGTCAGTGGAATCTCTTTAGGGACATGATGTACAGAAAGTGCAGGGTTAGTACAATTGGACATGTGCTGATTTTTTTTTTAAAAAAATCTCTGTTTTGCTTTTCCATTTATGCTGTTCCCAAATGAAATCATTAGGAACATACTCATTTTTGTGGGCATATTATTGGATAATAAGTAGGCAGCTTGGCCATCTGAAGGGAAATGGAGCAGCAGAGAGAGAGAATAGAAACCAGCATTGCAGTGACTTGTCCATGGTTATATTTCTGTACCGGTGTTTACAGTTACATGTCACAGTGTAGTGAGTTTGGGTTTGCAGAGCCAAGAGAGAACCTTGGAATAAGTGGTCCAGGTGAGAACCAAGTGTAGACAGGCACCAGAGAAAATCCATTTTTAACTACAGGGGCAATTAAAATTCAGGCAGACCTCAGAGGCCACATTTAATTAATCTGCTATTTGCAATCCAAGTAGTTTATTTCCATGCTTGTCAGTCTGGTTTCCTTCTTCCAAGAAGGGCACTGGGGTCACCTTGCTGTTGCTTTTGAATCCCACTTTGCACAGTACTCTGCTATTCAAAAATCCTTAGAAAAGTAATTTCCTCCTCCTGCTTCAGATTTCTGCCTTTGGGCTTCAGGTTTCTGCCTCTCTCTTTGCTGATGCTTATCAGATTTACCTTTGAAAGTAACTTGCTATAATTTTTGTGGGTATGCAAGGCTTTACCTGTCACTTGAGAAAAGCTTGCTGAAGCACCGAGGGACCTATTACTTTCCTATTGGCATTCACCCAGGTTCAGTGGTGTATTTCCAATGCCATTTTTAATGCTATTGGTTGTAAGAAAATCGGTATTTGTGACTGTCATGTGTAGTCTTATCAGCCAGCTTGCTCATGTCATTTCAGGTTTTTTTAATGAGATTGTAAATTCTCTGGACAGGTCTGCAGCCTGTTTCAGATCTCACCTTCACAGTAGTTACATAACCATGAAATCCCAGGTGCTTCAGTTATAATTTGTTGTTGATGTTAGGAGGGCATCCTCAGGCCCTAGACAAGATTGGGCCAGGAGCTTTAAAATACTAGATTGGAGAAACAAACCTGACAAAGAATGTAAATGCAATAGCTGCTGTTTACAAAGCTGAAAGGGAAATGAGTTTTTGGTGGCTTTTTAGAACATCTGGCATATCCCCAGTGCCATGCAAATAAAAAACAACATTCCAGGGAAAGGCTGTGAAATACTTTCATTTTAAATGCCAGCAGTCCCCTATTTGCCACAAATTATATACGCCTGAGGGTGAGGGAGATTGTTTTTCAGAGTCAACTGGAAAAAAACATAGCTTGTAGATTGACCTGCTATGGATTGAGTACTTGTTGAAAGAGTGGGGAAACTGTAAAGTACTGTTGGCAGCTGAACATCAGGTTCAAGCCAGCACTCAGCATGCCCCTCACTTTGTTAGGATGCCACCACAAGGTCAGGGCCAAACGTTTTGCTTTGTAAGCTGTAGGATCAAACTCTACCTCTGTAACACAGGAACAAGGTGCTCTGATGGGGATCTCTGCTGAAGTGGTGCAGTTGGGAAACATCATCTCACCCCTGTGCTGCAGACACCAAGCAAAGGTGCAAGGCAGATGACGGCATGGTGTGACTTAGTTTTTACCTGCTAAACGAGATTTTGGCAAAATTCACTCTATCCTGTGAGGGATTTAAATTTGAATGGAAATTTTAAAGATTTTTCATGTTACTTCTAGCACCACGCAATGTAGTAAGATCTTTTCAGTTTTCCTGCCTTGCTGTAAGAAACTGTCTTAAAACTATCTGTGTTATAGGGATAGAAGTATCTTAGGCCTGACTTGCCCCTTTAGCCCCCCCCCCTTCACCACCTCCCGTGGCAAATTCTGGTCTGTAGATTTACCTTTTGTATTATTTTAGATTAATGACTCCCCCAACTTACTGTGGGGTGTCTTGAAAACAAGCATCATCTTTCAGCACCATGTCTGAATATACTTAAAAAACCCTACCAAGATTGCTATTGTCATCATTTATGTACTAGTTCTGAACTGATTCTTCTTAAAAAGTACTTAAAAAATCCCACCAAGACCTTCTCGTCTGATTTGTAGCACCAATACAGTTTTTTGTTTTCTTAAACACAGTTTGCCATTCGGTCCATCAGACAAGGAGCTGAGGAGCAGACATTTTGTTCAGATCTGAGATTTTTTGAAGAAGTGATTCACCAAATGATAGTATGCTGTTTATGTTCCAGTTAATCTAGTGATGAAATGGTATAGAGTTAATTCCAAGTCAGGCTCTCAGTGAGGGAAGGCAGTGCATCTGAATCACAGTCCTGCTCATCCCTGCCTCATTGCTGCTGCTCCTGTTCCGGCTGTTTCTCCTTCCATTGCCACATGTGCATGTGCAGCCTTGAAGTGTTTTGTGCAGCTGAAGAGCTTGATGAAGCTTGGGGAGTTTCTAGGTCAAGGCTTTCGGCAGTGTGCTCATGGGCATACAGAAATACAAATATCAGCATTTCAGACAGGTACAGCCTTTTGTCTGAGTATTATTCCAGGAAGTCAGGATTACTGTGCTAACACCTAAAATACTTCACCTCTGTATTTAAATCGCAGGTTTTTGTGACACTTTTAAAAATGTGACCTCATGAGTTTTTAACTCTAGGGATGTCAGAACAAAAGTCACTGTAAGGGACATGAATAATAATATTTTCTTGGCTTGTCCATTTATTTGGTAGGATGTTCTTGTCTTTGCAGCCTGCCCAGTACTTCTGGGCAGTCACACCACAGAGACTGCTCCTGATTTTTAAATTACTGTTGATTAGAAGTCATGATCCTTTTGTCACTTGTAGTCTGTAACTCAGAGGGAAAATAACATCTGCTAGAATTGAAGAAAACAGACATGTTCTGTTTAAGCAGTTTTAAAACCAGCCATTTTACTTTGATTTGTCAAATCTATCTCATTTCATATTATTGCATTCATATTTCCTGCATCAGCTCTGACCTTGAGCAAGCCTCTTCCCTGTCACACTCACCTTGGACTACCTCAGTGGTCATTTTAAAGGAGACACCATGTGTGCTTTGAGATAGGGGTTGCTTTTGATTTTGAATCTTGAGTTTTTTATTCTTTCAGCAAGTTAAAAACCCAATGTGGGGGTGAAGCCAGTCTTTCTCCTCCAGCCTCTGTTAAAACTACAGAAATGCCCAGCAAGGATCATCTTCCAGTCTTTTCACACCAGAAGCCTCCTTTATTTTTTTACCTCTATTTGTGCCCTCCCAGTTTCCCTTTTTACCCACCCTGGAGATCAAGGCAATCTCAGAAAACTCCAGCATTTGTTCAGCTCCACACTGTTCAGCTGTGGCTTCTAGGCTTTTAGATTTTGCACCAACCATCCAAAGGCTGGGACAAATGAGACATGACGAGAGGATGATATTGAAGCTGAGCAAGGAGAACATAAATGCTCAAAAGAAAGGTCTGTCCTGAGGAAAAGGAGAACAGAACCAGAGTGATACTCTGTTTCCTTTTCTGCCCGTAGTTGCTGGTAGGTGTGCTCTCTGTGCTTGAAAATCTCGATCTTCCATCTAGGAACAACTGTGATCACTATGATGTTTAGACAAAGGAAAATGAGTGGCTGCTTGATAGCAATAAAATTGGCAAAAGCAGGCTGGACTCAAGCTGATGCCTTAGTGTAAAATAGCATACTGCAATTATGCCTTGCCATTTGTTTCTAATGCACCTGCTGCTGTTTGTTGTTTATTTGTTTAATATTGCTTTATTTGTACATTGTACCACCCTTCTCCATTCTTTGACAAAATTCTGTTGTTAATGATGAACTGCATGTGGCACTCCTGCAGTGAGGTGTTCAGTTCTGGGCTATTTCATGCAGTGCTATAGCAAAATAGCAAGGGAGAAAATTTAAGCCTAGAGAAGCAATAATTTGTTACAGTAGAAATGAGCATAGAAGGAGTCACACTGCTGACAGATTCTAACATGCAACCAATCTATTACAGGTTTGCTTTTCTGAAAGATTTTTCTCCCTCTCTCTGTTCCAGATGCACTTCATAAAGGCAGCATAGATGCACAGACAGATATTTCTTATCTTGGAACTTTCTGTCCTTATCTACAAAGGCTTTTGAAAAGAGACCCTAAACCTGGAAATTGGTAAATGTGTGAAGATGTGGCAGGGTTTTTCTTCTGTCCTATGATGCTTTGATATTGTTAGTAGAGTATGAATGTTAACAGTGAGTATTTTGGGACTGTAAAATATAACCTGGAGGGATAACTAACTGGTCTGTGAAAGGTTATTTGTGTTAGCCAGGTTTTTCCAAGAAGAGATTTGTGTCATCATCAGTTTCCTTGGACTTGAGGGCATTTGCTCAGTGCCATGGTATAAACTTTATGGTGTATCTTTTCTCCCAGATTCATACTATAGGTCAATCATCCTTTACCTCTTAATGGGAAGCAGTCTTCCTAAAGAGTAGGATGTTGAAACCTACTAATACTTTCCTTGGGGCTGAAGGCTCCGTGATTTGCTGTGTCGGTGACCAAGCACTGGAACAGGTTGCCCAGAGAGGCTGTGGAGTCTCCTTCCCTGGAGATATTCAAGAACTGTCTGAACACCATCCATGTGCTCTAGGGGACACTGTTCCAGCAGATGACCGCACCAGTGGTCCCTTCTAAACTTTCCCATTCTGAGATTCTGTAATGTAGAAGCCTTGATTATCTCCCTGTCTACAGAACAGTCCTTCTGTCTTGCTGACAGAGTTGTGCAAAGGAGCAAAGGGCAGGATGCTCTCACAGAAATTGCAGCTAAGTGCTGCCTTCTCCGCAGATGAATGATAGGTATCTTACATGATTAGTCAGTCTTCTAAATCCAAAGTACAGCTATATTTTGCACTGTGGGCTGGGGGGAGGCTGAAAAATGAGACTGAACTTTATTAGTAATCCTTATGTGCAAACAGTTTGTGAAGCTCAGGAGCTGCTAAGAAAACAGTGTGAAATAATATTTGAATATTGACAGTGACAAGGGCTGCATAATCCTTAGACACTTCCTCAGCCATGGTTTATTCCATAAAGAAAAGGAAAAGCAGCCCAAGAATATGGGATATATTCAATTCTGTGCACATAGATGTAGTCACAATATTGAGAAACTTAATCAAATCCTTCCAAGAGAGGGAGAATAGGTTCTGCTTAAATTTAGTGTTTGCCTGCTGGCTCTAGTGGTTTGTCTGAAGGAGGTAGACTTGCAGACTTTCATTAGAAATAATAAATAGGATTATATACTTTTCAACTGCACACCAGAATCATAGTAAGTCATATTTCTCAGAGGGCAACTGCACTGTATTTTTCCCCATTAGTGAGGGAATGCTATAGTGACGGTGGTGGGGGCAGGTGGGACCTCCAGGGTCTTGCTCATCAGTTTTATTGTCAAGAGAGTATAGAAAGGGGGAAAAGTGAAGCCTGGTGAAGATCCTACAGAAAGTAGGTTTGTGGCATTTCATTTCAATGATACAAACAGTTACAGAAATGAGCACAATAGAAAAGGTCAAGGGCATGACGGTCTCTGAGAGCTCTTGCAGCAGAAACTTGACTTAAGGGCATTGATGGCTGGAAGGAAGGAGGGAAAGCAGCTCCAAACATCTGCTGTACGACATGAATCCGGTGCGTTCAAAGGAGATGGGGAGGTGAAGAAGCAGCAGCAGGGATGGGCCCTGGCATGAAATCACAGGCAACACAGAGACAGAGCTGAAAGACTTGGTTTTAAAGCTCCACCTTCCAAAAGTGCTCAGCTTGCTAATTAGGAAGGGACATGTGGGACTTACTGCTTCCACAGAGCTGTTAATGGGCTGTTGTGTTGTGTTAGTTTTTTTATAAAAACATTTGTTCCAGTTGCCAGCCTCACGTTACAGTCTCCAGAGGGAATTAAGGCAGCGCATGCTCTGGCAGACAGCTGGTGGTTCAGACTGGCTTGCAGGAAAGAAAGCTGTTGACTTAAGCTGTTCCATCTGAAAAACACTTTGCTTCCCACCAGAGACCTTGGGTGCACAGTATTTAAAACTTTGGTGCATTATTAATAATAACAGAGTATAAAAAAAGATGAAGCAATCTTTTAGCAGACACTGGTATACATGGTTATATGTTCTCTGAAATGGACCTTTGGCGCACAGATGCCTCTCAGGAAGCCTCCTGCTTTTAAAGCAGTGGCAGATTTCTGTGCACAATGCAGTGGGGTTTTTAGATCGGCCTTGCAATGGGATATTTAGTATCCCTTAATCAGTAGTTGTGTCTGCAGCCTGTGCTTTCAGCTGTCTTTCTGTCTTTCACTAAGAGGTGGCACAGTGTTGGGTGAGGTCGCCTGCATCTCTCCTGCTGGAAGGGTTTCTGGAGAGATGGAGAGACAGGTACAGTTCTGTCTGTCACTGCCTTCAAGGCCAGGGAATTGATTAAGTCTGCCAGAACTTTGGCTGTGGTGTGGTATTTTTGCTGAAAATTGTTTTTTAACTGCAGCTAAAAACATGTAAGACTTGGAGATTGGAAAATATTCCTAATGGGCAGGCAGGAGGGTCTGACTGCTGGTAGTTGTTTGTATTTTAGCTCTCAAATTAGCTTGACCTCTGCACCACATACAGTTATATCACTGGAGGGGAAGTTTTTGAGGTGGGTGATGAGTACTGGGGCTCAGGTAGTGGAAGAGCTGGAGAAGTGCAGTGTGAGCAGAACACTGCTGTGTGGGCCAGGCAGTGTTTCCACTTAAAAGCACTAATAGGAAAGCATTAATAAAACTGAAATTAATTGTTATAGTTACTGGCTTAGCTGCACAGATAGAGGAGGCAAGTGTTTCCCTCTCTAGAGAAATCAGCATACACTCTTCCTTGGAGATTGGGCAGCTCGGTCAGAGAGAAGCTGCTGGGGCAGTGAAGGTGGCAGCGACCCTGCCTGTGCTGGGTGTCCTGCTGAGAGCGGAGGGGAGGTTGTTTATGGGACTCAGTGGGCTGCTCACAACAAGCAAACGTGTTTTGTTGTCCCTTTCCCTACTCCAGCTGTAAGGTGTTCACCTCTCAGCTGACCAGATGCTCTACTGAGCTTGGTGTTATCAATGACATTCCTCATTCCGGAAAAGTGGCAGGAAAGACTCATTCAATAAAAACAGTTTCTATCTGCAACTAATCCTTTTGCAAGGACTCAGAATATTTTGAAGTCCTTCGATTTTTCAGCCTGACTGGGAAAGAAACTCTGAATTACCATACAGGGCATTGCCACCATAATATTTCTATAAATCTAGAGATTGGTGGTACCAGAATGTTTTTAGCATTATAGGACCTGAGGTCAAGTCTCTTTGGTGCTCATCTGAATTAAAAAAGAAAAAAAATTGTCACTTATTTCTAGTACCAAGAGAAATGCAACTCTTCCCTTCCCATATGTGGTATTTAGATGATAGTTCCTTTATTTTCCTGTAGGGAGGCTGTTATACAGGCATCATAATGGTAAAGAGTTTTGGTTTCATTTTTAATTAGCTTTGTTTTCTCATTACCTCCATAAAATTCATTATTTCTTCCCCAGCTGTTTATGCCTCCCTTCTGAAGACAGACGCTGTTTATGGGGGCACTATTGTTCTCCTCCCCCTTTGTACATTTTTATCACTATTTCCAGTTTCAACCAACAAGTTTGTTTCTCTCTCGAGCAGCTGCAGAGGGCTGGAGAGTCGCAATAAAAATTTGCCATTTAATGCTTCACAACTGAAAATCTGCTGACCGAGCATTTATGTCTCAGTCCAAACTGGGTTCCAGTTCATTAAAAGAACTCCATTATTGCCTTGCCAATACAATATAGATTTCTTAGTACTGTATCCAGTTCTCAACAATGCCTGGGCTGGAATTCAGTTTAGAAAAGATGGAAACAAATGTCTTCTATCCTTTCAGCTCAGATTTACAGCCCTTTCACAAACTACCAGACACTGTATTACATTCCCAACCTGTGTGGCATCCTGAAAAATCTTAGAAACAAAAATCAGTGTGATTAGCCCAGCTATTGGAATGCTGCCTATCAAGTATAAATGGTGAATCAGCTTTCCAGACAAAGCTTCTGTGGAGTAGAGCCTGCTGCTCAAAGCACTGGCATGATGCTCCTACTTGGCTCTTTAGCTGATGTAGTGTTCTGTCTTGTCACTAGTATTTCTTCTTTCTGGATCTGTTTTTCTCTAGTTTTGTTTTCCGAGACAGAGAATGTGTGGACAATTATAATGTGTGGAATGGTAGCATCAGTCTTTTCCTTTCTTTTCTTTTTAAAAACGTCTTTTGCCATTGGCTTCTTTTTTTTCTTCTTTTTTTTTTTTTCCTTCTATTAAGATTCAGTTATTTACCAGCAGTTTATTAATGATGTTCAGCTTAGTTATTTTGGAAATGCTTGAGTTTTTCTATGAAAAAAGTCTATTACGATTGTTAACCATCTCTTTGTGTTATATCAAATTCCTTGTATACTGATTTGATAGGTTAAAGAGGGCTTAAATTACAGCCTTCCCTCTACATTCATCAATTGCACTTCCTTGTCTGTTGAACAGAACTTGTAAGTAAAGAATTACTTTTTTTTTAAATAAACACATTGCATATAGAATGTCAAGTATTCATGGGCTTCAATTCTACCACTGTGTGAAACTATGGGTAATGTGTATGACCTTAGGAGTAACACTTCAGAGAAAATGCAGCAGTCATTGCAATACATGTGCTGCAGCACACTGCAATTCTCATGCTGAGAAACAGCTGCATATCACAATCTGCAATTACGTGTGTATTAAATTAGACTAGTTTTGATACACACATGGTCACTGATGGTTAACTTAATAATTTGGTGTATACTCATTAACAACAATGATATTTTGTTCTGTGCTCATTAATTGCCACTGATGGGTACTTCCTTGATTGGTCCTGGGTGAAAAATATTCCTAGTCAGTGATCCTTAAATACTTGAACAATTCAAAGCAATAAAATGAGAAGCAGACTTGCCTGTCACTCTTCTAATAGAGCATAAAATTTTTCAAAGGAGCCTGTGCAGTGTTTAGATACCCACCAGGTTTCATAATGCAATTTGCTTATTTTACTTCAGGTAACTCTTCAATCTTCTTTTAGCATTTTAGAAACAACTGGAAGCCCAATATGAAGTGATGGAGTCTGCCTCTAAGGAAGCTTGCACCATGGCAAAGAACTGGTTTTATTGATGGTGGTATTTTTAAATGAAAAATGACAAGTTGCTTTTAATAATGTGTTTTTTCTCTACCTGTTGTGGAAGTGTTTTCTGTTTGTAAATTCTGTGTTATTCGTGCTATGTAAGCCTTTATTCTACTGAAAAATTTCCATAACCTCTGGGGCTTAATTTAATATTAATGTATTTCTGTGTACTATCCATGGGGAAAGAAAAGTACAAACTGTTATTGGGATGTGAATAGAGATGTATGTAATTCATTAGGCATCTGTTTTTAAAATCAAGCTACTCACCTGGGGGTCCACAGAGCTCTTGGCTGTGTGCACCAGGCTTCTACCTAGGGCAAGACTGGGAGTTGGTGTATAGATACCGTTTATGTTCTGCTCTCTACCCTTTAAATCTCTGTGTGACCAGCCTGCTCCTTTGGTGTGCATGTGTTCTGTGTTACCTGGTGCTGACCAGGGCAATCCACAAAGAATAGAGATTTTTGAATTCACTGCTTTGAGTGGGAGTTCCTGTGTCCAAGTATGTGTTTCAGGGTGGGGGAATATTTTCACCGCTTTCTCATCCTGAAATGGGAATTCACCTCAGAAGTGTGTCTTCAGGCAATGATGGATGCAGTATTTCAAAAGGCAGTGTACTGCCTAGGACTTAGATAACATAGTGGATGCCTTTGTCCCTATATGTCAGGTCTTTTCACCAAAGAAATGACAGAATGATACTGTCAGCCATAATTTTGAGGGGAAAACAGGCAAGAACATATGAGCACAAAAAACAAATACCTTCAGAAGCATCAGAATCTTTTGTGTATTAAAAATTAATCACCCCTACTGGTACTTCCAGTACACGTGAGGAGATGTCCAATAGCTGAGAGAACAGAATAGCACAAAAACCAGCAGAGATCTTTTAGGTGTGAGCATAGCAGAAGGACTTGAGGAAGATGATCCCATGAGAAATTGTGGATGCAAGTTTCTGTCAGTAGATGAAAGCAAACCTCTCAGAAGATGGACTGCTTTGTGGGGAAAGAAAAGCAAAAATATTTCTGTCCTCTCTTATTCACTGCCTTCCTGAAGAAGCACTGTCATTTCCTGGGTCTCTCCATCAACCTTCTATTAAGTTTATCCACAAATTGTTTAATTTTGTTCCTTCTCTGATCCAGAGGCGGACAATCTATGACTACTTTCAGTTACCCTGTAAACTCAAATGTCTTTAAAATCTGGAATCAGCCTGGAATCAGTTTGGAAAGACTCAGGACCTGGGAGAGTCTGCCACCCTCCCGTAGGTGTAACAGATGCATAGGCAGACTTGGCCATGGTTATGCAAGCTCTGATTTGAAGTTACCAGATGGTAACATGGTGATGAAAGGAAGTCCATAGATCATCTTGGTCTATGATAGATGCATCCCTGCCCTGGCTGGTGTGTAACTTTTCAATGAAGAATAGCACCTTTATTGTCTTTCAGCACTTAAATTGTTTATCTTGATGTTGTATAGTACAACTTTCATTTTCAAACCAGAAATGGAAGCGCCATTTTTTTCTCTTAAGGCAGCAAGCTTGTGCTTTTTAAAGATTTTAGATTAGTAACTGTATTTATCCACTTTTTCTTTGTTTGCTTCATTTTTCTTCTTCCTGTTCTTTTTGTAGTTATGCTATTGGAAATGTCTTTATTGGAGGTAAGAATCAGTGCAAATACTAATGTACCTGTGTTTCCTGATGCCTGCTCAAGCAAGACTTTCTTCTTTCTGCCTTTGAAGAAATCCTGTTCATCTTATTAATTAATTTTAGGCTCATTTCCTTTAATCCATTCACAGTTATTGGCTGCTGTTCAGGAGGGTGTATGTGTGTGGCTTGAGGCCAGCTGTGCTCATCAGGGGTGTGCGCAAGAAGGAACTCTCCCCATCCCTGCAGGTGCTCAATAGGGAAGGCAGGAACTGGCTGTGGGAAAATCTAGAGGGCACATCTAACTGTGGGGCTGTTTGGCATTAGCTGTGTTTGCCTGCCTCTGCTGCATCATAAAAGCCCTTGTGTGAAGGTTTCCTGTCCTCCTCTTCACTGCTGCAGACTGATGTTTTCTGCTGGATTACCTGCTTTAAAATACAGCATGGCCTCACCTCTCTGGAGCCCCATGGAGATGAGACAGCAATTGTGCTGTGTGATGCATCCTGTAAAGCAGTTCAGCAAAAACCCAATGTGATTGTAAATGCAACAGTAGGGATTGGGAAAGATATTAAACCTCAGGCTTCAGGCCTTAAGACACCCTCTAGTTGACTGGGATCAAGATGAGGTGACAAGTGACTCTTTTTTGCATCCTTGGATCTGGTCCTGGCCTCGCTGTGCTGAGATGGAGAGGTAGTGTCTGCATGTCTGAGCGGCATAGAGCAATTTCCATAGCCATGTGGTCAGCTTGTGTTTTAATTCTTAGTGTTAATAATGTTATTAATTGTAGGGCGGTGGTGTATATGGGTTTCAGTCTAAAGGTTCAAAATTCTCTTTTGGTAGGTGCTGTACAGTCATAAATACACATTTTATGCGCTGAGTGCTTTCTAATAGCTCCTTTGGGGTATTTTACTGCTAAATGACATCTATATTTCCTTATTGCTTTTGTTTATTTCAGGGGTTTTTTTTGAAGAGACACATGCTACACTATTACCAGGAATCAGGTAATGGCAGATGTTCACTTTTCACAGTACTTGAAGGCAAATCTGCTGTATCATGACACTGGGAAAAGGAAGAAATACATTGTACAAGCCTGTGTGCACAGTAAAGGAAAATGTTCAATAAGCTCTTGATCACCTGGTTTCCTTTATTGAAGTTCAGTAGATTTTAGGTAATATATTAAATGTCACATGTAAACATAGCTGCAGAACTTTTATTCAGGAATTCAAGGTTTAATCTCCCTCCTGGGAAGCTGGATGTTCAGTGTGTCTCTGAGAAAAGGGAAGTGTTTCAGGGCTTGGTGATGCCTCCCTTGGAGATGCTTGTCACCTGCCTGTAGATAAGCATTCCCGCTCTCTGCCTACAGTAGACATTGGCACTCTGGATAATTGTTGCCTGGTTAAGGTTTCTCATACTTTAGTTTGTAAAAAATATGTTGATGGAACATTTCTGGAAAGGCCTCACACTCACTCGATATTGCAGTTCTGGCAAAGGTTTGGATTTGGCTTTGGAGTGGTGTTGGTAAACCTTGTGAATTCCTGGGGAGGGGAAAAATCAAACTACGTCAGGACTAATATCATTGCATCTTGTATCTGTCATCTGCTTAGAAGTTCAGATATTATGATATAAATGACTTGTATCACTGGCTACTGTTCTTAACCAGTCACATCTGGGGCTCTCACAGAATCATACGTAATTATGTCTATGAGGAAGGAGTGTTCTCATGTGGAGATCTGGAAGCAAAGAGCTCAGGGTTCAGTTATCTCCAGGAGGATACAGTGTTCTTTGTGTATCCCATGTCTTGGCCCAGAAATGAGTATGGACAACATCATATTTGCCCTAAGTGGCTGGCACAGATGGGGAGATACGGTGTAAGGCACCTTAAAACGTTATTCCAGACAAAATTCCTGCTAACTTGTCTGACATGGATGAAGGCTAGAGTTAAGTGTTTGGGAGGCATTGTGTGGCACCCTATTTACAGTACTGCAGCTTTCTTCTACTGTTAGCAGAATTTCTTCTATGTGCCTGAAGTAGATAACAACTTTGGTCTTTGTGAAACAAAAGAATATAGATATTAAACAAAAATTTACAAATATCCCTGCTTCCCAGGTAAAGAGTCTGCTGGTCTCTTATCTTTTGATGACTTTTTCAGTAGAAAAAAGGTGACAAGAGTATTTTTTCCTGCTCTCTGGTTTGTATATAAAGGCTACAAACTCCCACTGCATGGCATGACAGGAAGAATTGTTACATTAGCAAAGAACTACTGACCAAAAATTGAGTTAGTGTAAGAAAAACTCTGCTAGGTGTTTCAGAGATGGCAGCTTTCCCAATCTTTTCCTGTGCTGCAGGCAGATCTTCACAGTGCAGTTTGTCTGTGGAAGAGAAAAGAGGCCATTGCTGCCTTCTGCCCCTCAGGCAGGGTTCCTGAAAAAGAAAAATGCATTCATGCATGATCCCTCTGTTTGTCCTTTATATTTATTGAGGTGGGCCTTTGGAAGACCACCAGCATACCCCTGTTAGTGTAGGACTCCAAGGAGATGGCAGGTTAGAAGGATGAATAAGAGTGGGATGGGAAAATGTTTCATAAAGTTGTTAAATCTCTGCTGTTCAGTGGTCCTGTAGTGGTCCCAGTTGGTTGTCACAGGTTAGAGCAAGCCTAGATTGCTCTGACTTCCGGCCAGGGGCTGAAAGCTTACCCTGGAGATGCTGTTTAGTCAGGATCAGATCTATTCCCTGCACCTTCCTCTGGAGAACAAAGCAGCGAAACCTTGCCAAGAAGGTATTTGCCAAGGGAGTGGAGGGGCAGAAATAAGAAACAGTGCAGTGCAGTTTAGTGTAAGTGCTTTTAATCCACAAATCTCCTCTCAGCATTAATCATTTCCATCTGTAACATGTGCCGCTGTTGCTGTCAGAGTTGATCCTTGTCCAGCTGGCTGTTGCAACTCTTGCTCAAGATGCCAGACCTTCCCAGAAGCCAGGATCATTAATGCCATGAATCACACAACCTTGGCTGGCTCAAACACTGGGCTTTGTCTCAGGGATCTTTGTGTCTGCCCAGTCTCTTTTCTTGCTCACCTTGAGAAATGCAGCAGCATTTACACTGTCATGCTTACCCTTTTTCCTGGGCCACGTTTATCCTTGTGTTTCTAACATATTTGATTTCTTAGCTGTTTTGCTGTTATAATTGGCATCTGTAGCAGATCCATGTGAATGCTACAGGAATATGAGAATACTTGGTTCCATTTGTCAATAAATTTGCATCTCTTGCATCTGTGCTATTGAATTTCCAGGTCTAAGGGATGCTGCTTTTTGTTCTGTGTTTGTGAAACACTGGGGCTGTACATAGTAAGGTGTTCAGGACCTTGAAGTCAAACAGCAGCTCTGAGGTCCCCTTGAGCCTGAACTGTCATGGTCCCAGGGGGAGCCATGCTTGGCTGAACTCAGTGTGAGCAGCCATCCAATGTTATCTCCTTTTTGATGCCGGGGGAGGAAGACCTCTCAGGCAGAGAAAACATGCACAGCCCTGCTCTGCGTGGGACCATGACTCTGCTCTCCAAAGTTCTTTCTGAATGATTGCAGCTGGCAGGGAACTGTGGGCAGGGTCCAAGTCAGAGGGGAAAATAAAATCTATGCCCCAGTCCATCACCAGCAGGTGTAAGGATGGTCCCTTCTCCTGGAGCTAAACTTGGGCTTCTTCTCAAAGTCTGGACAGTGTCAAGAGCTCTTCCTATACTACCCTGGCTGTCGCAGGCTATGCCACCAAGTTCACCACTGTTTAAAATTAATGCTCTGCTACATTCACGTATGCTCCTGAAGGGCACCCAGTCTTGATTAGGACATCCAGATATGGAGACTTGTTTGCTTTCATTCACAATGTGCTTCAGGGATTAATCACTGTCATCATGAAAAGTTGTATTTTACTTCTAGTTTTAATTTCTCTGGCTTCGGCTTCCATCAAGTGATCTGAGTTACTCTTTTCCTTGCTGGATTAAAAAGCACTTCAGGACCTTCTTGTTTCCCTCCAGGGAATTATTTGTACATTATAATCACATCACCTTTCAGTCTTCATTTTTAGAGTCACTGAACAGATTTTTCTTAAGCCTTTCATCTGCAAAGGTGTATTCTTGGTTTCTCAGGTCTTTGTGAAAACTCTTTAATGCATTTTCTTTTAATCTTTGTAAAGGAACTAGTGATAGTTAGCTCAATGTTGTTGTCATATGTTCTTCTTTCTGCTGCAGGACAGTAGGACACTGAGACCTTAGGGTGGGAATTCTGGATATAGTGGCAGAACCTTCCCTGAGTTGGTGCTCCAGGATCGTTTTTGTCATCTTCTAAGCCTGTTCTGTAGTCCGTGTGTTTAGATACAGTGCTTTGCACTGAAACCTATTAAAAAGAAAATTTCATGTCCAGGCCCAGCTTCTCAGATTGTCTCTGTCATTCTCTATGGCTACTTTCTGTCTCAGTGTTTTCAATCTACTCATCTTTGTCATCTGAAAATTTGATAGTCCAAGTTTTAAAAAGTACTTCTTGAAAACAATTGAATTGTATCAGATCTAATATACTTCCATGCAAAAAAAAATCTCTAGCAACAATGCGATTTCAATTATGGTTGTTTAATAAATTTGTGTCTGTCAGTCTGTCAATTGAAATCCATTTATATGAGCCAGTTTTTATCTCAACACACTGCAAAGACTGACTGAGTACTTCAGCAAGGTCTGTGCAATACTACGTTACATTACACTACACTACACACCTGCAGGTTGCTCCATTAAACAAACCATAGATCCTCAAGAATGTTTTCTATAAAACTGTCTTGATGGTGTTAATTCCATTCTTCACTGACTGTCATGTGAATCTTGTATTAATTTCCCCATGATTTTACTTTGGACTGATGTTAACTTAATTTCTTGGGATCATCTTCCTTTTTGAATTTTAGATGAGAAAATTCACTAACTGTGCATGCCAAAGTTAATGTACATCATATTTTTTTTGAATTTCTGTCCTGTGCTGTGGTATCCCCATATAGAACTTGTTATACTACTCACATGAGTGTTAAAGACATCGAATCCTTTCACGCTTCTCCTGAAAACAGGCACAAATGATCACTGTTGCTTGATAGTAAAACAAGAAATGTATGTTTGTTGGTTTGTTTGTTTGATTGTTTGTTGGTTTCAAACTACATCTGCTTGAGAAAGTTCACTCCATTCTGTTTAGGAGCAGAAAGAAAATTAAACTCTTCATCAGCTAGACACCTGCTTCTGGCATTTTTTGTGTGCCCATATTGTTTTGTTCAGTAGTTCTTTGACAGAAGTTGTCAGGAGGAAAATATTGGCAGGGGAAAAAAGTAGGGATGCAGTAGGGTTAGCAATAGCTGGCCTTAATTTGAAGGGGGGGGAAGAAAGTACTTTGTTGATTTTAAATTAAGGATATTTTTTCAGATGAAAATACATGCATTGTAGCAGTTTTCTCTGTCTTTTGATCACCAAAAAGATTACTATTTTAACCTTAGATTTAAGAACCTGTGACATTAATGTGTACATAGCTTTGCAATGTCTATGGATTTTGTTGCCACTGGACATCTCTGATCTCTGCTGACGTTGTGCTGCTGCTGACTCGGAGTCATGTCATATGCCAAAAAAAGCACCATGTAATCAGACTGTGGTTCATTGGAGACTAAACAGGGCTTTTCAAAACTTCTTTCCCTCAACTCTTCTTTTTTTTTTTTTTTTAATAAATGGTGCAAAAGTATTAGTACTGACACTGTTTAATTTGTTCTGCTCCAGCTCTTCAGCTTTGAGTTGTTGTAATTGCGTTTGAGAATTGAAGTCTCTCGTGCTTGTATTAATATGATTTTTCACTTCAGTTTTTCTATTCCTAACAAGCTTGTATGTGCCGAAAAGAAACTAGATCATAGTACTTAAAGTACAGTCTGGAGTTTACAGAACAGGGATGCTGTAATTTGCAACCAGTCTACATATTTTTCTTTGTTTTCTAATAGTAACTATAACTTGAAAACTGTAGCATCACTGGCATGCAAATGTACCAACTAGAGAAATTAAAAAGGTACTAAATGAATAGAGCTTGACTGACTTTTATGCTCTTCAGATTTCTCAGACAAGTCCCAAATGATGAGAAAGTAGGTCAAAATATGCTGAGGGGTGTGCGTTTAGGTTCTGGAATTTAATCCTGTGGGTTTTTTTCCCCCTAGTCTGACTGATTCCATGTTTGGGTATATGTAGTATGGTGAGAATCCTCTTAACTATGAGCCAAAGGCCATCAGAGTCCATTCTGACATTTGGCAAAGACCTTCCGGTGATGTTCTTTTTTCCTCCAAACATCTTTAAAGGTTAGTAAGAGTCTCGGATATGACATAGAAATTTACCTCCTCTGCAGATCAAGGAAACATTCAGTATACCTACTGCATGTGAGAGACTGACTGAGTGTTCATGCCCCCTCCACAACCCTCCTTTCTATTCTGCAAATACTCAATTTGCAATAAATTGGAAAAAGTTTAAGGGTCTTTGGGCCAAGAGCACTCCAGAACTTCTTGGGTCCAACATGTCTCAGTATTCTAGAGGAACGTCTTTGCTCCCTCTGTCATCTAGATTCGTCTTCTGGTGTTTTACAGTACTTAACTGAATTATTTAACTTAATATGAATCTGAGAAAGAAGGTGAGGCTGCTTAATGCCTGGGAATTAAAAAAAAAAAAAAAAAATCCATGAGGTAGAGAGACAATTTAAAAAAAAATAACCATTGCCTTGGCTTGTACTTTATCTCACTGCTACCAGCTCTTTTTATACCCAGATTAGGCAGGCAGCATGTTGACACAGCCTAGACTGCACGTTCTAACATGAAAAAGCAGCATTTTTAATTAAACATACTTGCTTCTTTTTCTTAGCGACAAGCCTGCTGCAGTTTACAGTGTTATTCATTCTATTTAAAACTGAATTTCTTATCTTCCCAACCAAGAGCTTCATTCTCAAATTCTTAATTTTCTTTATCGGTAGTATTTGCCTTGGCTCACATGAACAGTGTTTCTTAATTTCCCTTAAAAATTGTAAGTCTGGTGAGTTTTCACTTCAGGCATTGCATGGAAGAGCAGTCCAATATTCTTTTCCCTCTCCTCTCTCCTCTCTCCTCTCTTTTCTTCTCCTCTCTCCTCTCTTCTCCTCTCCTCCTTCCTTAAATCCTTTTTTTTTCTTTACTTACTTTCCTTTTTTTTTCTTCTTCAATCATTCCTGTTTGGGATCACCACTTAGTATTTTTCAAGTGGAAAGACCAGTTCTTTTTGCCATGCAGAGGTGATGTTGATTAATAAGTCACAGTGAGAAAACTGTAGAGCAATTCTGACCCCACTGGAGTGAGTTTGTAGTGATGCCATTTGTACCGTATTTTCTCCCTTCGGTATCTCCCTTGGAGAGAGGTGTCTCCAAGGGTCTGTGCAAGATATACATTGTCATAAAGACTCCGATTTACATCTATTGACAAATACAGCCTAAGTACCTGGGGTAAATGGGAAATGCTGCAGTGGATATCTTCAGTTGTTCAAACCTCTGTTCATCAGTGCTTTATTTTTCCAGTTACATGCAGGTTGGACATAGCCATTCATTTGAAAAGAATATTTTTTCTCAGCTGATGTTGGCATGGGTGAAATTCTGTGTGAGGATGCAAGGGCTCGCAACATCCCTAGCTGAAAGCTTTGTTCTTCCAGCCAACTCTCCACATCATGAGCATTAGAAATCCTGAAGGAAGGACCTTCTCAGACGGAAATCAAGCTGTTACATTTTTTGATTCTGCAGTGAGCTTGAGCCCAGATCTCTAGGACAAGCCCAAAACAAACTTTTCTGAAGAATAGCTTTTAAAATTAGTTCTCTGAACTATTACAAATTTGATTGCAATGGTATGTAGCACTTAAATATGAGGATACATCTTCAGTCTAAGGTACACATATTATCTAGTGAATTTAACCAATTAAGTCACATCAAAATATTACAGATTGCAAATGTCTTAGCAAAGACTATTATAATTGTATTGGAGCCAACTGTTCAATTAAACTATTAATAGTAATAATGAAATGGGAGCAAAAATGCCCCACCCTCAAACTCTTCTCTGTTGCACAATGTTGGTAAGTAAAGATTTAGCAAACAAGTTGAAACATTGGCAGAATGTTTATGTTCTGTCATTTCCAGCCTTTTAGGTACTTCTTAGGGATTAATGTATGAAAGCAATGTCTTTTCTGATTAGTTTTCTTTAAATTTTATTAATTCTTTCTAGGAAACATTTTAATATGAGAGTGGTATGAGCAGTTTCCCTCTGCGCCTTTTGCAATGAAGTAAACAAGCCCAAAGATCACTCTCAGCTGTGCAAGGGCTTTTGAGAAAATCATTTTGCAGGCTGTCTGGCAGCCAGGGCAACTTGAACTGCCAGGATTAATTTTTCTTGGAAAATCTGGAGTAAATGCATTGCAAAGTTGTTCATTTAATGTAAGTGTACTTCTGAGCTTGAAAGTAAATCTGACCCCAAAACAGTATTCATGAATCATAGTCCATGGACATCTGTGCCATCAGAGAGGCTGAGCAAAAATGCATTTGCAACTTCTCTCCTTACCTCTAATTTATATAATTTAACAAATGTTTACTAAAGTTTTAATGGATCTAGTAAATAATGCCAAAGATGCCTATGGAACTAATTTTGTAAAGCAGTTGGAGATGAATATTATATTTAGTCCTTTGTTGTATCAGTACTCAAAATAACATCTCCAAATTGCTGTGGAAATATGGAGGAAACCATCATCAGAGGCAGTGGGTGGTATTCATGCTGGAATCAAGCTCTTGCTTAGGGGTCCAGGCACCTCCTGGTCACAAAGGTGCTGCATCCCAGCACTGCTCACTTGTTCAATATGTCTGAGCAATACTGGTGGTGGTCACACGTGGCTATTACACCACATACCTTCTCTCGTTACTTGTATTTGTTAGGGGGCACTGTACTATCAAAAATTGTTCTAGAGAACAGACTGTTGTCAGACGCTTTATTTAGGTTCTTAAGAAAGGCTGTTTTTTGAGTATAAATGGTAGAAACTTCTTCTCTTGTTGAGTAGAGGAAGGATGTTTTATCCTTTCTTAGGTTGCAAGAGTTCCCATCTGGTAAGGAGGGATTGAGCACCAGGGGGTGTATTGGGGCAGTTTCAGCCATTTCTCAAGAAAGGACAGCTCCTAGTCCTGCTCTCACCACCAGTTAACTCAGCCTGAACTTTGACACTTCAAGGTCTAGGTTTTCAGGGTTTCTTTCTTGCTGTTTCAGCCGTCAATTAAAGAAGATATTGGACAGTAATATCCAACTGGATGTGGAAGAAGAGCTGTCATTCTGCATTTGTCACTGTTTTTGTTTTTAATTTGGTTTTATAATTTCAGATGCAGCCCAGTCTTGGCCTCTGCTTAGGCTCAGTGCATAATTGCATTGCCTCTGATGAGTGCGTAGACTGACACCATCCTAGTTGTTGTTTAAGTGGCTGTAATCCAACTTCCCAGGCTCTCTGGAGGTTTTTCTGATGAGTTACTGTTCTACACACTGAACTTAACAAAGCTAGCCTTTGGTTAAGAGCCCTACTGATACATTATATCTTAAATATCTCTGGAAAAAACTGGGCATATCCCTGTGAGTGGGCTTTTTTTTCAACTCTTTTGAGGCACAGATGCCCTGGGCTTGCAACTGGCCAGAATCTGCCAGCTGGTGATAATAGTTTTGCAGAGCTGCTGGAGAGTACATAGGAGGACAGCAAATGAAAATCACAGTGCCTCTGTTTCCTCTCTGAGACTACTTTGCCAGTCTTTGGTAAAGTATTTCCATTATAGAGCTGCTATTTAGAGGATGAAGGTTGGCCTGCTAAGCTGTCCAGAGAGCAAAAAGAAAAAAAATGGTAGGTGCCAGGGATGGTGGAAGTGGAACTCTGTTCCAAATGCCTGCTTGACCTCATTATCAGAACTTGTGCTTCAAGTGGCAAAGTAATCTTTAGCTTGGGCATGATTTGGCTAGAGAGGATGCCCACCAGCAGGTTTGCAGAGTGCTGCTTGAGAACACAGCAAGGATCGTAATTCCCCAGTTACCTTTGCCCCTGTGGTGCCACTTTTCATTGAGGTGCAACTGAGCAGGAAGCTGAAATTCTCTAGGGATAAGGCACGATGCAGAAAGAGCTAGGAAGACTGCAGCATGCCTGTTGGTCAGCCCTGCAGAGGTTTACCAAACTCACCTCCTCATAAGGGAAAACTAGCAACCATTGATGTAAATTCATTCTCTTCCTTCTTTGCTTTGCTAAAGGTTGCTGAAGGTGGTGGTTTTTAAACTAATACATGATTTGAGTTAAAGCAGTTATGGATCAGAGCTGGAGTTCCTTCTACTCCCGCTTCGTACATTGTTTTAAAGATTCTTGCATTGAATGATATTGGCAAAAGTATGCAGGGTTCTTTCCTGTGCAGATATTAAGGCTGCAGCTATTTTATGCTATTTTGGAACTAAAGCAAGCTACAAGACAGCTATACCCAACATCCATGTTATTGTTTAATCCACCAGCAGAAAAGCACTGGGCACTGTCTTCGAATAACCTTTATTCTAGAGAACAGTACCACATGGAGATCACTGAACAGCCAGGGTGTGTTGTTTATGAGACATTATTTGATTCTTTGAATTTCATTTCTTCTATTTCAAGCAGAAATCTGTGAACCAGAAGTGAAAGAAAATTTCGTTTCAGAAGCACCTGAATGCAATATATTTGAAGAAAAATACTTCCCTCAATTCACAGCTGCTCCAGGGGACCATAATATTCCTGTTGCCAGTCACAAGATCTGTGGAGCAGCAAGGGACACCCCAGTGTGTCTGTCCCCTGGAGACCCCTGCTGTACAAGTCACTTCAGAGCAGCCCAAAACTTCTAGCTCTCTCATGGGAACACTGACATTTCTAAGAGCCCTGTGTCCAGCTCTTTCAGGATATTGCTCTAGAGGCTGGAGCAGAACATGGTCAGGTTCTGAACCTTCAATTCATTAACTAGGTACCCAGGAACCCAGAAGAGTATTCAAGAAACCAAAATCTCAAAGTAACTGAACAAGAATGAAGTGTCGGACTAAAGTGCCGCATTACTTGTTTTAGGCTTTCTGTACACAGCATTGTAAATTATTTAGATTAGAACAGAATATGAGTGCCACAAGTGGGAAATGTTTATTCAGTCCTGGAGATATCAGGCATGGCTTTTTATTTGCAGTGAGGTTTATAAAACAAACCAGTTACTTCCAAACATGATACAGTAGTGTTGATTCCTCTGAATAGTTCCAATTCATGCCTAGCAGGGTTGACTTTGATTTAAAAGGTAATTTTGAAGAATGATTTGATTCGGGTTTTCCTTTCCATAGCTAGGCTGCAGGTGTCTGGTGAAAGTATTTGTGAGGTAAATGTTAACACTCACAGCCCCTGTATTCTCACTGCAAATTATTCACCTTTGTCTATTATAGAGGGTGGTAAAAAAAAATAAGAAATTATATACACATTTTTCTTATAATAGCATTTTATATCTAATTCCTCTCTTCCTGGTGACATTCTCAGATCTGTAAAGTGACTGGATCTTTTCTAGGCCATTCCATACAGCTTAGAGATATCCTTCCAGCAACTCATTACTGAATTACAATAAGCACGATAGACTGATTATAGTTGGCTTGGATTATCTCTCCCAGGCTTTCCTACTTTAATTTAGGTGCATAGAATATGGAGTGTAACAACCACACAATTACACAGATTCTTTCTTAGAAATTGCCCAGCAGGGATGGATGATCCCCATTCAAATTTTCTGTTGAAAATTACAAATGTATCAGAACTGCACCTTTAGTTTCTGTTTTCTTTTTCTGTTTTCTACCCACCCTCACCCTCCCCCNGTGTGTGTGTGTGTGTGTTAAGAATTTGGCTACAGAGCTAAGCTGGGTTTACACAACACAATAAGACTCAGAGATATAACAGTACTGATAGCTTTTCATGTCAAGAAGAGTCCTGCAAATGCCATAGGATTGAATTCTGTATAATATATGGGGGGCATTCATATAATTTCAGAAGTTTGAAGGTAAAATCATAGTCTTAAGGACAAGAACTTTACTGACTCCATGCTGTAAAAGCGATGGATATTCTTTTTCTTCAGATGTATTGTCCTTTTCAGACTAGAATGTTTGTAAGCCAGCTAGCAAGTCTGTTTCAGATTGATTTAACCGGCACCGGCAACATTTTTCACATATTTGTTATTTCATAACTCAGGTTCAGGACTTATTTTTTATCTTCATATTCTGGTTCTAGGCACAAATATAAAAACAGTCTTCCAGCAGACAATCTGATGAGCCTGGTGTGATCTAGAGAGTGACTTGAACATCTTGTCGTGATTTACCTGCGTGGTCTCAACCTGTGTATGTTTTCCCAGATGAGCTTGGCTTACGCTTCTAAACGATCAATGCAGAACAGACATTGCCAAGAAACTAATCAATCATATACTAGGGGATGGCACACCCCCCCTTTTCTATTCCTTACCTGCAGTCTGTCCTTTCAGTGACGTCTCCTTCCCTGGTGTTCATCACATAGTATCTTGTTTTACCTTCGCAACAGTTACCTGATTCATGGCTTTCAGTTGCTCTGAAAAGGCTGCATACTTCCTTCTCTCTCCTGGGACACTTCTTCTTTATCTTTTCAAGCTGCTCTATTCAGGCCTTCTCTGGCCATTTCTGTTTCATTTCAGTCATGGAAATGCTGAACATCTGGGATTGGTTCTTAGGTTGCACCAAGAGTGGGTTGTAACAAGGGTGTTCGTCAGATGCAGATGAGGCTCTCTTCACCTCTTCTGGGATTTCCAGGCCCTGGAAACATCTTACTAGTGGTCTACATGGGTGATCTAGAGACAAATTGTATTCAGCAGCTTATGCACCAGGCCAGCTGCTTTGATATCACAATATCACTAAGCTTATATATAGCTGGGTCTTGGTTTTAAGCCCAGTTGCTCTTAAAAGAATGACAGCCTGTTCAACTGTAGGTAAAAGAAAAATCAATAGAAAGGTCTGGACTTTTGGGGGTGACTCCTCCTTTTGTTTAGGCATATGAAACTCATTTCTTTAACGTAAAATAAACTTGGGAATTTTCATCCTCTGCATAACATATACCAGTACAGTGCATTAGGCAATCAAATGTCCACTTCTAAGTCAGAAAGTAATAGATTTAAAGAATAGATTTAAACCCCTGCATAGGGGGTTACGACTCAAGGAGGTAAAATATTGCTGTGGTCTGTGTTTTCATGCTCCATGGTGGCATTTACAGCGCCCAGGAGTGGGATGTTCCTGCTTCTGTCCCAGGTGCTGACATGGATAGACTTCATGAGGAGTTCAGGCATACTCCTGGATTCTTACTAGTTACAACTTACCTGCTTGCTTTTAAGTAGAGCCGTAACTATGCTGTTTGTAGATTGGGCAGATTTGGTTTGTTTCCCTCCTCTTCTGTCATTCTAAAATCTCTGCTCATTGTTCTTTTAATTCTGTAAGACTGATTTCAAGGTGGGTACAAGTTTCCCATTGTGGCAGCTTCTGGATTTAATGAATACTAACAGCACAGATTGAGGCATCATGAAGGGAAACCCAGACACACACTGAAAATATAAATACTTTGTCATGCTAATATTAATATTCTTTCTCCCGGTGACATCCTTTTCTTTCCCCACCTGCACTTCAAGCTCCCACTCTATAGAGGCTTCCTTTGTGCATGATTAGTCACTACTCCTTCCTGCCAAAATAAACCTACCTACATGTTTCTTATTATCAAGTCAGAGAGTGCCCTGAAATTCTGTGACTTTCTTTGTTTGAGCAGTTCATCCCTTCTAATTTCTTTCCTTCTTTGCCATCAGAAAGTATTCATTGCAGGGTGTGAGAGGCCAGGAGAGGTCTGTAAAAGTTGAATGTGTACTTTCAATCAACTGTTTATTAATGGTAGATAAAATTTTTGCAGAGCTGTGCTCAGTATTAAACCGTTTCACGGTAGCTTTAGAAATTGTGAATTTTTCTTTGCAGATCTGTATCCAGCAAAACAGAGGTGACTAATGAAAACATTTCATCCTGAGGCTGAAATTTCACCAGTCACATGATTTTGAAGGCACCTTACTGTTGTAAAGGTATGCTGCCTGACAGAATGCAGGGGGCGGGGGGGAAAAAGGCCCATATTTAACCTAGATAATATTTTCTTGTAATTATGAAAATTTGTTCTCACTTCCCTCTCAAGAAACAGCTTTGAGTATTCAAACTAAATTGCAAATAGTTGTTGGGATGTAAGTAGATAGAAAGAAAGGATGGACACTAGTAATAACACAGCTACAGAGATGGACCCCAGAAAATTAATTGTATGCTTAGAAGACAGAGGTGGAATATGCATTAACATTTTTAAATCCATACATCTTTTGCTCAAAGGGACTGATAGCTCTTGCAGAGCTAGGTCTTCCACACTTAGGGAATATGATCTGAGTTGATTGAGCCTTTTTTAAACATACACTGAATGTCTCTTTATGGTGGAGGAAGGGTGGCCCAAGACACAGCGTAAGCAGCTCATCTGAGAGTGCTGGAGATTTCTGATTGTTGCAAGGCACTTCAAGATGACTGAATGTAACAGCAGGAATGTAACTTTGAAGGAATTCTTAGGCATAAATGTTCCTGATGTCACATATCAGCTGGCCCAAAGGGCTATATATAATCATAGAATATCCTGAGGTGGAAGGGACCCACAAAGATCAGAGTCCAGCTCATGGCCCTGCACAGAACAGTCCCAAGAGTCACACCGTGTGCCTGAGTGTGTTGTCTAAATGCTTTTTGAACTCTCTTAGGCTTGATGCTGTGGCCACTGCCCTGTGGAGCCTGTTCCAACACCCAACCACCTCTAGGTGAAGAACTTTTTCCTAATATCCAATCTAAACCTCTGCTGAAATAGCTTCATGCTGTTCCTTCAGGTCCTACCAATGGTGACCAGAGGGAGGAGATCAGTGCCTGCCCCTCCACTGCTCCTTGTGGGGAAGCTGTACATAGTCAAGGTATATATTCAGACAGAGTGTGTGTAGGAAAAATGCTGTATGTATTAATGATTCTATCTGATTATGTTTTAGAAATAGATGAGAAAATAAAGCAAGAGGCAAGTGTCAGGAGTAAATCTTGTACCTTTCTGAACAGGATCTACAAGCTCTCATAGTGGTAAGTAGAGATTTACCCACTGAATACAGCTCTGGGGAGCTGAGTAAGGAACTACCTGATATGATCCAGTGTTTGACCATCAGAGGCTCTTGGAGGAGCCTGGTGCTGGACCCAGGTAGGCCTGTCACCACAATATAAGAAAGACATTAACAATTAGAGAGCATCCAAAGGAGAGCAATGAAGGCAGTGAAGGGCCTTGAGGGGAAGCTCTATGAGGAGCTGCTGAGGGCACTTGGTCTGTTCAGCCTGGAGGAGACTGAGGGGAGACCTCACTGCAGTTACAACTTCCTTGGGAGGGGAAGAGGAGGGGCAGGCACTGATCTCTGCTCTATGGTGACAAGACCTGAGGGAACAGTATGAAGTTGTGTCAGGGCAGGTTTAGGTTGGATATTAGAAAAATATTCTTCCCCCAGAGGGTGGTTGGGCACTGGCACAGGCTTCCCAGGGCAGCACCCAGCCTGACAAGAGTTCAAGAAGTGTTTGGATGATGCTCTTAGGCACAGGGTGTGGCTCTTGGGGATGGTCCTGTGCAGGGCTAAGGGCTGGATTCGATTATCCTTGTGGGTCCCTTCACCTCGGCGTGTTCTGTGATTCTGTGTGATGCTGTGATGCCGCAGTGTGGGAGCTGTCGGCAGCGCTGCCTTTGGCTGACCGTGCATCGCCACCTGGTGATGGCCGGGCAGAGCAGCCCCCTGACCTCGCCTTTGCCGCTGGCGGGGCTCACCCTGCGCTCTGCTGTCCCTGTGCCCGCCTGCAGCCCCTGGCCCAGCTCAGCAGCCGGGCCGGGGTGCCCCCTCGGCCGTGCCTGCAGCCGGAGAGGGGCGAGAGCCGGAGGGGAGTGCCCCGAAAATGCCGCGGGTAACTTGCCAAGAAGGATTAAAAGTCTGAGCTGGTGGTGGTGGTCTGGGCTTAAAACTGCTTTAGTGGTTGCTTCTCTGTCCCTCTCAATTTTAGGATCTTTTTCCTCTTTCGACTTTGAAGGTGGTCTTCTCCACATTCATTCCGTGTCACCAAATCTAGTTTTCGCCCTTAAAAGTGAAGCTGGTGAGTTGCCGTATATAAACAAATACTCATTTAAGCACTCGGTGAAGCATTCCTTAATGTTGGAACAAATGATTCCCTTACTTTCACCTACGTGATCTTTTCATTTGTATAAAAAAGCATAAATAAAGAAATTAAATGAAATTAAGAAAAATTATGTCATTCTGCTCAGGCATCAAAGATACGGCACAGTACGCTGAGAGAGACAGATCTCCAATGAATTGAGGCAATCTGACTGCAAGATGCTCAGTCTGACAAGGGTAGGTGACTCATTCTTACTACCAAAAAGACTCAGAATATTTATTCCTTGGTCAGGAATAAGAAGACAAACAAACAAACAAACAATTAAAACAACCCCCAGTACTTCAGCATGTTGAAATAAAGAAATCAGTCAAGCTTTGGGATGTCTAAAGGATCACTAGAACCAGCAAAAACTCCTGAGATTGCAGATAAACAGAAAAAATACTTAAGATCTTAAATATAATAACTGAATGAACTGGTGATTTTTTGCAAAAAAGTATCCATTCTTTTAGCAGGAAAAACTCTTTGAGGGATAAAGTTAGTACATGTTAGAAGCACAGCTACAAGTGTAAAATGACTAATACATACATTGACTAATGATTTTATCTAAGTAAAGGGTAGTATGAAAACTCCTGGTGTTAATTGCACTTCAGTTTGAGAATATTAATTCCACTTATTAAAAAATAAGCATGATAAGTCTTATTAACAAATAGCAACTAATTTAAAAATATAGTAATATTTTTATATTTTATATGAGTTTTGCATTAATATGTATTATATTAAGTAAATAGTACTCTTTTAAAAAATTGGTCTGAGCCCCAGAAAACTTCACATATGGTAACGTTAGATATGACTAAGGATGTTTAGCTGGAAGGATTTCCTGAAAGTGTTACATTAGTAAATCTCCTCTCTTTTAACCTGTCTGAGGGTCGTGTTAATACCTGTCAGTGTAATGCTCAGTGTGCCCACTGCGGAAAGAGTTTAGAATAATGGCCAGTGTTTCATACACCCTTTGGGAAATCAGAACAAAGGAAACCTGTTTGGACTAGCTGTATAAGCACAAGGCTACAACAGAAGACAGTTGTATTGTGAAGAAATAAACAGAAAAAAACCACTCTTGGAAGAGATTAGTTCTAGACTTGAATGAACTAAGAAGAAGCCATTATCTGAGAACAATATTATTGCTTGAAAGAGGGATGCATTTGTTCATTGCCTAGAAACACAAACTAATCATATTGGTGATTAAAAATCTGGTGATATAAATAAAAGGGAGAGCATAGAGGGAGCAGTGAGGGCGGAGCCATGGCTTTTCAAGAAATCTACATAGTACTGTAATTCCTACATGTACTGCTTAATTTTTTAAGTCCTGTGTTATTTTAATGGCAGTTAGTGAACTCAATATATAAAAGTCATGAAAAGCAAAATGACCTTTCATTCCATAACTTGCAGGTCTTAGAAGCTCTACTGGAAACCATTCACTATATACCAGACACTGATCAGTAATCAGAACATTAAATTTCAAAGAAGCATAACTACAAAATAGCCTCTGCTGAAAAAAAATACTTAAGTATTTGCAACTACACTGTCCTATATTTCCATTTGCAATCCTGTTTTTTATAACTAATTGGAGACTACTTTTTTTTCTTTTCTCCATACAGAAAAAGATAAGAAAAATGTCTTCTGTAAGATGTCTTGATGATTAAAGGTGAGTGGGATGAACCTTGTCTATGATGAAGGATGAATGTGCTAAGTGAATGGATGATCATAGGCTCAGGGAGGCTCCAGGGAGCCAAGTGAAGGTCACCAGCATGTCATAGCTTGTCGTGCACTAGGGTTCTTTTCTCAAGATCTGCAAGATCTGTCTCCAAACGTNGTTCTGCATGTCATTTATTTAGCAAGTTAATTCATTTAAACAGTTGAGCCCTAAACTCAGCAAAACAGCATTGTCTCCTCTTACTTCTGCTTAAGCTCATAAAACTGCAGTTGTTAGAGAGTTTGTACCATTCAGTACCATCCTGTATTTGTATTAAGACAGCATCTAAGTCAGGTCCCTAAAATGCAGGAAGGAGCTGGTCATCTACTCTCAAACTATCTGCTGGGGTTCTTCCCATCCCTTGGTTTTACTGGCACTCAAGATGCTTTCTGCTCTTAAACATAGCCACAGCCTGCCATTTTCAGGTGGTTTTGGCTGCTCAATTACCCAGTCATCATGAGCCTAACAGTCAAGTGCCAGTGAAGTTGTTTTCCTTGGGGAGAGCTATAAGAGCTGTCCTAGGCCACTTGCTGTTCTTTATGTTGCCTTCTCAGCTCTTTTCATTTCATGGCTGTACTTGAGGTGTAATTGAGTTTTGCTCACCTATTGCTGGAACACCAAGGAATGGAAAAGACATAGTAAACCAGAACAAAATATCTGTTCAGGAATGGGACAGAAAGTTCCTTTTCTCTTTCATTTTTTCCGTTGTCTCCTAACAGCAGCTCCCACTAGTTAAAGTTTTAAGAGCAAAAGCATCAGCCTGCTCTAAAAGCTATTGTGAAAATACATGCATCTTAAAAAATCTCATTTTGATAGGCAGAGAAACTGTCATTCAAGCTGTTCATAGACCCATGACTCAAGCTATTTGGCTGTTGCCAGATTATTTACTCATGGTAGTTTTCTTTTGCAAAGACCAAACATATTATTGCATTACTGTGCCATGGGCTTGGAACAGGGTCTGCACCCCTCACTTGGAAAAGCAGTATTGCTGACAAATGACAGCTGGTGGATTAGCTGGCTTTAAAAAGTCTGTGGAGATTACCACAGCTAGGAAGGCTGTAGTTTCTCTGGCCTCAAACCTGCCTTGCCTTTGGGCTAACACAAGTATTTGTGCAATCAGGTGACAGGCAAGACTCTGGGAGCTGAAAAATAGCCTTGCCAAAACCAATAAAGAGATTTATTTTTCACCCTGCTCAGTACTGCAGAATATTCACAGAAAAGGTGTTGCTAGTACAGGGAGGGGATGTGGAAACAAACAACTGGGGAGAAGGGCAGGACTGCCTCTTTCCATGGCTGTGCTTGCTTAGGGAGGCTGGAAGTGTCCTTTGAAGTACAGCTAAAGGCTAGTCATCTGAAAATGTCTGAGTCACTGCACAGCCCAGCTTGATTCCCTCTCCTTTGAAAAACTCAACTCAGGCTGTCAATGCTGTTAAGGAATCTAAAATTTGGAATGTTTTCCCCATCTGGAGGTAACCTTGAATAAATTTTTGAGGTAAGCTTGAGTAAATTTGAGGAGAAAACAATCAGACTGGGTGACATGCCACCACTGTATTCAAGTCTTTGTCAGCTTGGCACACCAAGAAATAGGATCCTTGAGAGGTTCTGCTTTGGTTGCCAGTGCCACTGAAACGGAAGCACACGTAAACAGCATAATTTGCTTTCGTTAGCTGGCTCTTAAGGCTGTGAAATCTTGACTCATTTCTCTTGTTGGAATACTTAGGGTTACATGGATATTTGCTCATTGAAGAGAAGGAACTTGAGACAGGCATTGGACTGCTCTGATGTCAAGGACTTTGTGAAATATTTGCAAGGAAGGTGTGACTTTAACTGTCATTAACACAGAAATACTGTAAATATGAAGGAGTTGATGTTTTTATCTCAAATGTACTGGTGGGATAAAAGCTTATAGCTTTCTTTAAATAAGCAGGTAATATATCTTGCTTAGACTGTAGAAGTGCATATCTGCATACAGCTCTTTAAAGAGTGTCATCTTTAATGGGTGCTCATCATCTCATCCGTCTGACCTGGAAGATTATCAGTACGAAAGGAAAACCGCACTGCTAGCAAGGGTTTACTTTGTGACCCACCAAAGGTCTCTGCTGAAGTTAATTTGTGTTATTTTGTAATAAGCATCAGCAATGAGCCAAGCAAAAAATGACTGATATTAACTGGAGCCTGTCTAACCCAGTGGTCAGCAAGATGCACCAGATCCCTGCAGGAATATTGCCAGAGGTGGGGAGGGTGTGAAGCAGCTGCCTGATATACAGCAAACTGCAATGGCACCTGCAGCAGCAGCTGTAGTACAAACACTGATGAGGTCCAAGACAGGCTGTAGACATTTAAAATTAATTAGTCTGGAATAAAAAGATAAAGAAGACCTTTTAAAATCAGAACAAACTGTTAAAGGAAAGCAGTACCTGCAAGGAGTGTAATCTTAGCAGGAAAAAAATCAAGGTCATTCTAACTTTGCAGCAAAGGTGTTCTTGTTTCAAGAAAGGCAGCAAAATCCTTTGTGTGTGCAGCATGTCAGAAAGGTTTTGACAAAAGGTGTGAAAGGAAAAGGCTGTCTTAACTTGAGCCAGTGTACCATCATGAGACTAAACTTGAGCTGTATCCTCAGTTACCAACTGACCCAGACTGGTATTTATTATTCTAGTCCAATAGTGATGACTTTTCTATTACCTTGAGAACTGGTTTGTCTGAATATATAAATCTAAAGATAAGCCATGATTTAAACTCTGGGCCTCTCCCCAAACATATGTTCTAAGTAAAAAGCAAAAATTCAAACTAAAATTATGTTTCAGGGCCTGATTTGACACCTGGCTCTTCCAGCATATTCCAGGCATCAATCAAAATATGTGACCTTCTGTCATCTTCAAACAACCTGTTTAGGACTCTACAGGATTCCAAAGGTAACATAACTTTAATGAAAAATGAAATATATCCTCGACTGATGCTGGGTGAAATGGTTGGTAGTGAAGAGAGAAAAGGGCTCTTTCTTCCTTCTGACTGTCTTGCAGGAGGGTGTATTTTCATAAATGAAGACTTTTCAAGGACTTTCTACTTCATATATATATGTGTGATATCTAACAAGCCAGAAAAATGCTAGACTGGATGCAGAATATAAAAGAAACATCCATCAGAAGAGATGTGTATATGACTCTGAACTCATACCTCTCTTTTTTTTTCTGCTGGGTTGGTCATCACTAAGTACAACACCTGTTACCTCACACATGTTCAATCAAGCCCCTACTATATCCTCAGAGTACTTTACAATTTTGGGCTGCTCTTGCCTTAATATGAAGTTCATGGATAATATGTTAGAAAAGGTGTTTTTAAACAGTATTTAAACAGTGTTTTCCATTTGTAGTAGATGCCATCCTACAATGTTCCTGAGGAAAAAATCCTACTTTTCTAGCTTTCATTTTGTTAGGTAAATGGGCTGTGCTCTTTCAATTTTTTCTTCATAGGTTGCCTGCAGGCATTTGTTGATGTATAAGCCATTCTTCATACAATTGGTAGATGCAGAATTGTAAAGAACTTTATCTTTTTATCTTTGATGGGCTGATCTGAGACTTCTCGGCCATTTTGAGGAAAACATGTTTCTAAATACTTGGCCAGAAGACTGCGGTGAAACAAAAAGACATAGATATAACTAGAAATAGTTGATGTTTCTCTTTCTGGGTAAAAAACCATTGTCCTGTGTTTCACCTGCACTACTGTACTTGTCTTCCAGCCACATATACTGGTGACAAACTTGTGATAGCAGACCCTGCTGGAGTTGATGATGTCTATTCTGATGTGATACCTCATTCATTTTTCATTCACAGAAAACCAGAAGTGTTTTTTTTTTATTGTTACTCATTATTCATAAGCAAGAAACAAAATAGCAAGCTCATTTAGTAACACTGCTTGTTGCCCTCTGCATATCTGTACTATGCCAGACTACTCCACAACAGGTCCCTTGAGCTTTCTTGAAGATGTAGTTTTGTCTAAGTGCATGAACTGCATTTGGGCTACCAGGTCTGAAAAGGATAAGTGGCAAAACACTGTATGACTCAAATTAAAAACAGACAGACTAGGATACAGACTCAGGTCTTCCTTGGTTTTCTCCATTTCATGCTTCCACAATTTTCATATGGTCTTGTACTCAAGCTGTGACCTATCATCACTCCATTGTAGTTGGATCAACAGGAGGGTGTTACCTATGGTTTTCGTCATTGCTTGAAAAATGGAAGAAAATGCAGCAAAACCTAGGCATTTTCTTTTTTTAATGTACTTTGATTAAGCAATGAAGGTTAGAGAGGGCCTTCTGNAAAAAAAAAAGAGAACTCTCTAAATAAATTTGAGCAGAGACTAAAACTACCTAAAATGCTTGACCAAGTGAAAAATAAGGAAATAAGTTCACCTTTGGAAGTAAATGTGTCATGTAAATTGATCCATTTAACTAAGAGAAGTAAATTTCTACGTTTAACACAGAAGTTATCTACCTCTTAAACAAATTATATTCCCAGGCAGAAGGTATGTCACAAATGTAAAACCAACAAAGTATAATTTACATTTTGAAGTGATACCATGAAAGAAAAATTGCATTTCAATGACTTATTCAACCTTTGTCAGATCTTTTGTGGCTCTGCAGGTAGCATCAATGTAACACCATTATTTTCTGTAAATGTGCTATTTTCCTCTGCAGTTATTACGCAGAGCTCACCAGAGAACAACAAAATGATCTGAATATGTCTCTTGCAGGTGGTGTTTTATTCAACCTTGAATCTGCTTTCTGGGTGTAGATGGAAGAGTGTGCATTTTGCTCACGGTTTATATTGAGCTTCTGCAATTTTGCAGAAAACCCAGTAACTCCCTTTTTTAACATACAATTAAATGTATGTCAAGCAGAGCAAAGAAAGCCATTCCAACCTTTCTGCTTTGAGGAACAAGCACAAAACCTTTTTGACCATCTTTATATGGGGAGAGGATTCCTAACCTGAACTTTTTGTTGAAAGGAGATTGGCAATATGGAGAAAACCAGGCTGATGCCAGCAAGAATTTCACAGTGATCTGCTTGAAAATAGCACTTATATTTTATTTCAATTGTATCTGCTTATTCTCTTTATAGATTCAAATTTAGTAATAATATTCTGATTACTATTTATTTTAGTAAAAAATAATAATAAAGCTTGCAGTAGGGGGATATTAAAAAGGATATTAGGAGATTATAGAATAATGATAAAGTAAATATTGTTACTGCTCAGGCATATATTGACCATGCAAAGGAAATTGGAATGAAGTCTTGTGGAGGAAAAAAAAGAAAAGAAATGGGACAGTGGTGTAGAGAGAATGGAATTCAGTTCACCACAGTTTGCATCAGTTTTCAATGAAGATTGCAGCAGAGGTGGCTCTGGCCTATAGAAATAAATAGCTGAGCACTGAAACTAGATTAAAAAAAGATGGTTCCATGGGTTAAAAAAGACAGAGGGAAATAGGATATTCTCCATCCCAGAGCTCTGACTCAAAGTGTAAAAGATGTAATCTTTTAAATAAACCAGAAGTTGAGATACCATAAATACCATGACCATCAAGTAGCAAATGAATAGCTTTTTTTCATGAGAAAGATTAAAAAATGAATTGCATAAATAACGCATCCTTTTGTCTGACCTCAGAATGCACAAAACTCTGAAACCTGACAGAGAAAAATAGACACATTGAGCGGTGGTATATGGCAGGTTGAAGCAAATTAACCGCTAGATCCACACAGCTCAATGGGACTTGCTGAGTGCAGAGCAAATGCGATGCTGATCAGCTGCTCTCTTAAGCTTAGAGCTGCTCTTTGGGCTCCATGGAGAAGCAGAGGAAGGAGTACAGCCTCTGTCTCAAGACAGGTGAGACAGAGGTGACTCTGAAACAGATCAGGCCAGCACTGTCACTAGAACATTGTTGGACACATTGCAGGGCCCACACTCAGCATTTAAAGGAGGCTTTGACTCAGCTGCTCAGTTTTTAGCATGTTTGTATGACTGCTTCCCCTTAGCAAAATGAGACTTATCTCTCCAGGTGCTGTCACTTTTTCACACATTACAACAAAGCATGAGATTTCTACTAATCACTTCACTTGGCTGAACAAGACTGTTCTAGTGAATGGTGAATAAACAGATAGAACATAACAAAGAGAGGATTTTGTAAAGCTATTACCACTAAGCTTGAATTTTAAGAAATGTAAAAATGAGAAAAGACATACTATTAATTCCATCTAAATGATTGGCCTGATTTCTTTTCTAAAACCCTATTTTAACTCTGTGTAATCACAATACTGCATTGATTAGCTCACTGGAATGTAATCTTATTAGTGGTTCACAAGGTTGCATTTAATCTAGCTGATTATGCTGCTGCATCTCTGAGTAGTTAGTTCTCTGTTGTTGTGGATCCTAATGATCTGACTGTGCATTAAAATTCACCAAATAGAAGTTGCTACTTAGCTTATTCTTATTTGTTCTAGTGTTCTGCACACACTAGTCATTTTTCCTTTATTTGAAGGCCTGTGTAAACTTTCTATTGCTAACAAGCCACCAAAAGCTTTGTAGCCTATGCTTTCTCTGTGTCAGCACATATTTGCAGTATTCACAATTAACAACAAAGAAAGAAACAGGTTTCCTTGCCATGGATATTAGTGTAGCTTGTTTCTGCACTGTCACTCTCTTGAGTACCTGCTTGGTGAGAAGTGCCTGACTTAGGAGCTTCACAGCTTTATTTGCCAAAAGAAATTGCATCTGCAAGGCTTTGCAGAGATTTCATTTTCTTTCAGTGCTGGATTAGTTTGTGTATTAATTCCTATTAAGTAATTGTTTATAGAGAGCAGCTGTAATAGCAGTGCTAAGGTTTTCACTCTGCCTTTGCGTGTGTATTGAAAGTCACTCATCTGTGAAAGATTACATTTCCATCTGGGGACTTGTGCCAAGAGAAAAGGAAGGTCATCCCTTCCAAATGGACAACAAAAGCACTTCATGCAGCAATTGCTGGTTTGCCACAAGAGTTAAAAGCCAGGACAATGGAGCTATGGCTGGTTATGAAAATGTGGAACAAAAGAACAATTTTAGCCTGGTTATAAGAAGGTTGCAACTTCACTGAAGCCACTGTAACTACACCGGGGCTCAACTGTGCTATGCTGCATTTCAACTGCTCAAACTTCTTTCCATCTATCAAATTGAGCTTGACCAAGAAACCAACAAGCATTACAGCTGTTGATAAAATGGTATAAACCTAGATTTGGAACTTAAGGACAGAAAATTGCTTGAATTTACTTCTTTTAATTACTTTTTTTTTAGTGGAAACAGGTCCCTTATACTAAAGTGTGAATAACAATTTCTTAATATCTGTGTGAGACACCTCAGGCTATTTTTACTTCCAGGTTGCAACCATGTTAGTGATGGGAATAAGCAGCCAAATCCAGCTGCCATCTCTGGGCCATCCTGTATAGATACACAGTGAAAATACCGAAAATAATACTATCTCCTTTCCCCATGAGTGAGGACACATATCAAATGCAGGATTACAATATTAGCTATCAGCTGCCTCTGAGGTCACAGTTTGGTGATAACTTTACTGACCCAGAGGGTCTCCCTGCCTTAGGGGAAGCTTCAGATGTCAGCAGAGAACCCACAGGCTGAAAGAGCCATGCTACCTGCAGAGAAACACCAAGTGGACACAACAATAACAGCAATAAACTTGCTGAACAACAAATCCCAGAGTGGCTGAGGCTAGAAGGGACACATGGAGGTCATCTGGTCCCTCCTGCTCAAGCAGACCCACCTGGGGTCATACCCAGATGTTTTTTGAGAATCTCCAGTGATGGAGACCACAACCCCTCTGGGCAAACTGTGCCAGTGCACAGTCACTGTCACACTAATAACAGCTATCAAACTCAGCTTCTATATACTGGGTCAGATACTTAACTGGAACTGTCCTTACATTGATACCATCTGCAGTTCACGCTTCTGCTCTATACTGAAAATTACCTTATTCTCCCAGGCAATTCAGAGATCTTTCAAGATTCTGAATCTGACATTCCCTCATGTCTTATGAACTGCCTCTGGCTGGCAAGATGGATGGATGTTTTCAGAGTGGAAAGAAACATCTGGTTTTTTCCCTTTTCCTAAATGTTTTTGAAAAAAGCCCCGAAAGTCCTGATCCAGACTCTGGGTGGCACACTGTGGTGTCACCTGGGGAAATCAGTGTACCTGACATTCAGCTTATGCTAACTCCCAGTGGTACCACCAGCAAGTAAAAAAGGACAACAGTTCATGACTGTACTGCAGCTCCCATGTTCTCTTTCCAAGCACGCTCCGCAGGAGAGGGGAGCATTTGCAGGAATATCAAATAAATCAAACCCTCTGTTTTCATTTATTGCCCTGTGACAGCCCCACCACAGAAGCTCTGTGTGTTTGCAGGCACCCCGGGGAGCAGAGGTGTGCTCCAAACTTGTCTCCTTTCACTGTGGCTTTCCACTGCACCACACTGTGCATCTCCAGACAAACAGCTCCACAAAGGAGCTAGGGAAAGTCTGCTTGCAGCAAATGTACAGCTATGACCACGTCTCTCAGCTCTGATTAAATGCCTGCTTTTTATTCATGGCTCCTTCCTCTCTGATAAACATCAGAAACACCCTAATTATGTTTTTCTCACTACTCAACTTGTGTTCATTAATCTTATCTGCACGTATCTCCACACTATACCATGGAGACTTGAAATCAGATTTTTCAAAGGCTTTTAAGCACCTCATACACGATGATTTCTATCAACCGTGACATGGGCAATTTCTATAAATTCTTGTTTTCACCAATCAGTGTAAGGAAAGCTGGTAGCTTAGAAAAACATTACACAAATCATCTGAGTAGAAGTGAGGTAAAGAACGGAAAGTCTGATTGTCTCTGGGTTTTCAGATTTCTAAATTAAGTTTCATACTAAACAGAAAAATAGCTCTGGAACTGAGTTGATTTAAATGGTCTATATTCCTCTATATCATAGGAAATGTCCAGGGACTCTTTTCTGGGGTTCTAATGAAAATGTGACCTAAGTCCTTCTTCTAGGATTGTTTGAAAGTTTCAGCTCTAGTCCTGTAAAAAACTGTGTTTTGGTATGCTTACTGGAGCTGGGTGGTGCAACTGACACACCTGAAGGACAGGATGCCATCCAGAGGGACCTGGACAAGCTGGAGAAGTGGGTCCATAGGAATCTCACGACGTTTAACAAGGCCAAGTGCAAGGTGCTGCACCTGGGTCAGAGCAACCTCGGTATCAGTGGGGGCTGGAGGATCAATGGATTGAGAGCAGGCCTGCCAAAAAGGACTTGGGAGTGCTGGGGAATAAGAGGTTAGACATAACCCAGCAATGTGCGCTCACAGCCCAGAAAGCCAATCGTGTCCTGGGCTGGATAAAAAGCAGCATGGCCAGCAGGGCGAGGGAGGTGACACTGCTCCTCTGCTCTGCTCTGAGACCCCACCTGGGGTGCTGCTCATCTGGTTGAAGGTATCCCTGCTCATTGCAGGAGGGTTGCACTAGATGACATTGAAAAGTCCCCTCCAACCCTTTCCATGATCCTACATGCTCTACAGATAAATGACTGAAAGAGAAACTATAGATCTTCTCTCAAGTGTGGCTGTCAAGATGATGAATATCCTCAGTTACAGAAATGAGCAGAATCACATGGACAAGCTGCTGCAATGTTCTTTTGCCTGCCAGGAGAGATTTTTCTGCACTGTTCTTAGTTTATATTTGATATTATGCTGGAATTCTGCTGTAGGAAGGGAAATTAGTGTCACCAAAGGATAATACTTAGTATTGTGGAGTACTGGAAAACCCGTTACCAAGTGGAAAAGAATAAATAAATAAATATGTATTATTTGTGGGGTAAAGTAAGACCTTTATAAACAAGGAAAAGCAAAAATCATCTAATACTACTAAACACTGAATGTGGCAGAGATTATCAGAGTTACCATTAACATTGTATCCCATGACCTGATAATAAATTTGATTGTTTTCACCTATTTATAACAATTTTAAATTAGTTTCTAACTTCTGAGATAGCTGCATGACTGTCAACAGACATCTGTATTCAAAATTACTTTCAATTTCTTTAGGACAACCATTGCTAAGGCATAGGATGTGAGTTCATGCTGGATTTTTATTCCTGTGTAAAGACCACCATTCTATCTGTTGGCTTGTGTATCCAGATGATGGAGATGTTTAAAAAGAGGACTGAGCAAAGTGTCATGTCATCACTGTGAGACGTTGCCATGTCAGTATTTCCTGGGTTTCTGGTTCAGTGTGAGGTTGGGAACTTTCAGAAATACTTTTGATGCTGTTCATAGACCCATTCAATATAATAGGAATTTTCTGACTGAAGTAAGGCAAGGATGAGGCTGCTTTACCATAGAAGCTTCTCCCAGCAGCTCCTGGATCATAGCCAGGGAGTAGCTGCTATGAGGAAACATGCCTTGGCTTCATTCTCTCAAGGAATTTCAGGAATGCTATGGTCTAGTGGAGGTGATCGGGATAGAGGGAGATAGTTTCTTCTGAAATGCCTTTAATAATGAAAAACACATCCTAAAAGGAGTGATTCTGACAGACGATTTGATGGCCTTTATGTCACCTACTGGAGAGATTTCAGTAGTAAAATCTCTGCCATTTCTATGATCTTGGTTGCTAATGGGAGTATTTATTCAAATGGAAGCAGCATGTCAGAGCTTTGAAATGGCTCAGTGATGCTCAGCAGCTGAGGCAGAGAAGCAACTGTGTGCATGTACCTGGATTCCCTTTATTACTTCTTGTAACTGCTGTGGGAAACAAAAGAGAAAGTTTTAATGTTGGTTTTGTCACCCTTTAGCAATGCTGTGTACAAACAGCTTAAAACATAGCTGCTGATTTCAATGATGTCAATTTTTCCTGCCTTCATTCACAGGGTTACAACTCTGCTAGAAGACCAGTGGTACCCAACAGGAGTGAACCAGATGTAATGGATGCCTATATTAAAATGGCACTAGCAGGACTGAGGCCCCTGAGAAACTCAAAGCCAAAATGACTGAAATGCTATAAATTATGAGTTACGGCAGCTGAGCCTGTTTTCAAAGATGTTGTTTCGTTGAGGGTTTTGTTTGGTTTTCACCAGGACAGTGGGCATAGGGAGGATTTTTTAGTATTTTAGTTTGTTTTTTTTTAAAGTTATTAGTAAAAAACACCAGGCACACAATTTGTATCTATATGTATGCTTCAGTGTTGAGGTAAAATGTGTAAGTAATACAGCATTACATTTTGATACTAATTATATAAAATTACATAAACTGGAAACTATAACAGCAATTTCCTGAAAGTTTGACACAGTGAAGGGTGTAAAGTCAGGGTGTCTTTCTCCTGAAAATTATTCATCTATAATCCTGCCCAAACTGCTGTTGTGAACTACGTGCAGTGTTAATCAGTTGCTGTTAATTGGCAGTGTAGCATGTCACATCCACCAGAGTCACCAGTGCAGAGACATCAGGTTGGTAGTAGCCCAAATAAACAGATACTTTACACAGCCTTTGTCAGGAAGCCAATAGACAATTTAATTTAAATGCACCCCAAGCAATATTGTGACCCTGACTTCTGCTTCTTCTCAGAGCCCAAGCCTCTGTGTTTGGCAAGCTGTCATGAGCGTCCAGTCTCTCCAGGTAATTCCAGGCTGTGGTTGATGTGATGCCACTGGGGAGAGGAACTTGTGTGACCCATGACTGATTTTATTCACTTACGGAAGCTGTGAGCTCATACCTCACACCTCAATGCCAGAGGCTTTAAAAGCTAAATTACATGTTCAGGTAATGTAATTACAGTGCCTTGTGCTGTAAGTCAGAAAGCAGTCAGAAAGGAAATAAATTATATTCACACAAAACTCAGAAGATCCTTATCATGCACATAATACTAGTACGACATGATGCCAGTAAGTTAGCAGGACTGCATGTGCTATTTAGATATAGCATTAAATCCAGGCTCAGTACCAGATGTGGCAAAGATGTTTGGCAAAGACCAGATGTGGACTTTGGAATTTTTTTTTTAGCTCCAGGTTTGACTGCCAAGTCCCAGATCAAGAGAAGACATTGGGAGGATACCAGCATGATACTGCTGGGAAGTTTACTGCCAAGGCTGAGAATTGCCTGATGGGAAAATGAAGTGCTGCAAGTCCTCATTTGTTGCCTTACCCAGTGACCTCAGTGACTGAACTCACCACTGACAATTGTGCCTCCCATTTTAGCCCTTTACAGAGATTCCCGGTAGTGACATTGTGGCAGAGCTGTAAATTCACCAGTGGAAAAGCTGCACTAACATTTGAGCAAGGCCTAATATAACCTTGAAGGTTGCTGACATAATCAGTCAATTATTGATTAAAATGCCATGTGTTTGGGCCAGTGCAGTGTCCTATGTCAGTGAAAAAGTTTACGTGTTCTTAATTTGCTCTTCAGCGGAGCCTTCTATCTTCATAATAGCTTCCTGGTGTGTCCCCGACACTCACAGCACCAGATAAGCACTAGGGGGGAAAAAAAGAAAAAAGGCAGTCATATCACTGGGATTTTGACCTACAGGGAAGAAAATCCATGCAAACCTCTAGAGTCTAATGAAGTCTTGTTGATTGTTACTTGTTCATTTTGGAAGTTTGCAGCATATTTGGTAACCAACCTTGGACCAGCAAAGGCAAGTAGATTGCCACGAGTGCAAACAAATTTTAAATTGTCTCTCCAGTGGTAACTGTAGAGGACTGGGAGCAGGATTTAGCTCACACAGGGAGCAAGGAGAAAGGAGGGGGGAAACAGACATGGCAGTAAGTAAATCCTCTGAAGGAGGCTGATGAATGTGGATTGCCATTGCTGTTGGCTGAGGACTCAGGATATGAAAGTAGAGTGACAGAACACAAAATCCAGAGATGGCAACCAGACATGCATTATTTTGCTTTATAAAAAGAAATGCCATTCAGTCTATAGATGCATCTCAATGAGAAGCAGGAATGAAAATCTGTCTTAAAACAGCTTGTGAGAATGGAAATAGTTGGATATTTTATACCTATCTGTCTTTCTTGATGATGTCTGTAAATACAGGTGCTTAGTTCTTTGAATTCCTATTTGTTCTGTTCTGGCATTATTATCTCTACATCATTACCAACAAATGTGGAGTTAGCCATCTGGAAAAAAACAAAAAGCACATTCTGAATTATGTTTCTCTCTCTAGTGTCATATGAGTCTTGATTCAGATAAATGAATTTAAGCTATTCCTGGTTCCATTATCAATCTGCTAGAGAATGACAGTAAATGACTCTCTAGCTTTTTTAAAACATTTTCAGATGTATGTAGTGAGAGCATCAAACAGTAATTCACCCTTCTGAGGGATAATACCAGTCCTTACAGCACCTGTTCTCACACTTTGGTCTGTGAGTCAGAGCTACAGCTTGCCACAGCTTTTCCCAGTGATCTACAGGGAAAGGTATTTTGGGGGAAATGCTTTTTAGTCATTATGAAATGGGTCATTGTTTGTCTGTCAGCTCTTCAGAACTGGTATGAATTTCTTTCACTGCCTGCCAAATTTATTCTACTGCTGACCATACATAGATATTCACTGCAGCTTGCCTGAATGTTTTTGCTCAGATGAAGCATAGCCTTCAATGAGATCCCACAGATACAACTTTGAAAAGTAATATTCCATGGTTTAGCTGATAATTCTGGTAGAGAAAATGGAAAGGATTGCATCTCATTCGGACTTAGGAACTCTGCACAGCTTGTCAAAGTAAGGGAGCAATACTCCAGTCATCAAATATAAGTGTGTCACAAACCTGCTGATTGAGGAAAACCTGGTTTGAGGCACTTGGGCCTTAGTTTAGATGAGTATTTGTGATTCCTTTTATTTGTGTGCAGAATTTTGGGGAGTTTTTTTGCAGGTACTTCAGAGAGGTTAGTTTTCAGCGACACCATGTTTAGTGACACATGTCTAGTTTTCCTTACAAGATATCAGCCAACCTTTCAAAATTGAACATATTTACTTACAATGAATAGTTTTCTTTCTCTATTTATCTTCCTTCTGTTCCTACTTTGGGAATATGTCTTTTCCATACATATTCTCATTTTAGATGTACATATAAAGATAGTATATATATAGAGAGAGATTGTATTCCTATTAATAACATATATGCATATACTTTGTGTATACACTTCCCCAGTTTCCTACAGTGACTGGGAAATTGTACAAAGTGACCTTTGGTTCTAATTTTAGCAAAACTATAAGAACTGAGAAGAAAGTACAAATGGTAAACCCAAGACAGCGCATTCCCTTTCCCTTGCATCTCTTTTCTTTTCTGCCATTTTCTGACTTTTTCTGCCATTTAAAGGGCCTCCAGGGCTCTACACAATAAATTTTACATAGGTTCTGACATGAACTTTTCTGTAAAGAGTCACCAACCTTGTAGCAGTTTGCTCATTAGAGATCAAACCAAGGGAAGATGCTGTGAGAATTTTTCTATGAGCCCTACCTGCTCTGTCTCCATAGACCTTGCCAAAAGGGCATTCATCATTTAAGTTAATGTAGAAATAGATAAATTGCTATAAACAACTAATTTTCAACACTACCAGTAATCAACATCATCTTTTGTAATATTTGTTCCACATCCCCTGACTTTTTTTTCATGTGAGGAGGAGAGAAGAGGGGTTTTTTTCCCTAAAAGCTTGTGTCTAACTTACACCTTAAATGCTAATCATCTTCTGGCCTAACAGAGCTCTGCTCCTTGTAAGTGTAGAAAATCAGTTATACTATTCCTTTATGCCATACTCAGTCTTTTTGTGGATGTGTCCACAGGATAAACTAGTTTTTGGCCTTAGTTTTGCAGCAATATGATGACAGCACCATTGAGCCCCCTCCTTCTGTGAGGGAAGGCAAGGGCAAATAAAGAAATCAACCCCCCTGCACAAGTCAGACTGACATTCCTAGTAAACGAGTAGAGAATGCTTACTGAATAAAAAACCGCTATTACAATTTCAGTCATGACCTTATTTAGCATACAAATGCAGAGTTAAAAAACAAATCAGACATTAAATTATTCCCTATAACTAGGTTATCAGGTCCTACGGCCTCTGATATCTAAATGAAGGACTAATCTAACAGGGCCACAAGATGCCCTCCGCACACCAAGACTCTCCTTCAGGCTGTCCTTTCTATTGAAAGAGGTTGCAGGGGTACACCTGCTTGCATGGGTGCCCTTCCTACAGTGTGTCTGGTGTGTGTCTCCAGCTCCCACAGTTCCAGTTTCCTCCAGGTGCCCTGGAGGGGTTGGATCATCCAACTGACAGCTCACATCCTAACTCTTTCACCCACTCACATGAACACACTGAGACTCCAAATCCCAGCAGCTGGATATTATTTTACTGGTGTAAAATAAGATCCATCTCCAAATTAGTGAAAGAGTCCTATCACTGTAGGGTCTTTGGATAAGCTTATCAGTTAAATGCAGAAATTGGCATCAGTCTTTCAATGGATGGGCTTTAAGTGAGCGTGTTTTATAGAGCACTTATATTCTCTTCTACATATAAACAGTAGGCTGAACATACCATTTTTTTAAGCTGCTGGCTAAAGGTCAATAGTTATTCTTTTTCATTTAATGGAAGCACTATGATTTAGCCCTTCTAGCTCTGCTCTAGATTAATTATAGCTAAAATTATCAAATCCTCATGTTCACAGGCAGCATTCACTTGAAGGAAAAATAATTTCTGTTTCTTGTTGCTTTTTGTGTGCAGTTGTGTTAGCCAATATTTTTAACAAAGTTGGTATTTTTTGATAACGGAAACATGTAATAGTGAGAAAACTGAGTGAAGCTGTGCCAATTCAGTACAAGATGAAAACTCAAAATTTTCAAAGGGCAATTATTGAAAGGGCAAATAGTTGTGTGTAATATAGTTCTTCAGGTGCTAAGCCTCCAAGATTTTTGGCAACTTCTGCAGATGCTGAATAGCACTGATTTGTTTGGGTTTTTTATTTGGCTGAGGAGAGCAAGAATGACTTTGTAGCCAACTGGCTGCTGCATTCCCATTGGGATGGGATGAGAAGGACATATTCTGCAATTGGATTCCTTGTTGTTGCAGAGTTGCTAAGAAACATGATTCATTCCTGGCACTGTAACTTGCTGTCACCATGTAATTCCTGTGTCCTGCCTAATGCCTGAATAAGTAATGAACATCGTGAGTCTTTCTGTATGATGACTGTACAATTACCATACACAAAATGCAATAGCAAGAGAAGTTAAGACAATTCTGCTAGAGGGTGAGATGGGGAAATATGCAGAGTAAAACTGCCTCAAGAAGGGGAAGGAAATGAAGCTGAGCTTCTGGCATCCTGGACTACTAAGTCAGTAGCTGAAAGACCAAGGTGTTGCAGTAGGATCATCATACTGCCTTCATATAAACCTTGCCTTGTCAGTTTGGACACAAAAGACTAGGGAGATGGAAATGAAACCTCTACTTGTGGTTTTGGGGCACCCCACTGTGTGGCTCTTCAGAATCTTTATTGCACTGGAATTTCACTGGTGAAAACCTGATCTGTAGAAACCTTGCATAGCTCTGGCAGGTGTGTGGTAAACAAGCAGGAGAATGAAGTATTGGCTTTTCAAATTTACACTGGGCTTCTAGGCAGTACTAAAGTTTCTAAATGCTTTTGTAGATATAGTCCTTCGTTAAATATTATTGATCTATTATAGATTTTTAATTAATATTTGAATAATAGACATATTATTATAATTGATTTAGGGAAACTACAGCCCTTAATACTAAATGCTGTCTGCCACTGTGTGTAATATCAAGATCTTCACACTAGTATCTCACCTCTACCTACCTTAGAAGATTGTGAAAAAAATTTCTTTAATTTTGTGATTTTAAAACAATGCTACCAAACAAGAAAAATAAATACATGTATTTTTCTAATTAAATTAGTAATTCAACCTCTTCTTCATTTAAAAAGTATATCAAAGGAAAACCTCACAGTCAATAATTCTACCCTGGGAGAAAAGAGAGGCAGAGATTAATATGAAATTCTGTTAGTACATGTCTGTGTATATGAGAGTAATTACCTCCCATAATGAAACTGCAAAAAATATGTATTTCTGCACACAGTAGTCAAAAAAAAAAATGTTTTACTTATTCAACTAAATTTTCTAGGGTAGGAAATTAGTATATTCCTTAATAATGTCTGAGTAATATTTATCTATAACCTATTTTATCTTTTTCTTCCATAGTATTTATTCTTGCATATTTCTCTGTATATTGTGGAAATGTGTATATGAGATCTATCTGTATATTTTCTTTTACAGAATCAGAGGAGAGTCGCATTTCTAAGGACATCTAAAACAACTGTCCAGTCCTGTTATAAAGGGTACCGCTTTTTTAGCCTTGATAAGATGGCAAAAATAAAGTGTGTGTGTGAATTCTCCTTTTATGTTATTTTTACAGTTTCTTGCTTCTCAAATAGCAATGGGATGGATGTGAATATAGAAAGAGAAGATCACAGTGCAGGATACCTCATTACCTGAATATGTGTCCTAAGTTTGCTGTGCCAGTAAGGAACAGGAATGTCACTGCTGCATCAGGTCTTGCAGAACTCCTGGATCCTCTAGGGATGCGGAGAATCTAGCCAGGTGAGTATAAATTAATCAAGTTTTTTAAGCTGTGTTGTGGTTGCATAGTAAAAAATCAACTATAGTACCTATCTATTTCCATGGAACATGTCCACAGAGTTCAAGACCAGGTACCTTCCTCTTCCAGCATCCTGCCTGCCAGGAATGGTGCTGATTCATTACCTGCTGAGCAGAAAGACAGGCTGTACAGAAACCAAGGTACGGATCTGAAGCAGGTCCCATAGAGCAATTGCTGTCCATGCCAAGGTGACACGCTTCCTCTGCACTTCACGTTTGACCCTTGTTATTCTTGTTGGTATTTCCCAGTCCAGCGTGAATTTAGTACCATGTTAATGGAATGTGAGGAGAACAGCTGGGTTAAATCTGCTCCAGTTCTTGGCACCAGCCACTCTTCTTTCAGCAGGCCTTTCATAATCACTGCAAACCCAGAAAACAGGATGACAGCCATGACCACCTTTTCAGTCAAACATGCTTAGATTTTACTGTCTTTTCAGTCTATTTCCTTCCTGTCCAAGGGGGAGAAAAAAAAAAAAAGAAAAAGTGGAAATATTTTCCTATGTGTTGTTCTGCTTGAAAGAATTTGGTTTTCTGCAATGCTCACAATATTTCAAAACCCTTTCCCCCCCAGATAATGGACCTGAAAACTGAAGAGCACCTGCTGCTGTGCAGCAAAACACATGCAGGTAAATTTAGACATGCATCTAAGTGTTTTGCAGGATCAAGGGTGGAGTTTATCAGCATTTTGCTATACAAAGGATAAAGAAGTACCGAGTCCAGTGAAGGAACACTGAAAACTGAGGTTGAGGACATTCACTCAAGAACAGTCAAAGGAATCAGATTTTAATCAGATGACTATTCAACACACTAAGATGCAGGGGGTTGTTCTGTGCATTAAAAGCAGTCCAAGGTGTTTTCCCAGAGAAGAGGAGGGGGTTTTTTGGAGAGCTAATGGTATAGAAAAACACTCTCGAGTTTTGCACCTCTTTCTGCAGCATTGCAGGTGTTTGTGGCAGAGCCCAGTACTGAAGTCTCAGCTGTCTCAGATGAAATAGGAGCTGCACCTTGCTGATATTTTTTATACCTATGGGTTTTTCAAATGTGTGAGACTACCAGAAAGAGAAAACTGAGCTTTCCATCTTTCTTCATTAATAGATTTAAGCACCTCAGAGGTCTTAAAAAACCCGTCCTATTCTCTTTCTCTTGCTTTCAAACCCACCTGATACTATCAATAAATAATTCTAATATGAGCACATAAGAAATCTAATTTGAGCACAATTTTGAGAGTTTACGTGTACCTTTCATGGATTTTTCACTAATTCTTGCTAGAACAGGGGCTGAGATGGAAATAGACAATAAACTCTCTGATTATAGAGATTTCCTGGCAACTCATTGCACAGTCTATAAATTCTTGTTGAACTGTAGGGACCAAAAGTAATTCAGGAATACAAAAGAGCTACTTACCTTATACTCCTGGAATTTATTCACTTGCTCCAAACCCCTGGTTAGGAACCAAGGCTGTCATTTCAGGATACTGGAAGGGTCAAATACATGGTGACAATAATTAATTTTGAAGTGCGTGACCTGAAGGGGATTGCATAGTACATATACTCATATTTAACATTTAGTTTTACATTAATTTCTTCTACATGCCAATGCATAAGAATTATGACTGACTTCTAAGGCTGTAAGTAAAAAAATATAACCTAATAAATTATTTTAACACATAGCTGTCTGGTTTTCTAGGTGCCAATAATAATAATGTAATAATAGTAGCCCTGAACTAAAAGGCAATCTCTAAAAACCATTGTCATTGCAGAGGCTTATAAGAATATTCTACTCAAGGTAAGTTAAATGTTAATGGAAGTCACAAAGAATTTCTACTGTAGTATCTTGAACAGCAGATCATCATAAATAAAACAAATTAAAATAATCTATCCATATGTTCATCAGAGCTGGAGTAAAGGGAACAGAAGATGAGATGTCTACATTATTTGAAGTGGTGTGCATTGTCCACACTAGGAGTGGAAGGTATCCCTTCACAGGAATTATAATTAAATCAATGTGCATCTTTTTGATTTTCTCAGAACTGTCTGTTAACCTATAATACTAGCCAGGACAAGACAAAGGTAAAAATATGCCTAAAGCAACCATTTTTTTGAAGTGTGGAAAAAGAGCAACACCAGTTTTCCATGTTCTTGATGATGGCAATACAATCATGAAATACCAGAAGTGAGAACTTTTGTCCCACATAGATAGATTATTTAAATTTTGGCACAATACAACATGGCTGCTCCTTGTCACTTTTCCTACAGGTTCACAGGCTTGTTCTTTCCAGATCCTACACACACCCTGTTGTTACCCTCACACACAGCTGTCAGGGAAATTTACTCCCCTAACATAGTCTTGGTATCCTTATTGTACTGAGATATGTGCAGTTCAGTGCCAGAACTCCAGTGGCCAAGATTTTACTGGAGCACAGTCAGAGCTCAGGTTGCAAAAGTTAATATTGGGCTAAATGCCTGTCAATAATCACTGCCCAACCTGAGAAACAGAGAATACCCTTTCTAGTTTTCCTAAATACAGATATTTAAATGGGTGCTGATATCACTTCTCTAGACAGCTAGGATCTTGCTCATTCCAGGATGTCTTTCGACCTTTGAAAATCAGGCCATCCTACTTTTGTGCCTTTGAGAGCTTAATCAGAATTGTTTGAATGGATTCCTGGAACTTCCCTGAACTTAGATAGAAAATTACAAAGTGGGAGGGAATTCTGAGCATTTAAAGATGCTGCAAATGTCACCATGTAACAATTTGCAAAGTTTGTGGATTATCTCACAAGACAATTGTTGGGATGGAAAGTCTACCAGTCCCCTTCCTTGTGACAGTGTGTTTTCCTGCCATGTTTGCATTTAGCTTGGGCATAGAGGGCATGTGACATTCTCCTGGGGGATTTATAGAAGCTAGAACCAATCACCTGTGGTTCATGCATACCTTTTACTTTATCTTCTGCTCTAACTGAATTTCCATGGAGAGATACTAGAGATAATAAGGCTTTCAGCTCTGCTTTGTGTGACATTATCAGCAGCTGGCTGGGGAAAGTACCACAAAACATAAAAACTCTGGAAAACGCTGCACAGATGAGTATTTACCAGTGGGTTCATCACTGAAGTAAAAGGCTGCACCAAGCAGGATTCTGACAGGCTCTGTCTTAGGTCTTGTTCTTGTCTGTATTTCTGTAACAGAACTAATATATATCACATTTTCAGACAAAACCAATCTGGAAAGATTTATAAATGGTGTTTAGAGTATCTCATTAGTGGGTCAAAATTATGCTGACAACCTAGAGTAGCAGCCTTAAAAGACATGATATATTCAACAAAAAGAGGTGATTATTCCCATGTAGGCAGGAGTTGCCACTAGCATATGGCGGGATAGCACTGGGTGTAACTGGAGTATGGGCCAGTTTTACATTGCGAGACATAGTGAAACTGGTAGAGCTGTTCCTGACCTGAGGCTGGAGATGGGCCAGCTCTTTCAGATCAGATTTTCTTTGCTTCTATATCAAGTATTATCAACCAGAGCAAGTGTGAGGTAATACATAGCCGGGAGAGGTCTGTCTGCATTTTTCCCCAAGGTGGCTAAATGGGCCTATAGCTGACACAAACACGTGACTTCAGCTCTGGGCTGAATTTCAGCTCATTAGCTGTCCTGGGACTAAATTTCTGCCCAGGATACAGGCACAGTATCCCACACAGACGTTAGTGAGAGCGGCACAAGCATACCCAAGGGCAGAAGATAAATCTGCTGCTTCAGTACTTTCTAGTTTTTGTTACCCATAAGATTGTAAAGAACATGTTCACGTTAGGAAAAAAAAAAAAGAACAAATGGAATAAAGGCAATTCAGTGGCTAAAACGTAAGTGCTCCTAATCCTGTCTCTCTGTGGCAGCTGCTGCCAGCAGCAGTTGTAGGAGCTGGAGCTAGAATTTAAAGTTATGTGAGTCATTTAAATAATTTATATACCAAAATTCGTATTACTATAATATATCCTTAGGGATGTTTCAAAGGCATAAACACTTGCAATTAATGCAAGGGAAAAAAAGATCAGGGTTTCACATTTTGGTTTTTGTGTTTTGGGGGTTTTTTTTCCCTTTATAAAGACCTTCATAATTGGGGATAAATTGGATAATTTTGCTTGCAATGAGGGAATGCATCAGGCTGATTTTTTTTGGCCTTCACACAATGGTTTCTCATCAGATAGTGAGAACAATGAAACAAGATAAAACTGATATTGCTGAGTGAGAGGTGAATCTCACTTGGTGTCTGATCTGACCTTCACAACTAAAATATCTAAGTGATTCACATTCTTGAATATATTTATCCTCACAATGAACCTTTGAAGTAGAAGACAATTTGTCTTATGGAATTGTGCTACAGCAAAGTTAAGATACCTCTCACATTTACTAGACAGGAGCCCGCTGTGGCTTCACTCATTATACTGTCCTAATAACTTGATAGACTGGGTATACCCATCCTAATTAAAGCATGTGAACTTCCTTTGCAAATAATTACTCGGGCATCACTGAAGGACAAAATTCCATGGACAATAATATGCCCAAGAAACAAATTGCTTTTTTTGCGTCACTGAACTCTCATTGCTCTGCTATGCTTGTACAAAGCGACGTTTTGGCTTTACAGACCAAGAATGCTGTGCCTTTTTCTCTCAAAAAGCAACATTATAGGAGAGGGAAAAATCTGCCTTTTTAACATGAACCTTTTGTTCTTCCTGTGAGAACCGTGGCCACCAAATACAGTTCAAGCAACAGTGTTAGAATAGCGGATAGCATCTATTCTATCATCAGAGGACAAATATTTTCATGTAAACTCTAGCTATGTACAATCCCCTGCAAAGTCACCAGAACAGAATCTGTCACAAGCGGATTTTCTATTTTACAGTGACATCTGCAGTGTTGGGAGGAAAGTGCCACTATTAAGAGAAGTGCTGTTCAGTTGTTTCATGTTAAGACATACTAATTAACTTTGAGGGCAACCTGAGAAGCAGCATAACACAATGTCAGACTTGGAAGACATTTTCCAACGAGCACAGGTCCACCACAAGCTCATTGATAGTCTTGATTAAGAACAAGGGCTGATTACTTGCTTTTACTAAGAAAGGCAGGATTTTTAGTCCCCACTACCTGTGGCAGGAGGAAATCACATCTCCTTTTGAAGCAGTGGTAGCTTTCAAGCATTCTTTGGATTTCAGCCTTCAGATATTTAATTAGAATCACCGAATGTGTAAGGTTGGAAGGGACTATCTGGTTCAAACTCTCTGGTCAAGCAGTGTCCCCTAGAGCACATTACTCAAGACTGTGTCCGGACAGTTTTTGAATATCTTCAGGAAAGGAGACTCCACAACCTCTCTGGGCAGCTTGTTACATGCTCAGTCACTCTCACAGTAAAAAAGTTCTTCCTCATGTTCAGGTGGAGCTTGCTGGGCATCAGTATCTGCCCATTGCCTCTTGTCCTATTGCTTGTCACAACCAAGAAGAACAAGGATCCATCCTCTTGACACCCTCCCTTCAGATACTTGTGTACATTGATAAGATCCCCTCTAGGTTTTCTCCAAGCTAAATAGGATCAGCTCCCTCAGCCTCCCCTTGTAAGAGAGATGCTCCAGTCTCTTCATCATCTTTGTGAACTCCATGCCTCTCATGTCCTGAGGAGCCCAGAACTGGACACAGCACTCCAGATGTGGCCTCAACAGGGCTGAGCAGAGGGGCAGGATTACCTCCCTTGACCTGCTAGCAGTGCTCTTCCTAATGCACCCCAGGATACCATTGGCCTTCTTGCCCACCAGGATGCACTGCTGTCTCATGGACAGCTTGTTGTCCATCAGGATCCCCAGGTCCTTCTTTCCAGCAGGTCAGTCCCCAGCCTGTCCTGGTTCATGGAGTTATTCTTCCCCATATGCACGATGCTGCATCTGGCTTTGCTGAATTTCAAACAGTTCTTCTCTGCCCATCCCTCCAGCCTGCCAATGTCCTTCTGAAGGGCTGCACAGCCATCCTTCCCAGCTTTGTTGTCATCATTGAACACACTGAGGAGGGACTGTCCCTTTGTCCAAGTCATTGATGAACAACTGTGGTTGATCTTGGCTGGATGCCAGGTGCCCACCAAGCTGCTCTACCACTCCCTTTCCCAGCTGGACAGGGGAGGGAGAATAAGATGGAAAGCAACTCACAGTCTGTGATAAGACAGTTTACTAAGGCAAAAGTGAAAGTTTGCGCCTGCACAAACGGAGGAAAACAACGAGTTTTATTCTCTACTTCCCATCAGCAGTGATGTCCGGCCACTTCCTGGGAAGCAGGGCTTCAGCACATGGAGCAGTTTCTCCAGAAGGCAAACATTGTAAATAATGAATGCCCAATCCCCAGTCCTCCTCCTTTCCTTAGCTTTTATATCTGAGCAGATGTCATATGGTATGGAACATTCCTTTGGCTGGTTGGGTCAGCTGGCCTAATTATGACCCTCTTATGATCTTGTCCTTGACTGGGAAAGGAATGTTACAGCACTGATGCTGTGCCAGCTCTGCTCAGCAGTAGCCAAAACACTGGTTTGTTATCAACACATTTCTAGCTACCAGTGCAAAGTACAGCACTGTGAGGGCTACTATGGGGAAATGAACTCCATCTCAGCCAGACCCAATACAACAACTTAAGCAAGACTGGACCCAGTATCAGCTCTTGGGGGACACCACTAATGACAGGCCTCCAACTAGACTTTGACTAGACTAATGACTACATATGATTCCCATGTCTTTAAACAAGATGGTGTTTGAATGGTGGTTAAGTAAAATAAAAAGCTGTTGAAAACCTACAGTACAGTCCACCTGTGTGTTGGGGAATTTAAATTCAGGAGCTGATTTTGCTGTCTACCTCATAGGCCTGAATTATGAGAATTCCACAAACACTATTTTTTTAATACATTTCTGATAATTTATCCAAGAGGTTTTAAATTTTAAAACATGGCAATTATGTCTTCTTTCTGTTTTGGCTGGGGTTTTTTCCTAACCAAATTCAGCCCTGACATCTGATATGCAGGTGCTGGCAGCTCTTGTTATAATGCAAAACCAGGACTGAGTTTGTTTTTGAGGTTTATTGCCAAGTTTGTGACAAACTGTCCCTCTCCACAGACAGGTGTGGTTCAAAATATGTTTATATATTTTCCCCCAGATGTAACTGTGCCATTCTTATTGAAACTGCTGAGCTTTTGTGGGTAATCTTGTAAGATAAATGCAACTGCTGCTAAAAGAAGTGGTTCATGCAGTATTCTCACTATACTGTATTTAGTTACATTTTTCGGTCTTTAGCCATCAGTGTGACCACTAACAGACAAACAAATATTAAAAAGATTCAGGTATGTATGCTCATAACCATCCTTCAGTAAACCACAGATGTTTGAAGGTACAGACTGCTAACAGTGAGGACTAGTTCCTCGGAGAAAAAAGAATGTTTCTTGGAAGAAGATAAATAAACAGAATTTCTTGAATGTTGAAAGGAGTGGGGCATTGAATCTAGCTTCCTCGAAGGAGCTGATGACCACATTTCATGCTTATTAAAATGCATGCCTAAACACTTCTGCATACATATGTGTCATAATGAGCTTTTTGTGCACAGAAGTAGAAATAAATTGAAGTAGATATTGGACCAGGAATGAAGATATCTTTTTTTTTTTCTTTTTTCTTTTTTCTTTTTTTTTTTACCTCTAGTGTTGATATTCCTCTTGGAAGTGGAAGAATGAGACAAGGGTTGAAAGATAAGGACTGAAACTGAGGAAACTTAAGATCAAACCTTATATAGCTACAATACACTAAAGAAATAAGCATATGTTTGCAGACATTTGCCTTCACTACTTCCATGTTCCTGATTCTGGTGGGAGGAAAATCCATGGTTCATGGATGTGTCTCAGGTGAGATACGCTACAATTTATGGAAGGCAAAAGTTCTGCTCTCACCCCTGCAACTGCACAGACACCATGGGAAAATTGTAGATCTGTGTGCAGACATAGATATTTCCAGGCATGCCAGCAATTTCTTAAACCAAATACTTAATTTAAACTACAGTAAGACTTCTTGCTTTCCACTTTTTTTTTTTTTTCCTTTCATCACCTCTACCTAAAGGATGTTTTCCTTTTACACTGTCTGTGCTGCACCTTTAAGCTTTTAATCCATCTCTGGAAAGTCCTGTTTGGTGTAGTGATCCAGCCTCCTGTATGCAGAGGAGCATCACTGTTCCCAGCTGTCTGCAAAGGATCCACGTGTCCTGCTAATTTTTCATCTGCCAAACAGACCTATTTACATGAATACAAAGGGAGCATATGGTAAGACAACAGCTACCTGTAAGGTAATCCTGTTAAAAGATGTACTCTATGGGAAAAGCTGGATTGCTTCAGCTGAGAACTTAAGCTAAGCCTGCTCTTGTTAGTGGGAGTACATTCTGACGCATTTCTCTTTTGTTATTCCCCTACATGTTCAGGAAGCACTAAAGCACAAAGCCCAAGTGCCCACTACAGTTTGTAGAGGGAAGTGGGTTTGGAGCAGTGACTGAATGATACCTGGGAATGTGTCTAACAATTATATTCCAGACATGTTATTGGACTTAAATGCCAGATTTGTGTTAAGGGTAAACATGGTTATGCCTCTACTAGAGGGCCACAATCCAGTATGTGATGACAACTGAAATAGGGAGATAAAAATTCTAAACTCCTCTGGAGAGATAAGTACATCAAAACAGATGTTTCAGGCCAGAACATGCAGTTTACATTGTGCAGCTGCCCAAATTTCTCTCAAGGGACAGTCTTGTTCTTCAATCTTCATGTTGCTGTGACAATTCCTTCCTATGATTTTCTTCTACAAGGCAAATCACAAAGCAGTAAAGACTTTTACATATCATCCAAAGGAGGTTTGACCAAGGGGATAGGGTCACAAATGGGGATTTGGAAAGCTTGGCCATGCTCCTGGCTTTAATGGCAAACTTATCATTGAACTGAATCATGCCTTTTTCACTGCTGCTTTCCCTACTTTTATCTCCATTGCTTGTTCACCCTGAAAGCCCTATAGGTCACTGATGTCTTGCGTGTTTGTATAACATTCAGCATGCAGCAGCTCTTATCTCCACCTGTGTTGTGCAATTCTCTACCAACCATAGTGTTCACCACTTACCTGCAAGAACTTTCTGAAAGTAGTTTGGACAAACATACTTCTACAAAGCACTAAAGGGCCCGGTTTAATACCACTTTGTTAGAATTTTCCTGAGTCTCCTACAGAAAAATATAGTAATTCTCAAGTGCAAACCTTTGAGACCCTGACCTTAGCTGCTGGACAGCCAGGAGAAAGTAAATTCATTCTGGATCTGAAAGATCATATTCTTTTTTGAAAGTGTGACATGGAAGAGCTCTCTAGATTTGCTGTGAACTTGGTAATCAAACAAAGAAGCAGAGAGAGGAGAAGTCTGTGCAGCTGCATCTCATTGGTCCAGTGACACGTAGACTAGAAGTGCCAGATCATCAACAATGAAGCAAAGGTAAAGCTAATCCTTTTTTCCATAAATATCAAACAAGATATAACCTCTGAAGAGTTTTTCCAGCCAGGTCTAATGGAAGGTATCCCTGCCCATGGCAGGAGGTTTGGAGCTAGATGATCTTCAAGGTCTCTCCCAACCAAAACGATTCTATGGTTCTGTGATTTCATGATCTTTCATTTCAGAATTTTTTATTTTTTTTTTAAGTAGACAATTCAGGTTCAGCCACGTATTTGTTTCTGTAACAGGAGTGCTTGCCATTTATCAAATAAAGATGCCATCAGTGACCTTCAGTTGGGGCAGATCAGTGCAACTCTACTGAAGTTTCAGGAGTTCACGTCAGGAAAGAAAGGGCCCTGCTTATTTGGGCTTGTCCCATACCTACAACTGAGATGAGATTTCTAAATTATTGCACCACAAGAGACCAGACAATTCCTTCAAGCTGCTATTGTTGTTTTTTCTTGTGAGATCTAAATCTGCTTAATAATATTCCCCTTGATATTTAACTTCTGCAGACACCATGTCTGAAGGTCACCAGCAGAAGAGCCAAGTGTGAAGGCAGTTTTTCTGCGGTACCTTGGAATGCCCATTTTCAGCATTTCAGCTTCTAACAACAGAGCAAATATTTTTAACACCAGGAGTCAAGAAGGTTTAAAACTTCCAGTAGAGCCCACTTCAACTTCCAGTAGAGATCATTTCAAGTGACAGATGATGCTTTAAATTTTTTCTTATTTCACTTGTACCAACTGTCCCTAGGTCACCATCAGCTAGAGCTTGATAAAGCTTCCAGCTGGTATCCTTTGAAAAGGTCTCAGAAAGCAGAGTAAAACTTACCCAACACATGCTAATTTAAAAGCACAGAATGATATTATGTCAATGGATTGCTTCCTGTGGCAATAGCACTCTTCTTTTCACTTTTCACAGGATTAGGATGCCTGAAGGAGTTGTGGAGGGCTGAGTAATGCAAAGGAAAGCCAGAGGCAGTCCATCAGCTTTGGACAGCTGTCAGTCAGAGGAGACAGATGTGTACCAGGGCAGGTATACTGGGCAGGACAGAGCTGAGGACATTGGGCTGAGCTGGCCATGTCAAGGGGGTAATTAAAGCCAGAGGTGTTGTTGAGCAGGACAGGAAAGAAGGCCATATTTTTCATCAGCTTAACATGTTGCTATTTTGGTAGAGATGTGACCTTGTTTCTGTAAATCATACCTAGATGTAAACTGAAGCAGTAAAGAAAACCAATCAAATTGTTAAGGCAGGGCATTTTAAAGGTGTTTAGTATAACTCCTGCAAATGGCCTCGGTGTTGTGCCTTGGTGCTGTGTTGGAGCAGGAACACCAGACACAGGAACTGCCAGAAGTGTTTTTGGCCCAGGAGCGGGTCTCACTGCTTGGCTCCAGCAGCAGCAGCCCTGCGCTGCTTTACCAGCCAGTACTGGAGTAGCCAGGAGCCCTTTGCAGAGACACGGGAAAATGCCTCCCAAATTCCTCTAGATGGCACAGCACCTTGACAAATCCGGGAACGAACATGCTTGGCAGACAGCAGGAGCCTGACAGCTTCCACTTGTCTCCTGAGAATGGCTTTTCCTTCGGAATTGTGGCTAATTGTTCTAATTCCACTGTTAGGATGGAGCTCCTTCTCAAAGCAAGGTAGGCTTTTGTGCCCGAAGTCTTGCCTTCCCTATCAGCCTCCCAGGGGACCTGGACATTGTGCTGTCAGTTCTGGGTTGTCATGCAGGGACGGAGAGCATCCCACTGGATGCCTTGTGTAAGATCTGAAAAAGATAAAGACAGAAATTTTGAGCAGTCTCATTCTTCTTACTCTGCAGCATGCTGTGCTCAGGATTCAGCAGCGAGCTGCTATTCAATCAAATCCCTTGCTCTCTAATACAAGCAGATTTTTTGATGAGAAAATAGTTTTCATGAAGCCACTAAGTGGCATTGCTGTCCTGTAACAGTAGTTCTGAGAGACACACAGAATGGTTCCTACAGAGCTACAAGCCAGTTTACTCCTTGAGTTACTAGAGGGAAGCAGTCAGACCAAGCACATCCATCTTTCAGCAACATGACCTCTCCAGTGCCAAATTCACTTACAGTGGTTTGCTCATCTGTTGAGTTTCATCTCTTTCTTCTGACACCTCTGTCTCATTTTTAGGAGTGGATAATGAATTGCTTCAACTCTCACCTTGTGAGGACAGAAGAGCTGTGATTTTTTTTTAGCCTGAGATGAGGATGGATCCTGATGCCAGAATTTCTTGTATTTATTACTCACCGTGGCTGGCACCTCTGCAGCTCAATCCCAGTAAGCAAGCAACTTCTTTTATATCCTAGAAAAGTCAGACAGACTGTTCCTAATTAAGCACTTAGCAATTGCATATTTGCCCCCTGCAAACTCCCCACCAAGTTCTCTGCCTTCCCAAATATTCCGTTTACAGTTAAAAACACAGCAATCTTGGGGAAGGATCTGGTCCATACAGTAAATGGACTAAATTATGCCCACACTGATAAAGAGCACAGGAGATTTACAGGAGGCTGTTCAAACTGAGATATACACCAAATGGGAAAGTACATTTCCCTTGACCACACAGTGTTCATCAAAAGATAATGAATATGCAAATTACTTTAGGCATGCACAAAAAGTTGTAGGCCCAGATTGCACTAGCTATACTCGTGCAGGATTTCTCCCTCAAAGTCACCTTGGCCACTTTGTTCGGCTGGGAACATATATAAATATATATGAGCAAAGTGTTCTTCACCCAAGGCCACTGCTGTTCTTTGAAATGCTAAATGTTATGGATCATTTCTAGAACACCTTGCTTGAAGCACATAGGGGATATTAATGTGGAGTATTTTTAGATATAGTATTTCTCAAGGTATAATAAATCTGGAATCAAAACCAAGCAGTGGTTGTTAATTTGTGCTTGTTCTGGCTTCCTTGTGAGTGGCAGCTTGTTAAGGCAGAGAGCCTCTTTATGTGTGAGCTGAAGTGTGAACCAAGATCATCGTGGTGATTGTTTCTAGTTTACACTGTTCACTTATGTTGCACTAGATGTGCTGCTATACAAGCACAAAGAAAATAAATAAATGCATGATAGGCAGGAGGAAAGTGACTAACCAAAGTGTCTGTTTAGTTTGAGTGGTTGAAGTGTGTGAAGACTCTAAAGTTTTACTGCATCTCCTTCTGGGTCAAAATCATATTATCATTTGTGTTTACGGCTTATAAGCTAAAGCAGAGTCATGCATTTTCCTGTATGGTCTATTGCTGTCTGGTCTATTGCTGTCTGGTTGTAGAGAGCCCCATCTGCCATAGCTTTTTTCCTTACACCACATAATGATGGTGTATTAATAATCAGAAAGCAGCTATGAGCTGTCACTGCAGGCACCACCTGTTTTCAATTATGTATAGGGAAATTTTCTATAAAATGAGTAATTTAAATGCTGATCTTTGTGCTCTGAAGCCACCCAAGTTCCTTCTCTTTGACCTTCTTTCTCAAGGTGACTTACAAAACAAAACAAAAAAAAAAAACCCAACCAAAAAACCCCACGATCTTCCACTACTTAAAGAGGGCTTATTAAAAAAAGGAAGATTGACTTTTTACATGGGCAGATAGTGTTAGGACAAGGTGGAACAGTTTCAAACTAAAAGGGGAGAGATTTAGATTATAGGTTAGGAAGAAATTCATTACTGTGAGGGTGATGAGGCACTGGAACAGGTTGCTGTGGATGCCCCATCCCTGGAAGTGTTCAAGGACAGGTTAGATGGGGCTTTGAGCAACCTGGTCTAGTGGAAGGTGTCCTTGCCTGTGACAGCAGGGTTGGAACCAGATGATCTTTAAGGTCCCTGCCAAAATAAACCATTCTATGATTCTGTGATCTCTGCATCAGGATTTTCAGCAAAACTGCATCAGCCTTATTAGCAGCAGAGGGGTTTTCCAGGAAAAGCATGTGTTTGCAGAGTGTAACTATGTCATGGGACAGGGGCTGAGGAGCATCCGTGAATCCAGCAGGGCCAGGGTGGGGTGGCAGCCTCAGGAGACCCAGCTGATCCCTCCGAATGCAGCTCCAGTGGCAAGCTGGTTAGAAGGCAAATGGCATTTTAATTTCACTTTTTCTGCTGTGTCACCTTTCCTAGCAGAGCAGGGCCTCGGGAGGAAGGTGCTGACCCGGGGAACAGAGCAAACCTCCTCCCAGCCCTGCTGGGAAACACTTCCAGAGAAACTGCTGAACACCTGAAAACTTCAGAGGCTGGAAACAAGGATCTAAATTGTTAGGGTTTCACATGTTTGAAAAAAAAAAGAAAAACTTTTTCTTTATTTTTATTGCTATTTACGAGGGTTAAAGTTAAGACAGTCTACTGAGAGTTTTCAGCAGCAGACTAATAAAAATGGAGGAGGATGGTTAAGGAAGGGGCTTTTTT
>VWZG01006011.1:59119-81273 GCA_013396735.1 Grallaria varia | reverse complement strand
CCTGGTGGACTTTACCCCAAATTTTTCTTTATACAGATGATCTACCAGCTTGTCACAGAACAGGCCAGTGAGCCAACCCACCCAGTTCTAAGAACAAATGGCTCTTCTTAGGAAAATCACATATAACAAATGGTCTGTGTATTATTCACGATAGTCAAGGGGGGGGGGGGAATAATTGTATTAGCTTTCTCTGTTTCTGTAATGCTAAAATTTGATGTGCCTTAAGAGCGAACTATGAGGTCCTGAAATATTCTCGTACCTTTCTTTAAAGAATTTACTTCAAAACAACAACAACCAAAAAAAAAAAAAGTATGCAAAATACTAAGAACTTCTCCTCTGAAACCATAGAGAATTATTTGCTTATAGAGCTACCATAGATGACTTTTCAGTAAGGAACATTTTGAAAATTTGAAAAATAGTAGATGCTGACTAAAATCCAAATATTTTCCTTTCTGGTTTTTGAACGTGCACAAGAGTGCCACAGCATGATCTTATTTGGGAAGGTTAAATAACTTGTAACGTAGCTTATCAATACTTTATATGTGTTTATACTTTCTATATAAAAGTCCATATATGAACTAGGTATATTGTTTCACCTATATGACCAGTTCATCTTTTCTTTTTTTTTTTTTTTCTTGAATGATGCAATGAATTCAGTCACGCAAAAAAGGTTGAAATAACGGTGAAACTGCAGATGCATGACAGTACATATATTATTCTGGTTTAAAAAAAGAAAGTTCACTGACAGGGCTTCACAGTTAAATTTGTTTTCCTTGCTTGCTTCTGTTTAGTCCTATCACCACTAAATGACAGACTGGGAACATGAAAAACAAACAAAAACAAACAGATGAAGAATCCAGTTTTTTGACTGGTGATGAGTGCTTGTTTATGCTAGAATTCGATGTTACCTTCATAAAACGCATTCCCTGGGTGAAATAAAGAGTGACAGGGAGTACAATGTTAAAATTTTTTCAAATGAGTGAAAGAGGAAGACTTGTTGATGGTGCTAGAATCCCATCCAGACAATAACTGAGAGAATTTTTTTTTTTTTTTTTAGTAAAAATCCATAAATTTTGAAGCATTGATTAACATCATACACCAAACATACAAAGTCAATCAGTTTCATTTTATGGTCCACCTTCTTTTCTCAGTGTGAAACTGACCTTTTAGAAATGCTGCCTTTGATTCAGGATTTCAGAGATCACACAAATTGACAGTCACAGCAAAAGCTATTTTCATTCATGGTAGAAATCACTATGGTTTCTACTTCAGACACAATAGTTATAGGCACTGTTAAACCTAAGAAACCTGAAAAAAAAGTAAAAGTCATTGTTGGCAGCCAGGCACACTGTCTTGGTGGCTGAAAAGGCCACCTCCCCATCTTTCTCTGTGCTCCTGGTGAAACCACCATCTCAGATGGCCATAGCCTAAAGAGCAGCCACTGCCTTATCTGCCCCTGTCAACACTCTGGGTTAACATAAATGCTTTCAATACTAGCCTCTTAGTTGGCATTAGTGCAAGCTGAGCCTTTTGCTGTGCCTTTTGCAACTGGACTTGCCTATCTCGCATCGTCCTCTTTAGCCATCAGCGTGCTTGCAGCAAGCGTGGGGAGAGCCCTTCCCAAATCTTCGTTCGCAAAGCCTAGCCATGATGATGAGTGCAAGCTGAGACTGTTTCTGTAGAGCTGGCTGACTGTAATATGTGTAAGTCTGCCAGCAGACCAGGGATGTGAGCTAGGGAGAGGACTGGCAGCCTGAGAGACAACACACCATTGCCTGACTCTGCTGCAGCCACACATCTCACCACATCGTCTCCCAAAGCTGTGAGTATTTCAGCCCCACAAATCTTACTTTTATAGAAGCTAGCATAGATGAGGTGACTGAAGAGCTGTGCACTTGAAAACAGTATTTAAATAGAAATAAGTACCCAAACCCTTAAATTACCATTAAATATAGAAACATACACTTGTCATTTTCTGATTATTTCTGTATTTCTTTCTCCCCCTGCTCTTTTTATTCTCCCTGTTGTTTTGGGAGGTTTTTTGTGGTCCCGTGGCAGAAAAGAGAAGAAAGCTTCATCCTTCCTGACATGGGGAACCAGTTAATATTTTTTTCCATCTCAGCTGCACATTCTTAAAAAGCAGAGAAAATAAATTTCCCTTGTAATGTAACTTGTCCAACCTAGTATTTGGCAAAGGTTTGAACTACTTAAGGCTAATAGGGATATAAAACTAGAGCTTCCTTTCCTTTGACAGAGCTCTAAAAATGTACTCATAATTTTTAGGAGAAAGTTGAAAATCCAGAGGGTCACCTATGCATCCACAGCTGTTGCAACCTGCCAATTCAAATCTCATGCACAGTCAGATCTGTGAAGGAGGTGGAATTTCAGATCTGCCCCTTATTAAATATCTTAGAACTCCCTTCTTTTGGTCTACCATTCTCATGACCACTATTCATAAGTGTCTGATCTTTCCACATGTATGCAGTACAGCAAATTGTATGCTATGATCTTGTGAATTCTGCTGCAGAACATCAGCATGGCTGTATTAAAATAGCCACTACAGAAATTATCTGACAACCATGTAATTAACAAAATGTGCAAAATCTACAAAACAGTGTTTTAAACTGAAAATTGAACCATGGCCTTGATTGAAGATTTCCTTCCTGACATAAAATTCCATTGGGAATTTTCAAATTCCATTTAAAGACCATGCATAATTCTGTAACAAGCTTCTTAACTTTCTGGTTCTACCTTACAAATTTTCCTTATTGCCTTTTAACTTAAAATATAACTCCATAAATGACCCTACATAAAGCTGGTGCTGTGCAATAAAGGGTTTTTAGTTCTCTTTTCCAAGATCATCATCTTATTTTTTTTCTTTTATATACTATATGAATTCAAGTTTCATTTAAACATGTAGCCTGATTAAGAATAAATACATTGTTCTTTTCTTCAGGTTGCTGTGAATGAATCCAAATGAGCTATTAGCTAAATCTGATGAGAAACACAGATGTTCTGAACTTTCAATGAATATCTCAGGTGACTGCTGAGCTGCAAAAAACCTCATTTGTTGAACCATAATCCCAGTGGAATAAAATCTTCTGTGATAAATACATTATTCAAAGTCAAACTCTAACTTTCTAATTTCATCCGAGGACAGTACAAAATGTCTATGGCAATGAGCTAAAAATTAATAAAATATCTGTTGCAGAGAATCATTTCTGCTTTCTGAATTTGGAGGTTGCTAGGTCATGAAAAATAAATTGATTGAATCAACAGAAAATGCTTACTGGGAACTATGAAACAGATTGCAGAGTACAATACTTTGAGCATGAATTAACATATTGTTATGAAAAAAAAGACATTTTATAGAATTATGGGACTAAAAATTTGATAAGAAATAAGTAGAAGACATGGTCATGATGATTATTCTGGAGGCACTTAATTATTAGTAATGTAAAGCAATAAATAACCGAGAATAAAAGAAAAGAGAAAACTGGAGAAGATGTATGAAATCAAATAGCCTAGATGCTTTATAGAGCTAAAAAAACTGCGACTGAATCTTGTTTTGATGTGATTAAAGTAAAATGCTGTTGAGAGTGTGTATTCATGCAGGCATAGTCAAAGGCAAAAGAATATGCCTACAATTCCTTTGTTTAAAAAGCTATATCAGCTTCCCCAGCTAATTAGAGTATCCTTAGAATACCTCACTTTTTGAACATAAGTATACAGTCTCAATGGCAGAGACCAGAAAATACACTAAACCATCATTAACTGAAGCAGAGCACTCTGTACATTTCCCACGCACTGTAACACAAATCTCTCAGAAGAACCGCTATACTTTGTTTAATTTTATGTATATAAAAATCTAAATAACTCAGTGTAACAACTGAGCTGTACTTCTAACTCTGCATGAGTTAGTGGCATATTTAAGGCCACCTTTTTTAGGTGATACTGCCTTGGATATATTGGTTTTTTTCTTCAGTATTTCGTTTCCTCCAAGCAAAAAATGGTCACAGAAAGGGATTGACTAAAATCAAGCTGCATGGAGAAAATGAAACAACATAGATGTAGGAATAAGTGCAAATGAGGTGCAAAATAATTTGTGGGAATTTACCTTTAACCTTAGCAAAACTAAACCTAACCAAAGCAACCTCTTTGGGAATCACAGTAGGCAAAAAAATACAGAACTGAAAACATGAAAAAATGTGAATTTTTCTTTAGCAAAATCTGCCAGAATATGCATTATGTATATGGAAACCTTCTAATCAGATATCAGCTATGAAATAACAAGCATTACTGAGACAGATAAGGTTGAAACTCACAGTGACATGCAGGATGAATACTCCACTGGATTACTTCAATAGTGGCAAAGACCATGGACATGTGTTACCTCTGAAGTTTCTACCAATGACACAGATCTTCAGAGCAGCCCAAGGCTTCTCAGTGGTAATCTGTTGAAGGAAAACATGCCCCAGCTGACCATGCTTTGCCTTTTCCTTGTTAAGGTCTAGATGGAGTCTTCACTTGCTTTGGGGTTTCTTCATGCCACAGTTTAACTTCAGAACAGCACCGGGACTGCTCCCATGAATGTGCTTTTGTCTTTGTTAGTTCTTAGCCTTGGGCAAGTTTGTGGGCGTCCCACTGGCTACTAGTAAGATCAGACTGAAAGAGCTCCTGTATTTCAGACATCCTTTTCTTTTTGCACAGCTTTTCCCAGATAATTCGTGTGAAAAGTCAAAGTAGTTTATGCCAATAGGCTTAAAATACTTGCCAGGTAGTCATGGACTAAGTTAACCCTGCAGAAATTTCACACCAACCCTTAAGTGCAGTTCCATTACACTGGCATTAGCAACAAGGAGAATTTAGGAGTTAGGCTCTTTTAGAGAGTGTGGGTCATGGCATAAAGCAAACAGGAAGCAGTTTGCATGTTAAACCCAGACAAGCAGTCTCAGGGCTGAAACATTATGTTCTGTCTCTCTGCAGGACTTAATAGCCTGGAGCAAGCCCATTGCTAAAGTGCACCTACCTGGTTTCCAGAAAGCTTGTACAGAAGAGTTTTCAGCTTTCTGCAAAACACCAGCTTTTTGCAAAACACCAGGTAAATTCTCTGTTGAATAAATTCTATGTTATTAGAAATGCTCAACACTGATCTTGCTCTGCACATCTGGCAATGATGGGGATTTTCCTAAAAAATTTTTATAGCCTGAACATGACTTAGGCCAGGTGGCTATGTCAACATTCCCACAATGACTAAAACCTTTTTTGGAGAGAAATACAAAGAATTGCCCAGTTCTCATAGTCTATAGAGAATAGTTTGCTATTTAGATGAGGATAACAATTTGCAATAAGGCAGGACCACAAAGCAAAACAGATCTGGTATCCAATAAGACAATTTATCTAGAGACAGCTTTGCCACCTTTAAAATCTTTATATGAAATCCAGATTGTATTTGTTTACAATGGCATTCCTAGCCAGCAGATTCACACCATCAAAAGGAGCCAGTTCTCCCCTGATAGGTACAACTCAACTCTGAACCAAAAACTGATTATGTCATCTTTGTGTGATTCTTTCCTGAAGTAATTTTCCCACTATAACCAATTAAAGGTCTGTCATAGACATAGGCTCAGACAAAAAGTATACAATTTAAATTCTCCCTGGAAGAGTAAGGCCTTTGGAATTATCTGGTAGTCTCCCTGTCTCTATAGGGAACAAACAATATCAGATTATTAACATGTAAACCAGGAGGCTAAATTTTGGACCATCTGAGTTACTACAAATATTGTTACAATATCTACTTCAGAGAATAATCAGCTCAACATTGTTCTAATCTTCTGCTTTTTAATATAATTTCAGTCTGAAGGAAAGAATTAAATGTATGTTTAGAAATATGCAGAATCACAGAGTGGTTAAGCCTGGAAGACACCTTTGAAGATTGTCTAAACCAAACTTCCAGATCAGAGCAGTGTCAGCTACAAGAGGTTACTCAGGACTGCATTCAGTTACTTTTTAAATATCTCCACTGACAGAGGCTCTACAATCACTGTGGGTAGTCACTATTATTTTTTTCCTTAGTCTTGAATGGAATTTCAGCTGTGTTTTCATTTGTTCCCATTGCCTTTTCTGCTTTCACTGGACACCACTGAGAGGTGTCTGGCTCCATTCTTCACTCACCCATCAAGACATTTATACGCACTGGAAAGATTCCCCCATAAGCCTTCTCTTCTTCAGGCTGCATGGTTCCAGCTCTCTCATCCTCTCTTCATAAGAGAGATGCTACAGGCCTTAATTGTCTTTGTTCGGTGTGTCCATGTCTCTTTTGTACCTGGGAGCCCAGAACTGGACTCAGCACTCCAGACGATCTGAGTGCTGAGTAAAAGAGAAGGCTCACCTCCCTTGACATGCTGACAGTGCTCTGCCTAATTCTGTCCAGAAGGCTGTTGGACTTCCTTGCTCAAAGGCCCATTGCTTGCTTGTACTCAGCTCTTGTCCACCAGGACCCCAAAGTCTTTCTCTTCCTTGGCAGTTCAGGCAATTTTAATCCACATAACCCAATTCACCTCACTTACCTAGCTTGCACTCATCAGCTGTCTGATGTCATGCAGCATCAAAACCCTTGTTACAGTGAAGATAAGCAGCATTCCTTCCTCTCCCCTCATCCACTGCACCAGTCATCTCATTGTAGATGTCTATCACCTTGGTCAAGCATGACTGACCTAAAATACTTGTATATCATGAGAGATATCAGAATAGTAAATTCCATCAGCGTTCCTATCATGGACAGCCAACAGTCTGACTGCTTTAGACTGAGATATGTTTCATCCTCATCATTATGCTGCTCTATCTAATACTACTCAGTGAAAAAGATGCACATTCTGGACAGGAAAAAAAAAAGGGGGGAGAAGAGTAAAGTCAAAATTCAGGTGAAATTTAGGTTAAACTCTCATTTCACCTAAAGCTTCAGATGACTACCTCTTTCAAGAAAGTTACTTTCCTATCCACTTCTCTAGTAGATTTTATTTGAGCCACAATCACAAAAGTGAATAGTGGTTCCCATGAGATGCCACATACATGAAAGTAAGGAAAGACCATATATGGTCATATGGGAATAGTCACAGATTCATTTCTTCTTAATAATTCATTAGAATGAGGCAAAATTAAATTCCAGACATCACTATGAAGTAGTGACATTATTGTGCCTTAACAGGTCATATCTATAACAGTTTGTGTAATTTTGTTTTTAATCTAGTGGACATACTGTTCCATAAAATACACTGTTAGGTATAGAAGTTTTGTGTGACATTTTCAGAAAGACCTGGCCTTTGGTATTCAGGAAAGCTAACAGCACTTTAATAGCACCCTGTCCTTTCTCATGGTACTGCTCTAAAGGGTCATAGCAATATTTACTTCTGCCTGTTTTATAGTCCTGTCAAATAATTTTATGTCTTGCAAATGGCATTAGAAAATCAATTGATAGCATTAAAATGTTTTATTTTCTCTCATATGAATGTTTATTTAGTAACAGTTTAAAAAAAGAAAAGTTTTCAACCACCTCTGACACATACAGCTGAGATCACTATGGCAGTCTGAAAACAGCTTTGTCGAGCACCCGTAACAGAAAGTTGACCCATAGCAGATACTTCAGCCTCAAAAATGTGCTCTCAGATGTACAGGTTTGTGTTTCTTTGCACTTGTAAAACAGCACTTCAAATATTATCACCTTGGACATAGTAAATATTTTTAAGATTAGTCCAGTCCTTAAGATAGTGAGTATACTTATTTTAGTACAGCCACATTGCATCCAAAATGTTATGAGATAGTCTTTAATTTACAATGACTTGTTGCTGTAGTAGCATGTATAGTGATATGATATTTGATTAATGTCCCAATACTGACACACCTGAGGGACAGGATGCCCCAAGAGGGACGTGACAATCTTGATACATGGGCCAATGGGAATCTTATGAGAGTTAACAAGACCAAGTTCAAGGCGTTGCACCTGGGTCAGGGCAACCAGTTAGGCAACCAATCAATAGGCTGGGGGTGAACAGCCTGAGAGCAGCCCTGACAAGAAAGGCTGGGGGGTACTGGTGGATGAAAGACTGGACATGACCCAGAAATGTTGAAGCCTAGAAAGCCGGTTGTATCTTGGGCTGCATCCAAAGCAGTGTGGGCAGAAGGTCAAGGGAGGTGATTCTGTCCCTGTATTCCCTCTGGTGAGACCCCACCTGCAGTGCTGCATCCAGCCCTGGAGTCCCCAGCACAGGAAGGACATTGACCTGTTGGATTGAGTCCAGAGGAGGGCCACCAAGATACTTGGGGGGATGGAGCACCTCTCTTGTGACAAAAGCCTCGGAGAATTCGGTTTGCTCAGCCTGCAAAAGAGAAGGCTTTGGAGTGACCTAATTGCAGCCTTCCAGTACCTGAAGAAAGATGGAGAGGGACTATTTGCAAGAGCATGTAGTGACAGCACAAGGGAGAATGGTTCCAAACTGAAAGAGCAGGTTTAGATTAGATATTAGGAGGAAGTTCTTTGCTCCGAGGGTGGTGAAACACTGGAACAGGTTGCCCAGAGAAGCTGTGGATGGCCCATCCTCTGGAATTGTTCAAGGCCAGGCTGGATGGAGCATTGAAGCCACTTGTCCAGCAAAAGGTGTCCGTGACCATGGCGGAGGGGTTGCAACTGGATGGTCTTTAAGATCACTTCTAATCCAGGCTGTGATTCAATGGCAGTCACCAAAATGAGCATAGTACAAACACTATGGGACTTAAAAGCACATAAAACAGTTCAGAAGTTAGAGGAATTGATTGCCTTTTTTTTTTTTTTCTGATTATTATTATCGACCTCAATATTAAAACTTAGAAAGCTCTGATATTTTGCATAGGAAAAATAAAACTCAAGCATTTCAGTAATAGCAAAAATTTCAAAGGTTTAATATTTTTCATATGTAAAGACTGAAGCTGAATAGTATTAGATTCAAAAAGTTGCAGTAATATTTAAAATTCTACTTTGGGTGAATATTCTTCAATATGATTATATGGTTCTTCACTAGGAAGTTTGGTTCATTATTTTTCTCCCAAGTACCTGCTTTTAATGGAACTATAGTGCTTAAGTACTGATCTGATAACCTATAATTCCAGGTTTACGTCACATTGAATTTATTTTTTATGCAATCAAAAGGCTTAATATGTAATTGAATTTAGAATTTTGAAAAGAGCTGTTCTCTAATGTGAATGAGTTACCAAACACATAAAAAATAATTTTCTGGACATTGATACATATCACACCCAAACAGCTTATTCTAACCATCATATACAAAGGTGTCTAGACAACTCAAAATTGCCTAATTGTCAAGTTATAATTTTTATTACTAAGCCATAAGTCACTGGTTTTTTAGCTTGTTTGCATCACAATTAAACTTGGACATTTAAACTTATGTATAAGTATAAAACCATTTCAGGTAGTGCCCATTTTTACTTCAGGAAAACTGTGAGAGTTTTGTTGTTGAGCTCAACAACTGAAAAGTTATAACTCTAGTAAAAGTTTAAAATTATTATTCTGAAAGCAAATTGTGCTATAGCAATTTATATTTGGAACTCTTGCACCCGAAGGAAATAGCTTGTATCCTTCCAGACTTATATAGTATGCATAAAGCAAATCCAGAAAAATACAAGTATGCATGACATGAAATGTACCAATTCAAAGGAAAATGTAATGTAGCATCCTTAGTCACAAGATAGTATCTTTCTTCACTTTTTAATGTTTATCCCTAAAGTAAGTATTACATACTATATTTAAGTTAATAGTTTTGATATCAGATGGTCTAGCTTTTCGGTTCAAGGCAGTAGTACAGTTAATTGAAAAACATTATTTTTCTAACTTAAAGCACCAGATTTTGCTAGTAATAGTTATGTACTCAGGAACCAGATTCACCAGTTGGAAACAATTTGACAGTTACTGAACATTAATAGCAACAACTAGAATTTTTATTCAAATTATCCAGAATTCAGTCACAGTCCTCTTGCCTGACACATCTCTCACCCCCTTGCAAAACCAATACTAACACTAATTCAGTGATCATAAACACAAGCACAAAAAACTCAGCAAATAGTTTAATAGCCTGAACATATTCTACAAAAATATTGCTGAAAAAACTGTAAATAATAGATATACCTGCAGAAGCCAAAAGATACTTAAATGGACTATTACACAGTCTCTTAACTGAACTTGAAAATATTGACATCAAAATCTAAATGTAGAAAAGAGAATAATGTATAAAAACATACTTTTATCTCCATTGTCACTGCAGTAACACTGATCCTGTCAGTCATGAGCTTACATGTAACATAAATCACTACATTTAAGTCCTCTCACTTATCACAGACTTATCATAAGTTGCCTGTGTCAATGAGCAGGGGTCATATGCATCCACTTTCTCAGCTCAGTTCAGGGATTACTGAAAGAGGAAAAGCTGTCCAATGAAACTTTGAAAGTTCTTCTTTCTTCAGAACTGCAGGACTAAAAGGGCCAAGACAAGGATATGAGTTTGAACATCAGTATGTTACATGTTGGGGGAGGGCCTGGATCTTCACACTATGCCAGATGGAAGAAAGAAGCAGAGATTTCTATCGTTTAAAGCATTCGGTTTATTACAGGTTTTCAAGGGACTGGACAGTTTTAAATCTTCTGTGACTTTTCAGGTTTCTCTTTTTGGCATTGAAAGGACTGTTGCCGATTATAAGTTGGGGTGTATACCTCAGGTTATTTCGGGTTATATAATAATTCTCATTTGCTATAATTGTTCTAAGATGGCGTCTCCTCCTGCCCCATGGCAAGGCCTCACTGCTGATTGGCTGAATTTTGCTGCAGTGAGGACCTGCCATCCAAGGCAAACTCACCCCAGTTTCTTCCCTATATGGTTTGTACCTCCCCTTGTTCTCCTTATAAGGGTTGCTCCTCCCGTGGACTGCCCACCCCTTTCTAGGAGGTTCCACCCTGACGCTATATAAGTCTGGTGCTCCCCTGAATAAAGGCCATTTTGCTTCACCCCCACCTGCAAAGTGGTTGTCTCTTTTTCCTTCAGGGCTTGCTCTTATTGGAGTGAACCCTCCTCCGATAAGTACAGACTTCATACATGCAGCTTCTTAGTCATAGCTAATTGACTCCTGCATGCATCAGTATGTACACTTACCAAGGTATTGAAGTTTCTGATGAAGTTGATAAGAAAACTTTTTAGTTCTCAATTTGCTTATTGTTAATTATAATGAACAATACAGTGGAAACAAGAAGCTGTAGGTGCAAATTTACCACTGCAACTATCAGAACATAGCTTTCACTCAAAATCAGAGTGAACTATAGCCATGAAATTTATACAATGCTTCTCAACACCAGAGTTTTCACCACATAAAGTTGTGAAATTCAGATTTTCAGCCAAGACAAAACCCAGCAAACTTTCACATACCACCACAAACCACTATGTAAGGCCTAGCTCCAGTGGGTAAATGACACTGGAAGTCACACATATAAATCATTAAATGCAAAACCGAAACTTAGCAGAGAATAACTTAACAGGATCTATATGATAATGTAAATGTAAATAAATTTCAGGCCCCAGATACTACTATTTATATGACTTTGATGAAATGATTCAGTGGATATGGAATAAATTATAGATTAAGCCTTACATTTATGAGAATTAACCATTTTTTTAAAAATCAAAAGAATAACTGAATCTCCAACCCTAAAAATCAAAGGAATAGCACAGCATCCAACCGTGTCCCTCATTATTGCTAGACGAACTGTAGACTGATGAGGGTCTTAAAATGTACTTCAGTGCTTGCTTTTTTCTTTGTTAGCGTTGGTGGGTATTTAGACAACTGAAAATACATTGCCTTTATAAACATTTCATTATCTCTTCTAAACAGATGAGAGAGTTCACCTTGAACTTTCAGTCACTATCCAAGTAAGTTCAACATTAGACAAAATTAATTTGCTCATCTCTTCCTTTATAATCTCTGGCAAATACAGGTTCCAGCACCACAGCAAATTGTAAATTCATACTTGTGTATTCACATGTGAAGGCCCTATTCAGGATTAAATAATACTTATCTTGACAATATATTATTTACTTCGGGAGACACAATGTGATTGATGCAATCAGACAATACTCTGCCACACATAACAGAGTAGATGAAAATTCAGGAGAAGAAAAAATGCACAAACCCCAGTCCAAACTGCTTCTATTCCTGAAAAAGAAAGAAAAAAAGAATCAGTTTCCTGAAAGAAATCCAGGCACCAAGAGTTGATGAAAGTACTAGTTCCATCATTAATTTCTTATAAATAAATTGTCTTTAATTTTTCCAGTTTAACTAGCTTCAGTTTCAAATTATTAATTTTTCTACTTCTTTTTTTTTTGTTGTTGTTGTAGCATGTCGTGTATTTGCTTCCTATAAAAATGTTAACACACTGCAATCACATTTTTATGTATTTATTTAGGAGTGACATTTTGTGCATTTCTCAGAGCACTGAAAGTTAATTAGAGGGCTCATACTTTGGAAATTTAATTTTTCTCCATAGTTACGGGACATTGAGTCCCAAAAACAGTCACAGCATTCCAATACTGTTAAAATCAGTGCCTTATACAAGGGTAGAAGACACCTTCCTTTTGTTTTTCCAGTGATTCTTTGATTCTACTAACGTAGTTCTCATCGTTTACCACAGTACCACACATAGGTATTATGCTGAATAATTTTTCAGCTCTGACCACAATTATTTCCATATCTTCCCTACAAAATATCCTCTTCTTTCTTTTTCTGCCCCTTCATGTGGGCGCTGCCTGGATTATTTGTTATGTGCTATGTAATTTTGGATTAAAATAACGTTTTTCTTTCAGTGGGCTTATTTTACCTCTCTGTTTAACAGGGTCTCGGACCTTGGTAGTTTTGCCATCCACCAAGCTTTATAACTGACTTTTAGGTGATTTTATATTCACTTTGGACTACTGAAGGAATACCAAATAATGTTAGACCTAATATTTATCTCTTTAAGATTCTGCTAGAAAACATCACAGTTAAAAACTGCTTTTGAGAACTGTCAACTAGCTACCTATTAATTTATTTTGCATGGGCTTTATAGATATGAATAGTAGTATTTTCCTATCACAATGTTAAAAACAACTATATTATACATACATCTTTGCCTTCATCCATCTCCATAACACTCTCCAATACTGAAAAGAACTTTGTATCACAGGACAGGTTTTACATAAAGTGTATGGAATATTTTTAACATTCTTCAGTGCTTTATTGGGTTTGAGGTTCTTTTGGTGTCTTTTTGGTTGGTTAGGGGTTTTTTCAGCTTGCTCATTTCTGGAGTTTTGCTCCAATTAACCCATTTATGGGAGTTTGGACTGTTTGATTTTCCTGAAAAAAAGGCACCTTAGCTTTGTGGGGCTACCTCATCATATGTATTTCAGCAGATATATTAAAACCTGAAAAATTTAAATATGTTTTCAATAAACTCTATTTGGGAAAGTGTGTGGTGTTTAGGATTTACTCAGTTTAAAAGTTCTTGTTTACTTCCTGTCCTGTCTCAAATAGAGAAAGAGGAATTCCACTGCATCTTAAGAAACATCATCCCTGAAAACACAAATTATTTGGTCCTAGTGATTTAAAAAGTGGAATCCCCAGCAGGTGCTATCTACTGTCTGCTATTACCGATGGACTAGAAAGTGATTTGTTGCTGTCAATCACTTTACCAGACACACCTACGTAATCTCACCATTTCCCAAATGGAACACAGGTTTTCTTAGCAGTGAATACCTGTGCCTTTTCTACACTGTTATTCAATGGCTCATCATCTCCATCTGGTGCCTGGTTTATGAGGCAGTGGGATTTATTATGTTCCAAATATAGTCAAAAAAATCCCCACCCAACCCACTATTTCATTTCTTTTCATTAAGAGCCGGGGATTACTTTCCTGATATCTCCAGCTTCGCTTGTTTCTACAGTTTCAAATTTCTAATTTTTACTGACTGTTACTTTCTGACTCTTTCCTTTGACTATATGATACTTTTTAAATAGCTATTTGTTAGCTTAATTTCACCATTTGTGGCCTTCAGTGGATTGAGCTATACAGAGAAGAAACAGGCAGACTTATCCAAGGCCACAGAAAAGGAGAATGCCCATATAAGTGAGAAGAGAACACAAGTCTTGAACCTGAAATTGGTATTTCAGAGGAAAGTCTTCACCTCTGTATGAAGATATTTGACATCTACTAGTGCTAAGTATGATGTAAGAATGAAATATTCTTTAGTTTATCTAAAGCATTTATCCTGGACTGTGGAATAGCGATGTACCAAGCATTCTCAATATTCATTTACATTCCCCACGTAATTTTCCATCTCTCTCAGTTTTTCTCTCACAAATTTTCTTAGCATTGAAATATTACAATCCTTGAAACCCAATCCTCTTATAATAATTACAGGCATACTCCAGCATACACGTGGAAACAGTAGTCCCTATGCAAATTAAAAACCGCCATTCTTCACAATTTTGTGAGCTCATATTTATACAGGATTTATTTATTTAATGTTTTCTATGATGCTTCTTGCCTGTCACTGAGATCAGTGCTCCCCTATGAGAGCAGGATAACCTGCTCATTCAGTTGTTTTTCTTGAGAAAATACAGCACCCCCAAAACACGTACAATAGTTCAATTCACGTATTTTCTGTCATCTGTTTCTTGTTTATGAAACCATAAGGACATCTGCAAATACAGTTCATATTTGTATCCTGCCTTCTGAAGAGTTTAAGTATGCAGTTTTATGTCATTCCATAACTTACTTATAATAGATATCATATATAAAATTCTGTAAAATGACCTTGTACTTCAGATGAACATTGATTTCCATTACATGAATGTAGAACACCTTCCATTTTGTTTTTAAAAAGAAGACTTTTTTCAGTATTTGTAATAGAGAACTCTTGATGGGTTCTTGCTTCTATAACATGCTTGAATAACTTCCCTTAATACCTGCTTCTTCATGCCAAATAATATTCACTAATTATATTCCCTCTAACTCTGTGTTTTTTCCTTCCAAAACAGTTATCTCACTATATGATTCATCAAATCTAGGATAAAAAATATGAAATTCCTAGCTAGATAGAAGGCCTCCTACCCCTCCTTAGCAGTTGGTTATCAAATCACCAATCTGTTTCTTTTTCTTTGTACTGTTTCTGGCAGGGATCTCAAATTATGTCATCTCAAGCAAAACTTTTTTTTTTTTCTCAAATAATATGTTGGAGCTTTCATTCCAGATTACTAATATTCTCCTTCATAAATACACTTATGCTGCTGCAATCTCTTCTTTCACTTAAAACACCTGTTTTAAGGATGAGGGCTTCATCAATATGTAGGTTAGCAGTTTAATCCTTACAAACAAGGAGAAGGAGAGAAGAAGTGGGAAGCAGAATAGAAAACACAACCTGTCCAAGACAGCTTAGTCATTGCACTTGATTAGTCATTATCTTCTTCTGTTACCTGCTGCAAAGCCATCTGTTAGTGAAAGGAACTCTACTCTGTTTCTCCAAATTTGCTCAAAATCCCTTGTTTACCATTCTGTTCATGCAGATTCCTTGGTCTAATTGTACACATAATGTTAATCATGTTCTTTCAAGTTCACATGAACAAGGTCAAATATTTGCCAAAAAAAAAGATTAAGAAGTTACTGGTGTTTTTATTCCAGAATTAATAGAAACATTATCAAACACCCACAAATAAAACAACATTAAAAAATTCACCTTCTTCCTTCCTCCATTTTTCCCAATCACTGAGGTATTTTCCAGTGAACATATTTCATGAAATAGAAGAGCTACAATTTTAGTCACTTCAGCCAACAATTTAGGATATATATTTCTTAGATACTCCCCTTGTCCATGCAGGGTGTTCAAGCTTTACAGTATCTCAGAGTTTAACTTTGTAATGTATTGAACTGAACATATTCAGAAACTTCAGTTTCTTATTCAGAACTTTCTCTCCATAAACATTGTTTAAAAAAAGGTAGATAGAGAAAAAGTAGACAAATTTAATGTCTGTTCATAAGAATACATATTTGCATTGAAATTATTAGAAACTGGGAAGTAATCAAGACACATTAGATTAAATGTTACATTGTAAAACAGGTTTTTTGACTTTACATACCAGATATGTTAAAATGGGAATTTCCAAAAATATATATTAAATTTGATAATTTTGTTCTGTTGAGTCTTTTTGTTTGACAGCTTGATTTTATCTGACATTTTATTGAACCAAATCAGCATCCTATGAACATTTTAGACTTATGACCCATTCCTAATGAGCACACTGTCTTGGATTATCCTCTTCATCACAAATTTCTTCTAAAAAGTGCATTTCTCAATTTTGTCTTTTTGAAATGCATTTTATGTGACAAAACGCTTCTTCAATATCTTCTAATGAGCAAATTGCTAAAAGAAGTTAATTTTTTAATGACAAGATCCACCTTGTGCTATTTTTCATATCTGTCTTTGAACTTAACCCCTGCTGTTCAGTTCCCCAAATCAGTCCATCTCGCGTGGGAAACTGCAGTACTTCTTATTTTTCCTGCAGCCCACTTTTTACGCTATCCATGACATACACCAGACATGTAAGTCGTTGAAGGAACTATTTGAAAAATTTAGTTTCTAGCAAATAATGTAGCATGAATTAGAATTAATAGCAGTAAACATTACGGCAGAGCATTTGAATCTCCTATAAGAGGAACATTTTGATGTAGCAACAGAGCTAAAAGAATAGAATAGAAAACAGTTTCTCCTTATTCTTATTAACTAACCAGAGAGTTTAGATGCATCAAGGTACCATCCTGTAAAATCAGGGGAATGCTAAAACTTGGAATATAAAAAAGATTTACTCAAGAGACAGTTCAGCTGAACATTAAACCACTTGCAACTGAAAGGTAAGACACATACAACACTCTCGTCATCTGTTTCTACATATGTGCAGGGGTTTGGGTGTTCACAAGGGTTTTTGATTCTCATCTGTGTTGACTAGTTTATATGCTGTGTTTGATTTTCTAAATTTCTGTTGCATTATGCTTCTCAAACACCCTAAAGAAATGCAGTCCAGGAACATTCCTCAATATTTTAGCGTAGCAATGTCGCTGAAGCTTTTTGCTTAGCAAGTTTACAGCCAAAATCTATTTGGAGTGTACAAAGCCCAACAGATATTTCAGGTTTACAATTTAATTTGGCTTCATTTTGATGGGGAGGTAAGTCTATTCCAATTGTCATTGTACACTTACAGCAGAGGGAAATTTGTTCCTATCTGATAGGTCTATCATTTCATTAAATGAAACTGGTGGACTGTTCCACTTCTAAAAGTACACAGACATTTCACTGTATCTTCATGTAGAAAGAGAAATAGCAGAACTAAGGAAAAAAAGTTGTAAAGTGTTGAGATTTCTAAATTATAACAGTGACTTGGATTTAAATTAAGACTGTCAACTTTCATTTAAGGTAATTTCAGGGATGATTAAGTAATTTTAAAATCATAATATTACAAATGTAGATCATCAGAACTGTAATGACTTAGTAAACACTGACCAAAACCTGAGCATCAGTGCTACAGTTCAGGTTTTGAACTCGCCATTGGATTCTAAGCAGTCACAGGCAGGGATCCATTGACACTGCAAACCAAAGGTCATGATTTGATCATTAGATCACTATTTCTCTCTTCCCTAGATGAAAGCATTCACATTCATTACAATATGACTTTAATTCTAAGAGTAAAATAAATCAGAAAATATAGTAATCTAGTTGGTGACTATTATTCTTTTCAAACTTGTGGAAGCTTTCCTTCAGTATTAATATATTCTGTAAATTTTTCTTTCCTCTATACTTTGTTTTATCCTTCCTTTTGCTTCAACTCTTTGACTATGGAGAATTGAATAACCATAGGTTTTATAGAACATAAAGAACTATGCTTAAAAACTTGCTTTAGACTCCCCTTGCCAATGTACAGCTTTTCTGCTTTCTCTGCATCTAATGTACCTGAAAAATTTGTTCCAACTGTTTGAAAAAAATTTGCCCTTGAAAATGAGATTCCATTATTAGCTCTAATGAGGAAGAAGGAAGAAAAACCTTTTTTACTTTTGACTTGCTCTGTCTGCTCTATCCCCTCCAACTGTATTTGCTTTCACAATTCTGCATTGACAGGTATGTCTGTATTTTTGCTGACAACTTTATTCTCCCCAGTCCCAGACTCATTCAGGGGCTTTTCCTGCTGCGTCTTAAGGACAGTGGAAGCCAAGATGTTCCTAAAAGATTTGACCAAAACCTCCAAAATCTTCTTGTCTACCTACTTAGTGTTTCTTCCTGTCAGCCTCACATCTGTTCTTCACATCTAACTACCAGACCAGCACAGAAGAACAGTTGTTATCCTTAAACCCAGGCATGTCCCTGTTTCTCAATCATGTTCATTTTGCTTTCCTGAGCGTGAAAATCCTGTAATAAACTAGAAAGTTAGAATGTACTTTTTTTTTAAGCCTCAGTCTTCATATCCATAGTGTGAAGATAATTTGCCAAGTATTTGTCTCTAACATTGCCTGTTTAGATTCTAAACAAGTAAAAATATTATAGAGATGTTATTAGTAGTACTTATCGGCTCTTATCAAAATTTACATGGCTTGATGAAAGACAGACAAATTTGTGAAAACAATTTTGGGGAAACAAGCTTGGAAAAGGTGAAAAAGAAATAAGAAAGAGAAAAATAGAAAGTAGTAAATGTGTTGGATCGTATTAATTTCATCCTATCCTTTATTGAATTGGAGAGAGACAGCAGGTTTTTTTGGGGTTTTTTTGCATATTCTATAGCTTACATGATGAACCCAAACTCGGCTATCAAAACAAATTCTGAAAAACTTGAATTTTTTTTTATCCTGAAAAGACTCCTTCCCCCTCCCCCCCCACAATTACATCACCACCAGCATGAGCTTTTCAAAGCAAATTTCCTATGTGTTTTTTCATAGTAGGCTTCTGCAGGCATTTTAGGCCCTAAGTGTTGAGTAAAAAGCAAGATATCCAGCAGTAGCTGGTGACACAATATTGTGCTCCTTTCTCAGGTGATCTGTTTTACTCAAACTTGAAAGGTACCACCTGCAAAATACCTGTTTCCCAAGCAGACTGTTTTTCACCTCTTCTCTGCTCATGACATTAGTTTTTTCTCTTATTTTAATGAAGTTGTCAGTAATAGGATGAGGATATAGTTTTTGCTAGCCAGTAAGTGACTAACCACAAATTCTAGCTGGATTTCTGCCTCCACCGGTCATCATATGCACTCTCTCTTTTTTTTAAAAAGGGGTATTAAAATATGGATAAATATTTTCTTTATATATATATGTATATATATGAGATGGAACCAGTGCAAGCTGTATCCCAGCATCCTGTTGGAGCCAGAGCAGAGGCTGGAACTTATAAAAACCAACAGCTGGACTAGAACTGACTAAAAGTTTGAGCAGGGGCTTGATATGAATTAGAGCTAGGGTTTGCTTCAGATCAGAGATGTATACAGGGTGTTAACATCTTCCTGGTAAGAAAGGTAGAGTTTATCACACATAGGTATCTGGATGCAGCCCTGAAGCAATCATGCATGCAGACAAATAGGACATACTGTCTGGTAGGACAGATATAATTCAATATCTCCAGGCAAATAATAAGGGGGGCTTCCCCACTTATTTAAATTTATTTAGTTTATTTGGATTTGTTGTATAGGCAGGTCTATAATGAGTTCAGACCCACAGTGTTACTGTGTATGTCTGTTTTATCCAAAGCTTCTCATTTGAGAGTCTCCTCCTTTAAAGCTATCTGAAGTTACATTCATTCCTCTAAAGAAACAACATAAGTAGAAGGTAGTATACAAATATAATCCTTCTACTTATGTATACTTTATATATACCTATACCGTACACCTACATGCTACCATTTAGCCAACTTGAACTTCTTTATAGTAGATTTATGTAGGTTATTTTGACCTATTACATGAGTATCCAGATCTATTTTTATATGAATTTTTTATTATTTACTTCCTGCTAGATATATTGTTTTTAGTGTCCTGAATTTTGAAACCTTAACTCAGCAGCAGCCACAAACCTATGATCACTTACATTTAGTTGGCTTCTTTCTATTTATTTTTAGAGTTTTGTTGGATTTAATTTTATGCATCCTACTTCAGTCCATAAAATTAAAACATTAGTAACTGTCTGTGAGTGTTTAGCCACATGAACTCTTTATTTTTAAATGAAGCCATTCATTAAACCAAGAGATGTGCATATTGCATGGTATCCTATGGTGAGAGAAAAACTCATTCATATATGGTAGTGCTCATCCTATTATGCCCGAGACTTGTGTCAGCACTTCATTTGCAAATTCTATTTTTACTAGTTCAGAGCTCGGCTTTATAATCTTTCTGTGGGCTGAAACTTGACAAAGAATAGGTCCACTCCAGAGTCCATTTGAGCTCCAAATTTAAAATAAAATGAAGTTTACCATTTCCATAAAATTTTTACACACGTGTGACAGATCAGGCTGCATTCTTGTCAGCTCCTAAGTTAAGCAGAACTGTCTTCGAGGATAAGACCTCCTGGAAAATCCATGAGATTCTGTACCTTTCTTTTGTGCAAGGGTGTTGAGGCACTAGAATGGGATACCCAGAGAAACTTTGGATGCCCCACCCCCGGAAGAGTTCAAGGCTGGGTTGAATGGAGCTCTGAGTAACCTGATCTAGTGCAAATGGTCACTATCCACAGCAAGGACATTGGAACTAGATGATACTTAGGGTCCCTTTCAACCCACACCATTTTATGATTCTATGATTTCAAGATGTCCACTCCGTGTTCAAGAGGTGGATGCACCGTAAGTTATATTTTCTATTTATTTCTTTTCTAATAATTCCTAACATTCTTTTTCCTTTCTGACATTAATGAATATTGACATTTTTTCATTAGACAATCCATGAAGATATTTTGAGTCATACTATTAATAGTACCATAGAATCACTGAGGTGAGAAAAGTCCTTTAAGATCACTGAGGCAGAAGACAAAAAATCCTGATAGCAAACATCCCCACAAACACTGACATGTTGCCCCTAGACTTATCTCTAGTGAGCCTGGGTTTATTCCTTTTTCTTCCTCTAAAGCTCTTTCAATGACCCCAGATAACACCTGTGCAAAGATCCTTACTCCCTCTTGGAGACAGGTGTACTCCACCTATTGACAGCAGGCCTGGTATCATCTAAACTGATCCATGATCAAACCTGACAAATTTCTGCCTACAGATTATTAACAGATAATAATCTCAGGGTCTTACCAGGGTGGGAAGCTTTCTATTCTCATCGTCAACCCAGGGAGGCAGCAGACTTCCCATAAAAGTGAGTTTGCTCTGCATATTGGGCAATATTGAATTATGAGCTCATAATTTTATTTATGTAGATTCAGCTATTTAGGCATTGAAATGGCAGATTAGGTTCATCACTTAGTAACAGAGCTCTTTCTGCAAGACTTAATAATCCATTTTGGGTTTTTAATACCTAGAATAATTGTTATTTTGATCAAATTATGTGATTTCACTGTTCATATCCACTTTCAAATTACTAAAGAAGATATGGAACATAAAGAAATACAAAATGATCCATTACTAATACTTTCAGGACTCCTTGGTTACTTTAGCCCACCATGTGTTACTCAACTTTCTCTCCTGTCTTTCAAATGGTTATTAATTCTTCATTTGATCTTTGCTTCTATCAATTTAGTTTAACCAAGAGCTTTAGGGAGGCATCATATCAAAACTGCTTTTGAATATCCTAATTCCTGAGAACAGCCAGGTCACCTTTATTCCATTCTCTATCTGTGAGTTCAGGGAGGACTAATAAAATTGCACAGATGTGACTACATTCTTGCAAAAACATTACTGACTGTACAACCATTGTATCACATTTGTCCATATGTCTTATAGCTCTGTTTTTCATTACATTTTCTTCCAATTTATCCAGTAGATAAATCAGATTTTCTGGTCTATTGCTCCTCATCAGTCTTTCTTTCCCCACAACATAACAACAACAAAAAAAAAGAAAGAAAGAAAAAAAAA
>VWZG01006011.1:32847-59047 GCA_013396735.1 Grallaria varia | reverse complement strand
AAAAAAAAAAGAAAAAGAAAGTCACACAGCATATACAGCTCTCTGTTCTTCAGGTCCTGAGGCTGATTTGAAAGCAACAGAACCTACATAAAAGTTAATAGGTCAAGGAAAATTTTATTATTTTGTGCATATGCTATCCAGAATGATAAGTAGTTACTATTTTGTGCATATGCTATCCAGAATGATAAGTAGTTACTACTCCCAAACTTTTGCCATCGATACTTAAATTTAAAATAATTTGTCACATTCAATGCCACTAAACAGATCAGTGGTAGCTTCCCTAAAGCAAATTAATAACAACTACTTTCGAAGAGTGCTCCTTTAATTTCTTGACCATTTCTTAACCATCTCAATTCTGTAATGGTTAATGTATTTGAAAAATAAGTTTTCTTCATTGGGTTCGGTGGGGTGTTTTTTTTCTTTTAGTTATTTTTTCCTTTCCTTGCTAAAAAATTGCAGTACTAAAGATTTAACTTCCTGGGATGCTTTTTATTGTTTCTTTCAGTTAGACACATCTCTTATCATGAGATCTTATATTTCCATTATCTTTCTTTTCTCTTCTGTGACAGATACGTTTTCCTCTACATCTTTTCTCTTCTTCTTTTTGTGCAGGGATTACATCTATTCTGAAACTTCACTGTCACATCTTTAAATGAATGTGCGGCTGCAACTCTTCCAGCCTTTTGAACAGATATTTCAACCAACTGCTTCATTTTCCTCTCTGATGTGAAATATTTTCATAGTGGACTCTTTCCTTTCCTACAGTGATTTTAAATGTAGATACCATCCAGTTTCTTCTAGAGAAAAATAATGTCTTCCTAAATGCAACTTGCTTAGGTGTTTCCCTTTTGGCCTATTTCTCTGAAAAGCTTTGTTTTAAAATGTAGCAAATTTACATGGCAATGATCAAAATCTCTTGTTATCAACACAGATTCTAGTTTTTGGAATTCTGACAACTACACTCCTAAAAGGGTGATTAGTAACCATATACACTTTTGTATTACTGCCATTACACTCCTCTAAGCTATCCCTGGATCTTTAGACTCATATAAACACTACAATGCAAGTATTCTTCACTCCAGGATTTCTTCATGTCTTCATCTTTTGGGACCCCTCCCCATGGTTTACTTCAGTATTTCTAAGTGCTTTACTCCACAATATTTAAGTCATTTCACAGATTCTAATTCTTTACATGCACAATGCAGCATAAGCCTTTTCTAAAATCAGGCTTTGCAGTTAATTCTATTTTTCCTGGATTCTGATATTTGTAGTAAAGTACATGTACTTCTGATCTTTTATTTTCATTTTGTTGTGGCTGTTAGAGTTTATCACAAGAAATTTATTGATTTTGTTTCTATATTTTGTTGCTAGACATAATTTTTTTTTTTTTAATAACATACCCCCAGAGAATGAAGCACTTGCTGACTTTCAAGCAGTTTTTATTTTAGTGATTCCATCCAAAGGTTTCCTAATTTGACACGCCAGAAGCCTGACTCCATTTTAGCTTTGGTGAAGCCAATCATTCCTCCATAGGTTGTCTCTATTTCTTTTGGGGTTTTTTTCCTCCTGCATATTTTTCTCAGCCATGGACCAACATTTTTCTTCTCTTTGAAACTTTCACAGAAATCTTGATCTTAGTTTGTACTTGACAGGTTTGGGGTTTTTTTGGGGTTTTTTTTTTTGACAATCACAAGCTCCAGTTTCAGGTAAAGGACTCATGCAGCCATCTGTAAGAAAGCACCTCTTTCTCTAATCAACTGTTTTGAAGAATGCTAAAAAATTTTTTTTCTTTCTGAAATGTTAATCAGAATCAGCTAGTTACTGCAAAAGTTATGCCTCCATTAGAAGATCCTAATTTGCTGAAATTTTTAGTAGAGTGATTCCTGACAAGCAACAGAGAAGAGGGAGCATGTAAGAAGGGACAAAGTAAAGTCATAGAAAACAAGTTTTACATGTAAAAAAGAGTGAGTATAGGAGTTGAACATCTATAGTCACAGGTTTATCTGAGTTTGCCTGCTCATAAGCCATTTTAGTCAGATTAATGAGGTGTGGGACTACTGACAAAAGAAAAAAAAAGTATTTGACATAGAACTGGAAATTATACTGCAAGTAGAAATTTTTCAAATTTACTAATATGGCTTATGCTGCTATTTTATTGACTATTTTTCCCTCTTATGATTTTATCTCCTCTAGAAGGGTTCAATTTTAAATTCTAAAGCCTAAATTTTCAAGAATTATTATTTTTTTAAAAGAAAGCGAGGTCAAGTTAATTACCAGGAACTTAAGAAATTGTCATAAACACCTGAAGTGTTTGGTTTTACATCTAAGTACACTTTTGCAAAGTGTTCTTTAATGAACCCTTCACAAAAGTTTCCAAGAAACTTGCAGATAGGCTACAAAATTTAAGGACTTCATACTGAAATAAAGATTTCTGAGTCCTTAAACACCGCCTGGTCTTAATGTCAGACTATTGAACATTACCTGATTAACCATGATGCTGTTTTGACATTGCCGAAGTAGAAAATTGCCAACCCACAGATCTCAGAAGTTCATAAAAGAGACTTCCAAAATAAAAGAACAGAATGGAACCAGTGTTCTCAATAATACAATGAAAAATCACAAAACCTGTCACTAATAGCTGCACCACAGGGTAGTATTGCTTTTAGAGTGTAAGTGGCAATTGAAAAGAACTGCATAACAACCTGTTGATGGTCATTGTGATTGATAGTATCAGCAGAGACATCTTTTGGATGCAATTGGTGGGGGAGGAAGAGGAAGAAGGAGAGAGAAAGGAAGAAAAGAGGAGGAAAGGAAGAAGAGAGGAAGGTAGAAAGGAAGACGCAGAGATGGTATTGAAGCTATAATTTGCAATGGTAGGGCTCATTTCTGAATTTTCAATATATTTCTGAGACTCCTCTGATGCTTTAACTAACTGCACAAAGCATGCATGGATTTATGGAAGTCAGAGGGAGTCCATGGAAACAGAGGGGAACCTATATTTTTTGAACTGCAAAATCAGAATTTGTGCTGGAACAGTCTTTTTTGAATAAAAAATTTCAAAATTATTGCCAAATTTCTTTTAATAAATCTATACAGATTGAAAAGTTACTTACCTCACTAAAAATTAGCATAATTATTCCTGTCTCAGTTTTCAAACTGTAATTATTTTGCACTGGTCTAGTTTTACACTGAAGCACCGAAAACCAAGTCTTTTCAGAAATGGAGTTGCCTACTTGTTGCGACAATACTGAAAATTTTAGATAATACTTATACTCTAATTTTTAGGAAAAAAAGGCAGAAAAAGCTAAGTAACTTGAAGGTCCAGACAGTACTTTAGTGGCAAAGGAGAGAATTTTGGTCTCTAATGACTCACCATAGCCTTTCTCAGTACCAGTGCACAGAACAATGCTGAAAAGTAAACTTATTATATCTGCTATTATTTAATGTATTACAAATCTAATAACCAGACTGCTCTTAGTCTACTCCACTTACAGAATGAAAACTATTCCCTCAGATCAACATCTGTAAAAACTACTCATAATATGAACACAAAAATCTAATGTGTTTGATACTTTTCAATTGGATGGACTAAATCCGCACATGATCAGTTACCCCAGTTTCTGCTAATGAGTGGTAACTTGCTAAAGTGTGGTAACTCACTCACTCCCAACATATGTTTAAATGCTAAGAAAATATTCAGAACTACCCTGATTCTTTTCTAGGTAAGTCTTCCAGACTGCCACCCATCTGCTGCTACCAAAAATACAAACCCAGTGATACATTTGATTAAACGGATTCTGCCGCCACCATTTCATTTGAAGTTTTGGTGAAAACAACAGATAACAGCTTCATACTTCTGTTACACTCCAGATGGTGATAATTCTTTTCTAAGCATCCTAGGACTGCAGGTAGAAGTATGTTGACAAAACACATCACTGAAATTTTTACACCGCTTGACATCCAAAGTTAAAGCAAGTATTTTTATCTGCTTTCAATATTTATTACTGTCATACACTCTTTGTCATTTAGAAGGCAATTGACATTATCTTATAACTAGAAAGGAGACTATCAGTACCCTTTTATGCTATAATTGACCTATCAACACCAAAGGATGTTCAGTGAAATCTGAGTATTTTGTTCAAATATGAGCAACATGACCTGCAATTTCCCCTGCCAGGAATGATTGGACAATAGGTCACAAATTTTTCTCTAGGCAGTAGTTGCCAAATAGATCTTTGAACTTAAACATTATACCAGCCCCTTGATCCACACTGGGCAATAGCCTGTGGCATACTGACTTGGTAAGTTTTTCAAGATTTGATGGATCCTATGAATAATACTGAATGAATGTACATAAGAATTAATCCAATTATACTGAAAACTCTATTCTGAGTTTTATAACAGCATTTTGAAAATAACCTGCCATAATATTGCAACATCTTCATGGTACATTAAAGTTCTGCAGATCTTTGGGGAGTTTTGATTTCTGTTGAAACAGACTCGCATTCTCAATTTGTCTGGGTCTATTTGAAGTGACCAGCAATGTGATTTACATTTGAGTTGCCCTAACAGGTTTTTGTAATATATTAAAAGAAGCAACATGCAGTGAATGAAGGTTAGATATACTCAGTGTTTCTAAAAACATTGTAAATTACTAGTGTCTTAAGTTTCTTACTAACCTTTTAATTTTATCATTTCAAAGAAAATTTACACTTAATTATAGTGAATCATTCATGTTATAGTAAGGTTAAAGAGTACATTGTTTTCTAATCTTGATTACTTTGGAACTCTTTACAAGCATTCTGGTCCTCTCGCTCTACTTCGAACCTGTTGCTGAAATTTCTTCATGCCCAGTAATTGAACATAATTTTCCAGCTCAGAGGCTCTTCTCACTGGCTCTTGTGTGGCAAATTCCTCTAAATGTGAGCACTGTTAACCCTCCCCTACTTAAACAAATATTCATAGGCATCTGTTTTGCAGATGACTGCCATTCTTCTCAAAAGCTAGAACATACACGTACATTGGAAATGTACAGTCTACACTGGAAATGTACCATCTCCAGCTCTGCCAAAGGTGGCAGAACCAACAGCAACAGGTCCAAATTTTCTGATGTCAACCCTCCGTCATATAACATAACATAACATAACATAACATAACATAACATAACATAACATAACATAACATAACATAACATAACATAACATAACATAACATAACATAACATAACACAACATCCAATTACCCTGTATTTCCAAATATCTACAGCCTAGGCTGCCAGAATTCCTCAAATGCAACAGATCTTAGCCAGAAGCGGTAGGGCAGTAGATTACTTCTGAAATTGGTTGTTTGAAGTCCAAAAGCCACATCTTATTACTCATATCAGTGGAGCTGGCAGGTCTGAGTGCAGCACGTGTTTCAGCATTGACAGTCCTTCCAAAAGCATTTTACAGACAGTTGTTTTGTTATTGGCGGTGTTGCCCAGATTTATGTTTTTACAGAACTCACATGCTGTTCCGCTGGCACAGCAGATCCACACATGTGTGAGCCCTAAGCCTGTGGATGAGAGGAAAGAAGCCTTTTCAGCCAGAAACTGGTATTGGCCACTGCTCAACATAAACAAATCCCATTGAAACTGTGCTTATAAGAAAGAGGCATTAATAATGCAGAGGCATTGACGCTGGCAGTTTTTCACTGACATTGAAGAGTTCTTGAAGTTGACTTTTTCATTAAAAAAATATGGTTTTCACTTTAACACATCAGTTGAATTTTTCTCAGATTCTAGGTGAATTTTCAAGTTGCAAGATGAGAAATGTCTCCTAAGCAACCAGGGTTTGGGGGCATTTGGCTGAAGAGATGAGGACTAGAAACTATATCTCCCCTCTGTTTGGCAGATGAGTTGTTAGCCGTCAGTTGATGGATGCTTCCCTTCAGCTTTTTTTACTATTTCGACAATCTTCATCTCATTCTGATTGGAGATGGAAATTTTTCAACTTTGAAATTAACTGGGAAGACCTATCAAACAAGAAAAACTGCTTTTGAAGATAATCAACCCTTTTCTGAAATGGTTGAGTGTGTGGCCTTGGACAAGTTATTTAATTTCTCTCCTACTGCGAAAGTAGAGATAACACAATTGTCTAGTTTATATCAGTTAATAACTCTGGTGTGTTTAACGAACTTGTAGTGTTTACTTGGAGTGTCCTAGCTTTCCTTGAGATCTGGAACAATTTTCATAACACCTATGGGAAGAATGATGTGTGATCCACGACTTTGCAGCCTGCAAGGGACAGATCATTTGACTGAAGGAATAAAATGAGATTTAAAGTATGATTTTGAATGCATCAGGATGTGGTAAAACTGAAAGGCAATGTTTCCTTGACAAACTAATAGAGGTAGTTGTTGTTTTAAAATACAGAGCAAAGATATAAACTCACAATGCTCCAGACAACAGAGACCAGTTTTCAGCCTTTACAAAACAGAGTTCCCTGGATGAAATGCCTCTCTAAATTTACAAGAAACAACATTAAATTTTAGCTCCATTTTAGAGAAACTGCTTTTGCATCTTCCTAATTCTATACATGGGACAGATCAAGGTGATTTAACTAGGTCTACTCATGTACTCAGAATTATGTGTACTTAAGTGTTGGTATGATTAGCTTCTTGATGACTCTATGGTGGAATCATGTCCCATTCATCTTATACCAGATATATTTTGTAAATTCTTTTTATGCTAAATACTGTATCCTATGTAAAATTTGGAAACGGAATTAATAGAAGATTAGTGGCTTGTTACCATCACTGCTCAGACAGTTGCAGAGACCTTTAAGGGCTGTTATCACTGTGAACTGTTGGAGGTTGATTTTCTCATACAAAACTAATAAAAGTGGTTTGATTTTAGAACTTTCTCTGTGAAAGTATCCATTTGCCTTTTGGCCTTACCTCATAATAAGATTTTTTTGGTTTTTTTAAATGGAATACAGTATTTCCAATGACTGTCACAAGATACACACATGTATATAAAAATATTTTTTAAAGTACCCAAAATAATCTACCTGCATTTTCTTTATTTTTTTTTCTCTTATTCCTTAAATGTTTACTCCAAACATATATGTAATACATCTTGACACACTTCATATTCCCTACGTTCTTATAATCAGAATTATTGACATTTTCTCCACCTCAACAGAACTGACCTACTGATACTGAACACACATCTGCAACTCATTCTGTCCCTGGGAACAGTCCTAGGAACATAAAATTATTCTATACGCAGATAAAAAGAAATTGACAGTCTAAAATCTATTAATACTTCTTCAATTCTAGAACTGGAGCAACAGTGTGCTGTGCTCTGTAACAAAAGGAAAGGAACCATTTGTTCCTGAAAATAAAATACATGGGGAAAAGTGATAGATAACTATGCATTGCACAAGTGTGACATTTTCTAATATTAGCGGAACCAATATTATACTAAAAAATTAGAAAATACTATTCAAAATACTACAGTCCATGCCACATGCCAATACCCTTTGAAAGCAAGGAAAAGATGCTGAATCCAGCAAAGATTTGTTTAGGACCTAAAATGTGTTTTGTTATTAAAAAAACCAGAACATGTAAGAAAATTTCATAACATTTAGCACTTGCATGCAGTTATTAAAAAACAAAACAAAAAACCCAACCAAAAAACAACAAACAAAAAAAACCTCCACCCAAACAAACAAAAACCACTACTCTGTATTTGCCAACTGAATTTTACCTAAATTAGTATCATATTGAAGCATCTCATCCTCCTGAGAAAATTGTACATCCGTATTATCGGAAGTACAGCTAAAGAAGTTTAAATTTCTTCTTGAAAAGGAAGTATGGTCAATGAATAGTGCTTTCATTGCTGAAAGCAATACATTAGAGAGAAGAAAATTTACCATATACAATATATCAGTTGATATGCGTTCCGTAAAGAGTAAAATAAGAGACTTCGTGTAAATGAGAACGGAAGAAACTCATATATTACTGCATATATACTCTGCATGTATGCAAATATCTGTGTATGTTGATAACTTGATGTTATCATAATTATATTTACACAATAACCTAATTGTAACATTGTATGTGGAATGCTCATTAGGACTTTCCTTTAGTCATTTAACCATGGAAACACAAATATATTGCAAACCATGTAGCCGTGGTAAAATACAAATAAAAAACTAAGTAGAAGGTGAAAGTAATTTGCCATAGGATCTTCTAAAGATATGTATACTTTTTCCTTAAAAGTACATAGAACAGAGAATACATAAAAACTAACATAGAAATTAATTCTACAATATTATTTCAACCAGTATGTAATTACTACTTATAAGAAGAGGTATGGAATGAAATAATGTTAACTAATTGATATCCACCTCTTTCACTACTGTCCCACAGTGAGCTCTGTAACAGTTCACTATTTGGCTTCCTAATTGGAATGCAGTAGATAGCAAAGACTCTCCATCCTTTTGTCACTTTATTGCCAGTTACTGGGGCACTGGCTGGGAACAGGAACATCTAGTTCAAGATGCTACACTAACTCGGCCCCAGCTGAGGTTAGAATTGCACTCAGAATTAGGTCATGGGAGATAGGTGCCTTTTCCACATTATAGACATGAAATTGTATCAGAGCACAGTGGGCCTGCTACTCCATTTAAAACGCTAAGAAACAGGTTCCCTGCTGTAATGAATTATGACTGAAGTTGAAAGGTGAAAATGCATACACATACAGCGACAAATCTGGCAGTTAAGTTACTTGTTTTGAAGATAAGAGATTTACTTTCAAGGGGTTTTTTTCCTCAGTCATATAGCAAGCATTTAACTTAGTCTCCTTAGATAAAAAACATTAATATTTGGAAAACTTTCTGACAAAATATAATGATGTAAGTTGCAAAATATACAGTTTAGGATCTGACATTTGCTTTAGACCTTTAAATTGCCTTGTCAGCAATAGAATGTATATAAAATAGTATCGACAACCTTCTTTAAGAGCTCTTTTAAAATCTTACGTTAGGGACTTTATTTTAAAACTTCACTTACATAAAAACACAGCAGGGAAGACTGCATTTAACCTGAGAATATGCTCCCAAATGAATAAAAGAACATGTGCTTAAGTTTCAAACTTAAATAAATTCCCCTCTACAATTACACTGGGGAAAGGCACTTCATGTGGAAAGAGTGATTCCACTTACCATTCAGAAACCCTGCTTACCAGGTTAGAACTTGTGTCATCGCTAAATGCTGAGAGGGAAGTTTTAACTTTAATGATACATGAGAATGGGTATCACACAGATGTTATCTCTTCCAGCAGGCCCTATTAAAAAGTTTTGAGTATTGAGATGGAAATTGCTTATAACGGTAAGATACTGTACGTCATTAAATGCACTTAGTGGTTTGTAATAAAAGATCTACTGAATGAAATGTTACTCTGTCATTTTGATAAAGATCAGCATAGATCAGTATCAGTATCTTTCAAACCATTTTCATATACATTTTAGTGACCTTCAAAGCTACTTTTTGCAAATGGTATTTGTATTCTGTAAAATTTACCTATAACCTGTCCACCTAATAATCACTTACTTTTTTAATTTTTAATATTTCCCATTGGTTCACCAACTGGTGTTTTTTATTATGTGCCATAAGTCTCACATTTTCACCATGGGTTGTCATTACTGTTTACTGGGTAATCCAAGACAGCAGCTGTTAACCATTTCACTAAAAAAAACTCACAAGCTAACTAGACAGACATCAAATCAGAATAGCAATTATATATATTTATGCACTGGTAATCTCAAAAATTATGAGATCTCTTCCTTTAATATTTGCAATTTCAGAGAAGTTGTTGAAATCTTAAGGATTTTCCTGTGGCATTATATGTGACAGTGCATAATACTTCTGGTCTTCCTTATCTTTATGGGTGTCAACAAAGCAATAAGAAATAAACTGATTTGGCAATTTCTGAGTTGTAAGACAGTTATACCAATAGCAGGGAGACGACAAAGTATTTCCCAATACTTCTCTTTATTTCACAAATATTATGTCAGANGGTGGGTTTTGGTGTTTTTTCGTTTGTTTGTTGGGGGTTTTGGGTGAGGGAGGTGGGGAAATGAAATTAATAAATAAAAAGAAACCAGGCAAATGTAATCCTTTGCAAGTCTCCCATTTTAATGAGACTGAATCAAAACAATAACTAATAAAGTTGGGGTTTGGGTGAGTTGTGATTTTTTAATTTTTATTAGCAATTTTTCAGTTCTCCTCACTGCTAAGTATTTCTAATTTTCTCAATACTAAGCTGTTGCAAGGGTCCTTCCTTTCTTCAAGTTGCAGACTTTATGATCAGCTTACCTAGAATTTCCTACATCCCAGAAGATACATCCTTCTCTAACTTGTCGTACACTGTTTTTGCCAATGTTTAGAGGGATTGGGATATAGCAAATTCTGAATACTGATCCTGTAATATGTAAATGGAAGGCCATTTTGGAAACTCTATCTTAAGATTTCTAAAATAAAGTTGGGACTGCACATAAAAGTTGTGGCTTGTCCAGAAGAGTTAACCCTAAAAATCTACTTTTAATGGATGAAGACCCACCTTCAAAAGTTACATGTGCACTTCCTATTGATACGTTTTGCTGAATTGAAGCTAATTTCAACACCTAGAAGAAAGGTGAGGAATAAATACACAACCACGGATGATTTCAGAGTTTTACCCCAGGATACATGCTCACTGAGTACTCCTACACAAAATCCAGTGCAGTCATCACAGATCTTGGCTGCCCTCCTCACATATCAGAGCTCCAGGGTTCACACTTCGCCATGTCTTCTCCTATTTACACTATGACTTTGAGCCTCTGCCTTCATTATTCCCGGGTAACAGCTCCATTACTGCCCACACATGTTTTCCACCTGGATAGGTGCCAAAGACCTGCAACCACATATGTGCCCCATTTCTACGGCTCCCAAAAGAAATTTTGAATGTATCAGCCCAGAGCTGGATGACAGACTGATAGGAAGTTGGCTGCTTATCCTCACTAGCTAATTAAACCCAGCACATTCTAATGTGTGCTAAAAGCAGAAGGATTCTGCAAAGAGAACCTGCCCCTTCTGAGGTCCTGGTGACATTTGAAGGGGCTCTCTTAGCATGGAACAGTGAAACAAAATATTAGTTGCCTCTAAAATAATAATAAAGCACTGTCTTTGTGGCAAACATTTATGGATTTTAGAATAAAGTACGTTGGACATTTCCAGAGCATCTGCATTGCAAAAATAAGAAGGAAGGAAATTTCTGGAAATGGAAGGTCAGAAATTCAGTTGGTATAGTCCTTGTGATTTTGTCAAAGCAACACCACTCACTTTACGATTACATAGGGCTGCCCAACAAATTACACGAAGGCTTCTGCAGGGAGCAAAAACATAATAAAAAGTTGGTGAATCTCAGGTGAGCTTTGAGTTGGAGAAGAAAGAACTGCTCACATAAGGGAGTGTATAAGGTTTCAGAAAAGAGCTGAAGTTCTGCTTAGCTTTTTAAAATTTTCCTAACATCAGCATGTGTTGCCCTGCTATGGGAATGAGGGTAGCAGCTTCACATGATGGACTGAAATGTTCACAGAGCCCAGGCATCTTTCTTGTAAGTTTAAATCTGAATATCTCTGTCATCCTGCTAACAGATATATTCACAAGCATATACCCTGGTGGTAAAAGCTAGCAAGTGGATCTTCCCTGTGCATGACTATAAGCAGGGGGAAGTAAGCAGTGGGAATGAAAATTGGAAACACTGAAAGAGAATGTAGATAGATGGAATTCCAACCCAAGATTGATAGAGGCAGCAGGTTATCCCTGTTGCTGAAAGGTCTAAGTGACTTTCATACAAAGTTTCTAAATTGCTGTCATTTCCAAGACCACCTTTTCTTTGGAGTAACCTGTCCTAAGTCCTCTCTGCCTCTCTCTCTGAGGCATAATTCCTAATTTTTACTCATTAGAAGGTCCAACGAGTCATCCCTGCCCCCAGATTATCCCATAGTTTCCTACCCTTCAGGAATTTTGCATAAAAGATGGTTTAAGAGGGGCTTCTATGCCCATGGATGTCCTAATGGATACAGGGAAAAGATAGCTTTCGACAGCATCCCTTGGCTCTGCCATTGCCAGTGAGAGCTGTGATGGGACAGCTGCCTTCACTACCAAATTCATCTTAAAGTTAATGCACCACTGGAGCAGACTTGATTGTATAGGAAAATAAACAAATAGAAGAAAGATTATTTGAACTGCTTTAATAATATTTGTAGCAGTGGTGAAATACAGAACATGTTGAAATGTGTGGCTATTTAAAAGCATTTTACTGCAAACAACTGTGGTAAAGTTTATCTTCTTGTGCTTTAGTTCACCTGTCATTTTCACTCTGTCCATGTACTGATGCGCTGGAAACCTTGTCCTCCATCACCATCCTGAGCTCTTTCAACTCATTCCAGTCCTGTCACAACTCATCCTTTTTTCACTCACACATTGCTGATTTCTAGAGCACTCTCTTTATGAGGAAGCTGCGGAGCACTTTTGGTGGACTTTCCCCCAGATTCTCTGAAAATCTCAGCCTCCTGGACTAGTTCTATACTTTGAATGCACATGTCTGGCCCTGGCCCAAACAGGGCACATTTGTTTGCTCAGACAGGTCATTAATATTCACATTGTGTCCTGTCCCTTACAGCCAGTATTTAAGCCTTGAGAATATTGGAAAGATGCCTTGAAGGATGTGAAAGGATATTATTTCCTTCCTTAAACAGAAAGAAAAAAATACATGATTTTGGAGCTACCAGCACACTCAATGATTAATTTTTAAAAGCAGAAATCTCTAGGTTAGACTGAGAACCACAAAACCAATTATTACATGTGCAGTTGAACATATTTAAGTTACATGACTCTTAAGTTATTTGAAATAGGCATTTGTGCTGTTCTAAGTATAGCATACACAGACACACACAGACTCATGAATAGTTGTCTTTCAGAATGAACTGTACTATTTCTTTTGATGTTTGTCTTGGAATTGATTAATTTTGATGAAGTATAAATAGAAATTGGTCTCCAGGTTTTGTCTTTATAGAATTATTTTTTGGTTTTAAGGGAGGAAGTCAAAATATTTCTTGAGAATTCTAATTAAATTCAGAGTTTAATTATTTCAAGTTCTCACTGCTATTTTTAGTTCCTTTTATTGATCCCTCTTTTCTGCTTGCCTAAAATGAATGTTTTTCCCACATGAAAATGCTGTAAGTTTTATGATGCATTATATATTTCGGACAAGGAAACACATCCACAAAGTATAAAATGCAGCATTAACATTCTAAAGTGAGTATTATCTCTGCTGGTCCGTCTATTTTTTCCAAAAAAATAAATTTTTTGCCTATTTATAACCTTTGATTTTCTGGAATATTTTAGAAATATTTTAATCTCTTCATTTCCCCCCTTTAAATATAAGTAGCCTGATAAAATTTGCAGTAAAATAATTGAAAACATTTTCATTAACTAAATCAGAAATTGATCAATAGGCTGTGTTCACAACATGCCTCAGTGAAATGCTGAGATGTTACTTAATACATTACAGTAGTTATATACAAAAAATTTTTCATGTCCAGCCCTACAATTTGATTATTATTCTGGAAAATGAAGCAAATTATTCTGAGAGCTAAAAGCAGATTTGCATTTTGCCTTTAGGCTACTGTAAAGGGTACAAGATTAAATTTGTTTGTTATATATTGATAACGTTATAAATAAATATGGTGCTAGGGACTGATTCAAGAAACTACTGAAACCTTATAGCCAAGCACATATAGGCACTCGAGTCCATCTGTGGTTTAGCTTGCCTGGCTAAGAAGTCAGAAGAGCCACCTTCCTTCTCAGGTCTCTCTCAGGTTTCTAATAAACTTCATCCCTGCTGAAATCCATTCTAGAACTGGCCTTTTCTATGGTGGCAGGCAGCTGTTATACACTGGTCAATGAAAATAAGGTCTTCACCATGCAAATGCTTTTGAGGCAAAGGCTCTTAACATTATGCTTTTGTCTGAAATATTACACAAATTGGTGCACTTTATTTCAGTCTTTCAGAACAAACACAGCTGTTGCTAAAAAAGTGACTCCTTGTTTAGAAGGCACTGTGTTTTGCAAAAAAAGGGTACCCAATAATGGCTTCTGATAGCAATGAGAAGGTTCTGTTAACTTTACTGGAAGCTAGGCTGGATCATGAATCATTACAGTGCTTGGTAATTGTAGTCTTTTTTCATTTGACAAGATAATAAAAATCAGTGATTGTTTAGAGAGCAACAAGAAAGAACAAAATTCATTTTATGCAAAATATGGATTGTGTTACAATGCTACATTCTTACAGGGGTTTCTTATAGATTTTTCTCTGAAAGGGAATAGTCATCACCTTAGTATCTTGCCACTTTACATGAATATGTAGATTTATCCTCAGAAGACCTCTAAAATATGGAACAAATTAATTCAGTGTTACAAGGTGACAAACTGTGGCTGAGGAAGTCACACGGGAAGCCTGTGCAAGAAGCAGAAATTCACTTTAGAGAAGAATCAAATTCAGTGAAAAAACAAGCTTCGGTATGTTCCACATTATTTGGAATAGGGGAAAAACCACTCTGCTAAATACTCAACACCAAAAAAATGTAAATCATATTTTAACCACAAAGGATATTTTGTGTTTCCTACAGCAATCTTTCATAACAGAAATCTTCCAAGTTGGTATACTTTTTCCCCACACTGAAGGAAAAACAAAAACAACAGCAAAAGAAAGCCAACCCAAAAAGCAATCAAGTTTCCTTTAAAAATCAAAGCAGCAAGAACAGTCACAGTAGTTTTCAATCCTCAGCCTGCAAGTAATAGGTTTTCCCCTTCTCTCCCAGTTTTATTAGAGTTGATTTCATTTTCTTGTCAAACTGGATATCCATTTTTGAAAAAGCAGGCTTTGTTCCCTTTAGGCTCTATGCATGGAGGATGACATCCCACAAGAAGCCTTATCATACGGTCAAAGCTGATGACCTACTACAATAATCTTGAGATGAAAATGAAATATCATGCTTGTGAAGTCTCTTGGGACTCCCACTTTTCTTTGAGGGTATTAACTCTCTGAATGAGGCAGATCCCCCAAGTATGAGCTCCACTGAGTTCCTAGGACCTATGTCAGTTTACATAAAATACAAATTCAGCCCCTTTTATTCTTTTTATATTACTGAAAAACGTCATTAAATACCCTTCTTATTAACTGTTTATCGGAAAATGGTTTTCTTTGTCACAAATGTATTTTTAACTAAAAAACTCTCTCTTGAAAGTTAGTGCTCTGTTTGTGATTACAAAGTACACAAAAAATTTAAGTCAGAAAGATTTGGAAGTTCTTCAGTAACCAATCACCATTGTTGCAAAATTAAATCTACAGATATTCTATTTCATATTTCATCAGTGCAAGCACTTATAAATGCACTTCAAGAAGTCTGGTATCTTCATGCATTAAGTTTTAACATAAATCAGAATACTACACTGCGGGTAAAGCAGCCTGAAGGGCTAGCAGGTAGAATCCAGGTTGACACACAAACTAAGGGCAAATCTTTAATCAGAGAGAAACCTCAAAATGGTGGTTTTGGCTGATGGAATGTTTCAAAGTATTTCTCATTCTAGAGACAGATAGATATCAGAATAAGATCTTAGTTTCTTTCAAAGGCTTTCTACCTGTGGCCTTAGAGGAATCTGAAAGTTTATCAAATGTAAGAGAACGCACAACACTTGCAAAATCCCTGTGAACCACCATCCTCTCACTTCTCCCCAAAAGTAAACATTTTGCATATTGGAAAACAAAAACATAGAGTTCTGCTCAGTTAGAGTTTCAGGCTTGATTTCAGTGAAGTAAAATGAAACTATAGAAAGTTATATAGACAGTTTACTTGAATTTGAGAAATAAACGAACAAAAATTGCTCTTCTTCCACTACGAAAACCCCTTTTGCTTCTAAAAATGCCCATTTTAATACACATAATACAAAAAATTACAAATGTGGATGATGTAGGAAGGACAAATTTTTGTCTTTAACTTTCTTCCTGCCAAATGCTGAGTGGCATTAATCACTAGATGCTTTTGCGTGGTAACTACACAGTGTTCTGGTTATTCTACTTGTTTGTGTTTGGCTGTAAAAATGGGACACCGAAGCCTTTGCCCTATGGACTAGCAAGAACACACATGCAAAACAAGGGAGGCAATTACAGTTGTGCTATAGTTGGATTTCCAATGAATTCCTAGAACATTTATAAATGATTCTGTGAGAGGAAACCAAAGGCCTTTGGAAACTAAAAATTATGGACCAGTTTAACAATCCACTTAGCAGTAGAGTGAGTAGTTTAATTGCATGTGATTTCTCCAATTCAAATGTAAATTAACATATAGATAACATATTTTAGAGACACAGATGCAAGTGATTTGCTTGTTCCTTTCTGTTTATATCATTGTCAAATATAACACAAGTTCAACAAAACAAAGGATGTCCCTGGCTAAAAACTAAATGTTGATGGATCTAAAATTCCTGCAAATGAATGTATCTAGTAAAAATAAAATCCAAACATATGAAAAAGAAGGGAAAAAACCCCCAACAGAATATTAGAAATATCATAAAATAAGCTTGGAATCATTGGTTTCCCATCTGCCAGGCAGAAGCACAGTGTGGATCTGGAAGTTGTATGAGTTGTTGATGGAATCTGACATGGTCTCAAAGTTTCAGAGTTATCTCACATAAAATAAAGCTAAGAGAATTACAGAGCAGTTTTAGCAGTGATCTTCCACTAGCAATGAAACTAAAAAACTAAATGTCTGCAGCTACCTCCATTTCCTTAGAGCTCATGGATAACAGTGGGAGAAGTTTGTTCTGAGATCAGAATAATATTTCACATTATAGTATTTTAAAAGTATATCCATGGAGAAGATATTTTGTTGTTTTTGTTTTTAATGCACAGTAAAGTAAAAAAACCCTGTCCTTTGAAAAATCCTACTATAACATTATTTCATCCCGTAATTAATACATTCATAACACCTCTCCAAAACCCGTTCCAGTGAGGAAGCTCAAGATGCTCCAAAATTTGCAGTAAAAAGAAGAGCTAGTAAACATGGGACCTCTTATAGATTATGAACAGTCACAACAGATCACTGTAATTTCCCAGCTGAAATTACTTCACTGACTGACAGATTCAATACAAAACCACTAAACTTGCTTGAATGACAGGTATGGAATTTTATAATGAGAATTTAAAAGGATACAACTGTAATAAAGGGATTTTTTTCAACTCTCAGAATTTTTGTGAAGTTTCTTAAAGTTAAAGAGTGAGGAGCAATGACGAGGTGTACTCCTGTACTCAAAAGCTGTCCTTTGTAGCTACAAATCTGTTGTTTTTCAAGGAAAATACATGTACTTTAATCCAAACAGAACATTGACATAGATTTCTATTACTCATTGATTGTTTATCCCAGAGATGTACATTATCTTGAACTTCTTCATTATTTCATGTTAATATGTTATAGTCTCCAGAAAAACAACCTGTAAATTATCCTAACTGCGTTTTTTATTCTTTTGATAGCTATTTTAATGATCCTGTGCACTTAAAGAAAGGCAAAAATGTATTTAGACCATGAACTTCAGTCATAACAAAGTTCAAATTGTACATGATATCCAAAATCAATGCATATAACAAGTCTTTCCTGCAGATTAATGCCTGATTCATGTCATGCAGCTTGTCTACATATGAAAAGATCAACAGTTGAGACAAGGAAGAAAAAATCATATATTACAACAATACTTTTTTGTCCTACATGATGATTCTTGCAATGGAAGTTGTTTATAGAAATCTAATATGTTGTATCAAAGGTAAGATTTCTCAGCAAGAAGGTCCCAGAAAATAATTACATTTTTTCACTCTTTTTTCTATTACTTGGTAAGGGAGAAATGCTTTCCTTTCTTCCCTTCATAGATCAAGAACCTTGGATAAGCTTAGTTTCCACTCTGAAATGAACCAAGGTTGAACAGAAGTGATTCCTTTGCAGTTTTTGATAAATACCCGTTTTCAAAGACTGCAGACATTTACTAAGAAACCATTATTTTTATGTGGACAATGAAACAAGAGAAAGAGCATAAAAGAGTTAACTTAGTTGGTAAAACACCTTGCTCTGCTCAACCAAGAGAAAAAAAAATTGCTTAATGTTTGCTCTGCCTGTTTCGTTAGAAGAACATGGTAGAATTATTGGTTAATATCTCGTTCTGTTCCACCTACTGGACATAACCTTAGAAGAATCAACCTAGTGGTCATAAGTGAAGACAAGGGTAGAATACATTTGAATAGGGTAGAATGCCTCTGAGCCAGTAGTTTTTGCAGGCTTCAATAACCAGGTCACTAACAAAGGGAAGGGAGAAGGTCAAAATGAGGTAGAAGAGCAAATAACTCCCAGAGTGAGGCTGAAGAGCGGAAACGACCACCCAATGTGATGCCAAGAGAAGAATCTGGAAAACTCCACTCCAAGCTCCACCTAGACTCTGCCTACCATTAATATATATGATTAATTATGTAACTACATGAATATGTATGTTGGAATGTTGCAATCATGTATTTTGAGTGTATAAATTAGCTCATTTTGCACCTGTTGAGTTAGGCAAGTTTGTCCAGTGCGAACTGGTTTGCTTCCAACATTGTCAATAAATACCTTGCTGCTAAAAGGTCCAAAAGTCTCTTAGCATTTCTTTTTTTTCGGAGGTTTTTCGGCATCAACAATATAAAGATATTAAAGCGATACAACTTGTTGAGTTTGTTAGGTGGCTAGCTTTATCAATAAAAGAGGACCATCAAGAATTATCCAGTACAGAACTATAAAAAATTGTATGAACACTGGCTCCTATAAAAAAAGTCATAATTTTGCCTTTTTATTTCTTTGCTCTGAAAATATTTGAAGATATTAAGAGATACAAAATATTTTATTGTATAAGTTGATGTAAGAAAACATCAAACAATATAGGCTATTTTACACATTTGGTATTGAAACAAAATATATCAGGTGATTTTTTTTAAATTTTGGGCAGAATGTTTAAGCAAAAATTTGAGTAAGGTGGCTATTTAACATTTTAAAACAAAGCAAAAAGGACAATAAAGCTGATTAACTTTCTGAAATGTGGCTGAATGTGAAGGAGCACAATTCAAAATAAAAACATTTATTTTTCTTGCCCTGTAAAGTAATTATCATCACAAATAAGTGTCACCTTTACTGACACAGTAAAGAAGTCAATTTTTAAATATTTTTTTTATTGAGTTCTTCTTGCATTTATTTTGAATAACAACTTTTCCTACATCCCCTTTTCGTAGTCCACTAATGTTGCCCTGACACATCTCAATTCTTGTTCCATAATTTAACTCTTTAAATGTGACATCACACATTTCTATAGGTAGAAATCTGCCAATTCAAGCCTGTGTCCATAGTAATTTCAAATGCACGTATACTCCTAAGCCCTGTTGGACTGAGTTTAATGAGATTAAATTTATTTGGCCACAAAAGTTCTCTTCACCTGTCTTGCTTTCTTTTCTGTATCTCTGTTGCTTGATTTCAGTGTTAGCAGAAATGAGTCTGAAGTATATTAAGTTTCAGATAGATTAAAAGGAGACAAGTATGGAATACTACAAACTAAACATATCTTGGTAATCAACAGTCTAAGATACTGCAAAGTCACAGTTTCTTTTTGACCTGGGTGCAAATGTAGAAACAAACAGTAATTTTGAGGTTTAGCAGCAGCTTTGATTCAGAACAGGGTTTAATTTAGATGGTAATTTACCATCTGTTTCAGAGTCACCTCTTTACTGGTTTTGCCTGAAATTCAGTCTGGGAGCAGGCTGCTGCTTCAAACAGACACAAAGTAATGCTCTTCTATTTCCAGAAACAGCATCCAGTAAATATGAGCTTTAGTGAAGAATTTCTGTACCTATTTCTTTCTGGTTTTTCTTTTCTTTTTTCTGAGCTGCAGCAAGAAATGAGAACAACTGTACAAAAAGACTTTGCTGCTGACTTTGCAACAGTTTATGAATCTCTCCTCTCAGATCCTTTCTCACAAAAGCTTTGTAGTTCTGCACTTCACACATTGACCATGCGACATGGATGACAAGGATCAAAGTAATTTCACCAGCTATTTCATAATACAAGGAGACACAAGATCATAGCAGGTAGCCTCTCATAGTACAATCCTTACTGATAGAAGCCACTGAAGGTAAGCCCCAGCTCTTTTCATTCAATATTTTTGGTGCATAAGAAGCATGTATTTGCTGCATAATGAACATGTTGCTCTTACAAATATATCTTGAATTGAAAAACGTGCTTAAAAATTCAAAGAAGAAAACAAGTCAGAAAAGGACTGCAATCAACCTTATTTTTAATACTGCAGTGAAAAACAAAGAGCATATGAGCTATCATTGAGCTCATCATACTTGCAAGTCACATATTCAGGCACAGACATGGAGATGACAAATTTTTTCACCTCAGATGAGCAGCTACATCCTCCCAACAGATAAAGAGCCAAATTTTGGACAACAGCCCAAGCTCCTTTTGAATAAATGAAGCAAAATCTGCTCACTCAAAGTTTAAAAAAAAGGATCCTGTCTTGTATGAAACAGTGAAATGAACCAAGAATAATATTTTTGCTGGGACAACCTTTTCAGAAGTAGCATTTATTGAGGTTTTCATTATTTTAGCAGAAAAGAATAAGTGTAAGTAGTCACTGTAAAAGGATGTTACACAAAATCTTTTTTAAGAAGATATGTTCCTGTTCTGTAAAGTGCTTTTAATCTTCAAAGTTGACTATCTGGCATATTTCATAATAACAATTTATTTAAATTGGTCACACAAGTATATATAATACACTGTTACTTGCAGAACTGTCTGTTTTTGCAAATTGCAGCTGTTGCATTTAGGACTGATTTATAGACATAGGAAGACTTTGTACTACTCTGCTGATTTCAGAGTTACTCAAGTTTCAACTGGAGTATTCATAAAAAAAAACAAGTTATATAGATAAAAAATTATGCTTCTTTTAGACAAGAAAAGGCTTGCAAATTCAAAATTTATTTGTATTTGAAAAGGTATTTGTTCAGGAATAAAATTTTATGCTCAAGAAAAGAACTACAGAAAAAGAAAGCTAGGAATATGGCTTAGATAACAAAAGCCAACAAATACTTGTAAGTGCAAAACACTATATCATTTACTTCACAACTGCATGTCAAACAGTCTTGCATGTTACAGAGCAATTGATGGAAAGATGTGAGAAGGGCTCACTTTCAGGACAGGAGTGAAATGCATTTCAAGATAAGAAAATAAGCCTTAGAGAGTTATTGCTTGTTTCTATTATTTGTCGCCAGACTTCTCACTGTGAAAATTTCTATTCATGCTTTGAAAAGAAGAATATTCTGAATGCAGGCAGTGTGATTTTATTTCTTTTTTTGAGACTTAAATTCAATTTACTTTTGTATCCTTCTCTTCAAAAGTAGGTTGGCAAGCCAGTTTTTGTTCAAATGCACTCAATTCTCTCTCCTGTTTTATCCCTCCAGTGAGCCTGTGCAAGCATGTTAGAAAGTGACCGTGAATTTCCCAATGCACAGAGTTTGGGAATAGTCAGGAAACAATTTAGTTAGAACACTTTCTACCTGCAACAGAAAAGGAACAGGAAATATGGACTGAGCTCAGGCGAGGTGAATAGTGCGACTAACTGGATCTGCTGGAGCCCCACTGATTTCACTGGGTTTTGAAATGACTGCACTGAAGGTATTTCTAACTCTGATGTATAAGAGGCTGATTTGCAGCCTGTATCTCTTGAAGCTCTTAATATTGCTTTCAAGCCATTACAAATTATGCAAGATAAACCATTTTCCAGCTGTATGATAGCAGAGCAATAACACCCTCCTTATCTGCTGCATGGTGGTTTGTTTAATATGCAGTTAGAGCCAGCTTTTGAAGGCCATAATGTCAACAGATACAAACTCCTCTCTCACAAGGAAGTGGATGAACAAATGTAAAACTTACTAAAATACCAATGAGCTGTTTTTGCTTGTTCTGTTTTTTAAACACTTATAGGTAGGGGGAAAAATAGAAAGGTTTAAATACCTTCTACAGGGCTGAGAGTTTATCAATGAACTTTCTAAGAAATAACTGCTTAGTCACTGTCATATGGAGCTGTCAGGGCTGGTGGTGACAAACACAATTTCAGGCACTCTCCACTCAGCACTGGTGGCAACAAACCTGAGATTCTGCATGGCTCCCATTACTTCAGTAAGATCAGAGGGGTCTTCAGGAAAGAAACCATTTTGCTTTCCAAGAAAACTACTGGAGTGGCAGTAGTTTTCCAGGCAAAAATGAGTGACTTGGTAGAATACATATGACACCTCATGGAAGTATATAAATGAATGCATTTATCTCTTTTGTGGCCAATTGTTCTTAATATTGAATGTCTGACAAATTATTTTTGCAGCATCTAAAAAAAAAATAGCAGTCAATTGAATGTGTTTTCAGAATAAAAAGAAAGATAAACAAGCAGGGAAAATACTTTTTTTCAGTAGATGCTTTGGAATTGCCAGTATGTACATAAAAATTGAAGGTTGCCTTGGAGGGATTTTTCTTTATTATTATACATAATTATAAGACAATAAAAATTACAGGTGTTGTTTTACAAGGTGTTACAAAGAGCTTCTTTCTGTACCCACTTGTCAGCACAAAGCAAATGACTGTATAAAGCATCAAGCTGACCTTTCAGAATATTTTCTCATCTCTCTCCCACAGTAGAAATGAAAAGTAGGCAGAATTCTTCAGCTGTCATAAAACTGAACAATCCCAGCACCAACATAAGTGATCCTTTGATCAGTAAGGGTTATTCTGGTATTTTCTGAGTCCATATGCAGAAGTATGTCCTTGAATTCTTGCTTAGACAAGGGGGACTTAGAAGAAATATTTTGGTCTTCTATTTCTGCTTTATTGTTGACCAAAATTAGTCCACTGAAAAAGACCGAATACTAAGGAAACAGTTCTCCCTCATTTCACATACAGAATATAAAGGCAAGAATTTATTTTGAGCATCTTGAAAGTAAAGAGGTTTGAAAAGATAAATTTCTATCAGTCTACATAACTGCAATTGTGAACTGTGGTTTTGCCTTCTGTAGGCTTTCACAACAGCAAGCATGGTCCTTTATACATTTAGAGTCATACATTCAATAAATTCATACATGTATTTAAATAAAAATTTAAAATAACACATATAAAAAGCTTGAAATTTTTAATTCAATTTTTCTCATAGTTTATTAATGACCACTCAGCAGCATCACATAGAAAAATAAAAACAACAAATTCAGTTACATAGAGGCTTTAACATCACAGTATATTTGATAAGCAAGCTATTACAACAGAAAAGATGAGCTTTTTCTTCCACATCTACATCTTGCTCCAAATCCTTGTCTTACACATGACAATAGCCTAAAAAGGTCCCTAAACCTATCTGTTTTGGACCATCTATACTTGAATGCTGGAACAGCCTGCAGACCCTTTCATTATAGAGTCACTACGGGGTTTTTTATTTTCATGTAGTCCAAACCAAATAACCGGTATAAATCCCTTCATGTTTTGTACGGCTTTTTTATTATAAAGTGTCAAAATGGACCCTCAATATCTTTAGAAAGTCTGTAGGTTGATACTACCTGTAGTGGATTTTAAATCATCTTTATGAATAAGGATATTATTTATTATGTGTAAGGTTGAACGCAGTTCATCTTCAATAAGTAAAAGAACAGTTAGGTATTTATAAGGTCTTAACTAATGAGCAAACCTGCTTTAAAAAATGCAACTTTCAAAACTCACGAGTTTATGAGATTTTAATTAAAGTAATCTGCTCTTAATTTAACATGTACCCTAGATACCAAGGTAATGAATTAAGCAGATTAGAGGATATGGGGTGGATGTTTTAGTTTTTCATTATTATTCTAAGGCTTTTTGCATTGCTGTACTAAATCTGCTTCACATTGACAGTGTTTTTAAGAGAATCAGAGCTACATTTATGCAGTTGCTCAAGGCATGTGTCCAATTTTCCCTTTTCCACTATGCTTGTAACAAAATTCCTGATTAGAAACATTTTACTTTGCTTGGTTTAAGTTTGATTTTTTAAAAATTCTTTTAAAAACTAAGAAACAAGGTAAGGGTAGCCTTTTCATTAAAAAATAAGATTTATGTTTTAAGTGTGTCAAAACTCCTTCTTGAATGTTGAGCAAAATGGATAGAACTCAAAATTTTCAACTTGACTAGAGTTTAAAAAATGCTGACTGCCTGATCAGGAGTATTGCAATGGGAATTTCTGTGTGCCAATAAAGTGTGAAAACCCAATCACCGTCAGCACATGCAAAGTAACTGAGGTTTCAGCTGTTGAGGAAACAGAAGGTTTTTACCTCTCTTGGCACCTGTTTATGTTAAAAAAAACCTTATAAGAATATGATTTTCCATAAAACCTACTCTAATCAGAGTCCGATCTCAACTTCAATTAGAAAAAAAAAAAGGTATTACCTTCCATTTAAGCTGTGTTCCCACACTCATGTTTCTTATTTCAACTTTTCTTCATGTTAAATATTTGATTTATCTTGTCTAACGATGTATGAATACACTCTTGAGGGTATTGTAAATGACAAGAATTTCATACAAACATAGGGACAATGGTCCAGAGGCTATGTGCAATAACACTTCACCAAAACAGTGTGTGTGAGGAAATGCCTATCACAATCCAAAGTGTGTCCTTCAAGTCCTTTTAAGTGCCTTAAAGTATCCTTTTATTTTACTTGAGGTTATATGTCCAAATGGTAATGGTTTTCTAACTCTTTGTCTAGTGTATCATTGGGTCCCTTATGTATATTCTCTGCAGTCTAAGCATTTCACCCTCAGTCTGTTTCTCCTTGGATTCAATTTAAATTCTTCCTTTACCTTCAACCAGTTATTCCTTAAGTAAAAGTCATGATGTAAGTTCCCCAGCAGTTAATAATTTCCTCCTAAAACCCAATCTACTCACTGGAAAAAAAAAAGATATAGTCTTTTGGAATTCAAGATTCCTGATCATATCTTTGGTCCATAAGGTTTTACAGCTTCAGTATGATAATGACCAAGATGCTGCAGCAGATAGGAAAGGAGGAAAATAGCATGTATTTGTTTTCTCTTTTGGTTTTTGATTAGAGTTGATTTTGGCAGGAGTGTTACTCCCTCTAGATGTAGATATTTCTGGCAGATTGAAATTCTTGGAAAAATAACCTGTCATGCCATTCTTTTTGATGCTCTTTCTCTCAGAAATTTAGATGAGTTTCATAACGAATATATCAATGATTATTTTTCTTCATGGCAAAATCTCAGGAACTAATTGTCATACTCAGAGGTGTGTCAATGTGTCACATTTGGAGCACCAATGTTAAAGGGAAGAATAAATATAGGCAAAGGTAGAAAATTTTTTGCCTTAATCACTCCTCACTGGTTTACCCTAGATTGGTCACTCTAGGGGACAAAGGGATCAAAAACCAACATAGATTTGGATCCAATGAAAAACTATGCAAAAGACATAGAATATCAGACAGCATGGATGTCCCTTCAAAGTCCCTACCAATACACTGATGGAGAAACCTTTATAGTCTTACTCTCTGTATCTTTCCAAACACATTCTTCCTTATTAAAATCTGTAAGAAATTATCATCATTCACTTTCACAATATGTAATAACCTTGGTCAAGAGATTTGTGGCACATGAAGGTTTTTCAATTTCTCCTAGGTTTAGAGCTGGAGGGAAGGGGAAAAATCTTCTCATCTAATATCGCTGAGTGGCCCCCAGCAATACAAGCAAAGGAAACAACTCATCAGTAGCAATAGGAAATTACATTTTAAAAGTCTTTCCTTTTTGAGGCAGACAACTGAGCCTCAAGTGGTGATCCTTAATACCAGCTGTCTAGGCAGCAATTCTCTGTTACTCGCATAGGCATTTTCAGAAGGTAGCAACTTGGCATTAAAACTCCTGTGACAATATCCTGGGAGCAATCAAATTTCTCTCACTTGTTCAGCTCACTAGCTCCACTGTATATACACATTCGTTAGCTACAAAGAGAGTAATCTTTGATTACAAAAAAAGAT
>VWZG01006011.1:0-30200 GCA_013396735.1 Grallaria varia | reverse complement strand
CTCCTCCAGTACATTTAAATACCAATTAGAAATTATCACATGTTCTGTACTGGTTTTTATTTGTAGAACTTCTTTAGTGTCACCAGCATTAGAAAATACACTGGTCACTGCCTTCTCTAACTGCCAAACTGCTGATTGACAATATAGTAATTTGCTATGAGTTCTGTTTGTGTATCTACATCAAAATAAAGCAGAAAACCTATATTAGGATTTTTGTTTTCTCCTGTGGGGTTATTTTTATTTTGTTTTGTTCCCCCACCCTTCAGTTCAGACAATGCTACTGATGTGGAAGTTCCAAAAGAGAAGAGTAGAGTGGGATTGGAAGAAATATGCTGAAATTTGGAATTCAGCAATATAAGGTAGTGTATGTTATTCCAGAGATAGAAGATTGAGGCTGATTAGTGACTACTTCAAACACTTTCACTAATCCATTTTTAAAAATATATTGGAATGCCAAAATACAAAGGTCACAAGTAGATACCTACGCATGCTAGATAGATAAGGAAAAAGGGGACTTCATTGACTTTTATTATAAATACATAATAAACAATAGTGTTAATTCAATCACTGTATACTTGCAAAATACTGCTGCTTGTTCTATATGCTTATATTCCTCAAAATTAATTTCATTGTAATGCAATATGTATCCATCAGCAAATACCTACATATTGGCTTGTTAGTTAAAGTCTATTTATACCTTCAAAAGGCATTCTGAGACATCACCTCTGACAGTAACTGTAAATCATTCTGTGCTAATATCAGTTTTCCCAGCTCTGCTGTATTTAACTCAGCATATCTTAACTTTCCAAACACATGCACAGTATTTTTTCTTCAAGTCGTTCATAATATACAACATAACATAACAAGATTTTATGAAAAGACTTTGCATTTTTCAGTTTTGTTTGTTTTCTCTGAGGTCTCTTGCATCCTATTGCTATCTGGAATAAAATCATGGAAACATAGAATGGTTTGGTTTGGAAAGGACATCAAAGATCATGTCATTCCAACCTCCCTGTTATGGGCAGAGTGATCTTCTGCTAGACTAGGTTGCTCAAAGTCCTATCTGACTTGGCCTTGAATGCTTCCAGGATCCATTTCCTGGCAATGTGTTCCAGTGCCTCACCACTCTCACAGTAAAGAATTTCTTCCTAATATTGAAACTTTTTCTATCACTGCATGACCTTGCAACTAATCCCTCTCCAGCTTTCTTGTAGGCTCCCTTTAGGTACTGGAAGGTGTTATAAGGTCTCCCCCGAGCCTTCTCTTCTCCCAGATGAACAAACCCTACTCTCTCAGCCTGTCCTCACAGGAGAGGTGTCCCAGCCCTCTGGATAACCTTTGGGACCTCCTATGGACTCATTCTGACAGGTCCAAGTCCTTCTTGTGTTGGGGGTCCCAGAGCCAGACACAATACTCCTGGCGGGGTTTCACCAGAGAGGACTGGAGGGGAAGAATCCCCTCCTTTGACCTGCTGCCCACGTTGCTTTTGATGCAGCCCAGAAAGCCAATTGTATCCTGTCACACACATTGTCAGGTCGTGTTGTGTGTGGGTAGACTTCAGCTGGCCTGGAGTCTCTGTGGAATAGTTGGACTATGCTAGGAACCTTCTGCACACATCAGGGAAAGTCCTTCTGCACGGAAGGGAAAGCTGTAACACCTAGAACAGAAATACAGTCTCTAAAATGATGAGTTATGTTTACTGACATGCATGGTTTGTGTGTCCAATTAGGAATTATTTGTGTATAGAGAAACCAATGGTCCTTGGACATGTGTCCATACTCAGGTCTATAAGAATCGCAGCCTCTGATACAATAAAATTCCTGTTCCTGTCCTGTTTTTGGAACAAGACGATGTCGTTTCTTTGACCCACCTCTAACTTTACGACGACAGTGTTGAGCTTCTTGTCCACCAATAGACCCACCAAATCTTTCTCCTCAGGGCTCCCCTCAATCCATTCTCTGCCCAGCCTGTATTTTTGTTTGAGAGCTCACTTGACTCCAACGCAACCATGCTAACTAATCCACCCTGAAAGATTAATGAGGGGTTTTTTAATGTGTTTTGTCAGAAGTCTCTTATTTATCTTCCTTTTTTTTTTTTTTTTACTAACTTTTAAGGAAAAATTAGTAGGCATACTCATCCTTTCAATAAACAATGTAGACTTGATCTTCTCATGTTGTTTCCGTATTTAACCTTAATAAATCTCTCATTGTATTTTTCATCCATTTCTAGTGAAGTATAGTAATCTTCAATTCTCAAAGACTTTCTAAATTCTCAATGCACAAAAAAACCCCAAATCAAACCAGAAAATACCCCACTATTTGAGATTTTTTAAGAAACAGGTGCTGTTAATTTACTTGATTTATTTTTCAAGGATTATGAGATCTCCAAGTATAAATTTCTTTTGTTTTCCTTTAGAACCTCTAATAAATATTATCTGTGGCCTAATGCATATAGCAAACCTGAGATAAAGCACACTGGAAGGTTTTGTTGAAACTTTACGGAAAGCACTGCACGACATATGAATATGAAATGGGTGAGCAGGAAGCAGTATTTTTGTACTTCAGATGATTATGTAGCTTCCCAGATTTTAAAACTCAGAAAATTCTCTGAGGTATTTTCAGGTATTTTAATAATAAGGTATTTGTGGGAGTTTAAAATTTAGGCTTTGGCTAGGTTTGTTGTTTTTTAGGCCTTCCTGGGAAACAAGTCAGGTGACATACATTGACAAATAAGAGGTATTCCCTACTATCGCACATCATGTGGGATATAAGGGTGAGGGAGGAAGTTCTGGGACACTGCCTTCAAACACTTCCTTCGGTCAGTCTCTTCAGTGCAGTCTCTCCTGCGACTGGGGCAGTCTCGCATCGGTTCTGGTGGTGTGGGAGAAGGATCGCAGCTCGGGGCTGGACGCTTCTGTATTTGGGTAATACAGTGCCTTATCTGTCTTCCTTGGGTGTATATATAGTACCTATACAGTGCTGTTTGAGTTACGCCTCTTTCCCTGTATTTGCCTGGTATTCGTGTTGTGTGCATATAGTGCTAAGTTCCCTTTTCCTCCTCTGTCAATAAATATATATATATATCTGTTCACCTTACGATCTGAAAGTTTTAAGTTTTTTCTCCTTCCCCTCGGCTTTTTCACCGTTTTTCTCCCCTTTATGGGACCTGTGCTGGTCCTGGGAAGCTCTGTGTGGTGTTTCCTTGTTTTGGTTTTGCCCAGGGTCAAACTTCCACAGTATTTTAAACTTTTTTAAATTAAATATGCATTACATACAGTTAAAATGAAGTATTTGTAAACTCACTTCCCTTCAGTTGGGAGCTGGATATTTTGATTAACAATCTTCATCAATACTATTTTCCCACCTTTTTCAGCATTCAGATATGTTGACCATTTGCAACATAAATCTGACTCAGAAAATTTCAGTCTATGGGAAGTTACCTAAACGAGATGTGAAAAATGAACCTTTTAGTAGGTGAAGTTAACTGTGCTGTGTGGGAGTTCTGTAACTGGCACCAAGCTCATGATTACAGCTGTGAAGCCTACTGCACATTTCACCAAATCAGCTATGTACCTCTTCTTGTTAACTCATCCTGAAAAGTTCCTTCACAGGAAGAATTGCATTGATTTACAGCTGTTTGGAAACAACCAGAGCTGCTAGCAGATTCTAGCAACAGGGACAGCATCCTTGTAACAACGAACTGACAAACAAATATACTATCTGAAAGTATTAATTAGCAAGGGTGTTTTTTTTTTTTTTGTCCACAACACAGTGAAAATAAGACAGGAAAGACTTGTTGAGGTAATTCCTTTGTTCATAACTTCCATTTTGTTACCTGAAATAGTTTTGTTTTATCTATACAAACTCATTGGTATGTTGCTTTCTATAGTTAGCAGTCATAAACTAGAATTATTTGTGAATCAAAACAAAATCAAACCAGAATACTGAAAAATAAAACAAATAATTCATTTATATTCTGTAATAGCAACTAAATATCATTTCTCCTCAATGTCTCATTGAAGGCAAACCTCTTCATAAGAGGAGAAAATACAGAACACCAGAAAACAAGAAAAAGTGTTCCTGGTACATTTGTGTTGTATTTACAGAGGCAAATTTGATTTCAAATTCATTTGAGAGAGAAGCCCCTTGGGAAGGGCTCAAGTTCATTTGTAATTGGAGGAAGATAAAAGAGAGTCATTATTTTTACCCACGTTATTTAGAAGTGAAATTCAAATGCACTGAACGTATATACACTCATGTTTGTGTGTAAATTCTACCAAATGCACTGACACAAGAAATATGTAGCAAAACAAAGTCTAAAGTTACTTTTATTGAAATGGTATAAGAGAAGGAAACGCTGTCATTTTCATGCTATTCACCTACAGATTTTGGGTCATCTGCATGGCTACTGAATTTCATTGCAGAAATATGAATTTTACACGCAAGACCATTCACCATGCTGTGGTTGTGTAATGTAGGCATGAGTGGCACACGGCTACATGACTGGAGTACCCAGCAGCCACCACACTGCACCCTGGAAGCAATGCTGGAAGCCACTCAACAGTGATGATTAGCATGTATTTCACAGATACACTTGAGCCAGAATATATAAACAAGGGGGAGAAGATTCATCACACTGAGTAGGACATGGCTAGCGAAAAAGATTAAGTGAAAAGTAAACAATAATAATGTTGCAAAGGCTCAAACACACCCACAGAAGGGTCTTAACAGACAGGATAAAAATCCTGGTAAAGAAGCTCTGTTATCTCAGCTGAGGAAACACCATAGGTTCTCTTTCAGACATCTCAATCTCAAATTAACCAACTTTAGTTGATAATGTTCAAACCCCAGCTTCTATTTAGGTCTTATCTCTCTGTTGAAAGCTAAAAAGGGGAAAAAAAACCCCAAAACCAAAACAGTGCAAATATACTGAAAAAATAAAAGTGTAAGCTAAGAAAAAAAATCATTTCAGTCACTTAGTGAGTTTGCTAGTCTCAAGTATTTTTCACCATAGCAATTCATGTCCAAAGGTGATTTTTCCTGGAGCAAAATTTTCAAGCAAATCTGAGTGACTTCACCTTTTTAAATTAGAACTTCTAACCTTCAGCATTTCAAGTTTTCAGAAAATCTAAAAGTCATCTTGAACAAAAGCTTAATTTGGATAAATGTATCTTTGGAAAATGTCTTCTGTTTCAGGTGAAGGTGTCTCAACTGTATTCCCAATATTAATGCTGTCATAGTAACCTTAAAAATACATCTCTAGAGAAGACATTGTCTAAGTATAAGCACTTTCTCTAAAAAAAGAGATGAGATTTTAGTTTCAACAAAGCAACTAGAGATTTTATCATTATTGTAAAGATCAGGGGTTTATCCAAAAATTTACCTTGTCAATACTTAAATGATTTTCTTTTACTAAGCCCCATTTTTACCTCTCTCACATTTGCTAGAATTTCTGTTACAGAAAATTCTGGAGGATGCCTTCATGTTTCATAACAAAACAAACATCAAAATCAATTAACTCGTGGATAATTTTCATGTATGGAGCTGAATTCAGAGGATGGGATGGAGTAAGAGCTTAGAGATTTATTATATCAGGTGTTAGAATTATAATTCTACAATTTTTCCCAGTTTTATCTTCTGTTGAACAAGAAGAAAGAAAAATTTTTTTCAAGGCATTTTAGGACAAGTTACATAATTTTAAGGCTACTCTGTGTGAAACTCTGGTAATAGGTTAAACTTTCCCACTTAACTTTTAAAGATGAAACAGATGTCTACATTGAAAGGCATTCTGTCCCTGAATAATGTGTTTCTTTCAGCTAAATTTCTTGGATTTAAGCTTTGGTTTTATCAAGGGCCATAGGATGACTGAGGCTGCAAGGAACCTCATCAGGTCACCTCTTCCTACTCAGGGTACATTAATTTTCTGGAACTCAGCTTGTACTGATATCTCTACATATACGGACTACTCAGCACAGCATACCAAGTCCACTCTACACTTCCAACCTAGTATCTTGAAATAATTTTCTCAATATGCAGGTGTGCACAGTTATATTCAAAAAAGAATCAAAATTAAAATACTTTGTCATTTTCCTTATTTTTTTAAAAAAATTGTATTGCTGGTATTAGCATATTTAATATTTTATAGTAATCATTTTTTGGAATACATTTGGATTATTTACTTTGTTACTTGCATTTTAAGAATTTTTTCTGTTGTGATACCTTTCTTCCAAAAAACCAGGATTTATCTAGTATGATACTGTAAAACCCAGAGGCTTTCCTCTGCTCTCAGTATTGTTATATGGTCCAGAAGACCATTATACCTGGCAAGGTAAGGCAGTTTTATTGCCAAGTAGTTGGTATATTTTACTGTATTTAAAAACATGAGTAAATAAATATGGATAGTGGAATGAAGTCTTCTTCATAAAAAGAAAAACATAGTCACTGTGACTGCCATATGAGTCACAGATAGTGTTTATTTTGACACAGGAAAAATTTATTCACCTAGTCATTTGTGGGAAAGGGGAGAGTACTGAAAGTTCACAAAATTTGCTACACTGTATCCCAGCATTTCCTGTGAAAACCATTTTTGCAGCATTCATATCCTTAAGCAAGTGTCAATTCATGGGATATTATTTTTTTCCTTGGAGAGCTATCTCATTTGTAGGAAGGAGACTCATTTGTAATACCTGACAGTGAACAATAGCTCTCGAATGTATGACATCATTTACCTGCAATGCATTCCTGTCTCCAAGACAGGCTGATACTCTATATGACAGTTTACCAAATAAATCTCATTCCATCCTTTCTTATAATCGTTGCATTTCTTGGTGCTGTATATTAAGACTTGGAAAAAAAAAAAAAAAATCAATTATTTTCAGCAGAAGCCATGCTGTGTTCTGATTAGAAAGGAAACTGTGGAGGAATTAATGGTTTTGAGGTAATAAAACAAAAAATCTTGTTCATGCTCTATTGCACTAATCTTACTTTTTAAGACATAATTCAGATAATTAGCCAGTTGTTACTGGCTCAATTCAGAACAACCAATATTGTATCATTTATACTAAAATCAAATATGTTTTCAATAAATTATAGCATTTCAAAGCTTGACTAGTGAAAGCCAGTTCTATTAGCAATAGCAAATAATTGGATAGTGATAAATAGAAGCATAATAAAAACTCTGGATGAAATTACCCCTCTTCACTGAGCGAACACCACTCACATTATGAATCACTGAAGTGTTGTGCGCAAGTCAATCAATACCCATGATTTGTATTCTCCATATAACTTCCAATACACATGAATTTTATACAGTTTTAGCTTATCTACCTCACTAAACTGTGACCATATCTGTAGTCAACCAAGCAAGAACAAAAATATACTGATGCAGAGGTATTTTAATCTATAATGAATATTCAGGGTTTTCTGGAAATCAGAAGGATTATTTTTCAGAGACTTCAGCAAGTTTTGATAAGGTTCTTGTTTTTTTACACTTATATTGAAATGTCATTTTTCTATTTTTTTTTTTACATTCTCTCCAATTTATAGAAATGCCAAAGTTCTAACAAAGAGGGAAAAACTTATAAAAACATATCTTTTAAATGTAAATGTAACCACCATATAAAACTGCAAAAGATGAAATAATTCTTGCTCTGTGGTGGGCACAGGTAGGAGCTAAAACACAAGTACCAGATTCCTGCAAGGAGTTAATCGAACAAGCAGGTCTGTGTGAGGACACGTATGTTCGTACAGAGTCAATTAGTCAAGATGTTACAGCAGTCAGGGATAGTAAAGTACTCTGCTTTTTTAGGAGAGATTACGTGGAAAAAACTTTCCTACAGCTCTAGCCAGGTGTGTGCAGAGGGAAGTATTATTTAACTATGTAGACTAAATAGAACAGATCTGCTAAGAAAGTATTCTTTTAATTTAGAAATTCATTTGTACCCAAGAGAGAGTATTTGAACGTGAATCCTTCCCACTGCAGTAGATACCTGCTTGGCCATGGAAATTATATTTGATAATCAATGTGTTTTGATAATTAAGTGTAGAATTCTCTGTTTTGGCATGGATTCAAGTTTGACTGAAAGCCACCTTCCCTACAACAAACTAAAAGAAAAGGAGGGGGAAAAAAAATATACAAAAAATGAGAAAATCCAGAAGTTTGGGAGGTCGGTGATCTACATAAGTTGTAAATTTCTGAGAATTTTCCTCATGCTTCCAGAAAACAACAGTCAAAGGAAGGGTTAGGAACTTGAGTTCCCACCATGGAATTCATAGAAACAAGATCAAAAAATTAATTCACACTGCATTTCTTAAAGCTTTCCCAAAGATACTTGCTTCTTAAGCTTCATTTGCCATTTATAAGAGTAGCAGGTCTGTCTGCCTTTCTGAGCCAGCAGAGGAGAACACAAAGCATATTTTGCTTCAGCAGCTTTTCTGGTTTTGGGTGGAGTTTTTTTATTAGTTGACTGAGGCCTTATGATCCTTTCTGCACTATCCTGAAACAATATAAATTATGAATTACTATGGCATACAGAATTACTTGTCTAGAGGTTGGATCTTATGCCTTATATTCTGTAATACATGTGGTGTCATACCTTTGCATATATTTCAGTTCTACCTTTCCTTTATGAACTCAGTCAAACAAAGCACACGTCACACATACTGCATTAAGGGGTTAGAGCTCAGCCTTGGATGCTTGTTGTTCCCCTCAGAAGGCAACTCCTGCAGATCAGCTGGTATTGCAGCATATACACAGTCTCTTCCTGCTCCAGTTCTGTCAAAGGGTCTGAGTTTAAAAAAAAAAAACAAAACAAAACAAAACAAAAAAAACCACCAAACAAATCCACAGATGGGATGAGAGGGAAGCAGATGCATAGTTAAGCTGTCAAATTCAAAGGGTGATAAATTCTGCCTTACAAAGACAGAGGGTACAAAGGAGAGAGCAACAAACCACCCAAGTCAGTGATCTGGGAAACTGCTCAGCTGCAGCCAAAATACGAACTCTGACCGTATCTTTAGATGTGCACTTTGGTGGGTTTTGCCACTAGTTTCCTAGTCCCATGGGACAGAGTCAAGTTTTGCAAGTTTAGGAACTGCATGATTCACAAAGGTATAAATTACATCTTTTCTCTATATCTGTATCCATGTTATATCTCTTTGCCTTTTAAAAATTGTAACATTAGGCATATAAACTGGGATTGTTCGCAGAATAACAAATTGATCAATAAGGTGAACCGTGTTTTTACAGTACTGAAGTTATTAGAGACATAAGAGACATGACAATTTACAGCTGCTGAGATTTTTTTCCCACTGTATGAGAAACTTTTAGCAAATTATTGAACATCATACAGAGAGAAAAGATAGAAGCGTTATTTATAAAACCAAAGAAGAAATATTTCTCATCTACTTGTCTAGATATCAAGAAAACATTCCAAAATGAAATGATGAATAAAATTATTTCCTGTGTTATATGTCTGCTTTCCCTTTTGTATTAATTGCACTTCCATGTTTATCTAACACCAATCTGCTTTTAAATCACTAATTAAAATATGAAATGTGGAAAGCTATTTTTAAGCACAGAATTCGTTGTTGCATCAAGCTGAATTATTCCTTCCATATTCAAAGAGGTGTTACCATGCATTTCAGATCTTAGGGCCCAAAATGGAACAGAAACCAAGCAGAAAGCTCCAGCTTTCCCATTGCTTTTCAGAACAAAGCTTTATGCTCTGTTTGCTGTTTGTCTTAACGGTTAACCAAAATCACTCTCCTCTGGGTATTAACCTGATCTAATTAGTAATTCTGGAGCATGACCATAAATACAGCCACGTTAATCTCATCTGCATTCAAAACACAGGGAAAAGTCTGTTATTGGAAAGAAAGAGTCCTTCTATTTCTTGTCCCTGCACAATTCTCCTCTGTCTCTATTTTGCTTAGCTGCTTATTCTAGATGTTACTTTTCTTGTACCAAAAAGCCCTCCATCCAAAATTCATCCACAAAATACTCTTTTTCTACAGGACATTTTAAATCACATTGTTAGATTTTTGCCTCAAATCAAGTGAAGACACTTGGTATATAAAGATAAATCTAAATAGTCTTTCATTAGTATTTTTACAAGCTCATGTGAACACATAAGCATAAGTCTATAAAATACACCCAAAATAGTCTGAAAATTGTACTAAACAGTATCTTAAGTCTACTTGAGTGTACTGGATCTAGCTCATGAGGGGACACATTTATGCGTTTAAATAAAAATGCTCTCAATTCCATGCTGTTTGAGAAGACAAGCTCTCACTGAATATAGGAGAAGAGCATCTTTCAGAAATGTTTTTAGAAGATTTTCTTCATATTCCTGAATCCTAAATCAGTTTATATGACATTTTTTACTAAATAATATTTACAAATAACTCTACAAAGAAATATAGTGTAACTTTAAAAAAATTAATAGCTCATTTTTTTTCTAATTGTATAAAAACATTTTCTGCTCAAGAGTTACATTTTAAGAGATAAATTCTACAATGATACATTCACTGCAACATCAAATCTCAAAACACATTCCCCTGCAAGAAGGCATTGCAGCATCACAAAGACTGCAAGTTAGAGCTCCAATAGGTAAAATTAAATATAATGTGGCAAATGCAAACCACTTTCATTTGGGAGTGTGGAGCTTAGCCAAAATAGTTCATAGAGAGAAATTTACAGGATTCTGTGGGCATCAGATAGCGCAAGCACTTATTCTGTCACTCTTTCTCTGTCCATTGCACTTGCTTCAAACTATGTACTTCAGCTTCAAAAGGAGAGCTCTTGTCAAGTCAGAAGAAAATATGATTTCTTAATCATCTCCCCTTACCACATTGTTTTACTTCAGATCATATTGAATTGTGTCAAATTACAGGCTGTTACATGCATTTACAATATGTTGCTTCACATCATTAGCCATTGCAGGCACTCAGACGAAGGACATGTTTGTGTATATACATACGTACAGGTAAAGATAACTGGCTCTGATCTCCACTGTTCATCCAGCTGCAGTTTGGTTTCACACAAATCACTCCAGCAATATACAAAACCAACAGAAAAGATCCATGCACCATTTGAACATCCTTTGTACCTGTCTGAAACTAACAACTTGCACAAAATCCAGCTACAGAAATAATATTGTATGTGTATCTAACTTTGCAAATTTCATTTTAATAATACAGGTAAACACAGGGATTTCAACTTTTTTTGAGTCTTATTCCTTTCTACTTGTTGTCATGGATACTACATCTTCTCTTTCTCTTTTCTCTCCTTCATCATATTTGACTTTTCTCTGCTGGTGTCCATGGTGACATCCTGCTATCAGTACACAATGCATGTCCCAACTTCCACATTTTTATAATGGGCTCAGGTATTTAAAGAAGTTCCCCCTATGTGACTGACATTATTGCATCTTAACCTCTCTTTACTGGCAAGAAAGTTAAAAAAAAAAAAAAACAAAACAAAAAAAAAAAACAAAAAAAACACTTTCTGTGTACTTATGAGATTTTTTTTCAGTTTTATTCACTTGGATAAACTCATGAGTTGCAACATCTTATTTTCAGGATGGCCTCTGGGGACAGCTGCCGTACATTCAATCCATCACACAGGCAAATGAGGATGCAGAGCAATCAGGCAAGTGTTTATGCATCAAAATATAATTGGCTAAATTTCCAGAGATGTGGAGATTCAGAAGCAGACAGCATAAGAAAGCAGGCAGTGCAAGAAATTTCATAATCTGACAAAACCAAGTTAGAGCATTTCAAAAATACACATTTTCTCCTGCAATGCTAAGTTCCTTTCAAATGATTTACCAATATACACCTTGGGGGCAAAAAAAGCGCCCCAAATTACCAAAACAACCAATAAACCCAAAAATCCTTATATTAAAATGATGCATGGAATTTTGTTATTTTATTACTTTCCCATTTGATAGACTCTGTTCTCAGAGGACCCAGCATATACAGTCAGTGTAAGGACAATCTACCATGTAGGACTGGCTTGAAGATGCTTTTTGTACACCTATCTGATGTGAAGGCACACCTTGCAGTAATGAGTTGGGGTTTTAAAGATGCAGGGTCATGTTGGTCTTGTGGCTTATTTACTGTAAGGATCAGACAGTTTTGGTTTACAAGACAGAGAAAACAAACAAATAAACAAGAAAGGTCTTCAGATACAATTATTTAAGCTCTGGGCAAAATCCTGGCTCCAATGAGTCAGTGGCAAAGCTTCTATAAGGCTGAGATCCCAAATGGCCCTTTGAATTTTCATACTCAGTGAAGTGTAACCTGAGTGAACAAACTTCAGCCCCAGTGAAGCTCTGAAAAACAAAGCAGAAGTGAATCACTGTGTTGGACTTTGCCTGGCAGAGGCTCTCAAACATTCCCATGACTATTTGGTCGTAGGAATCCTGGCATACTGCTGTAGTCAACACAAAGAAATAATTCTGATGTGTCTTGGTGTGATAAAGTAAACCTCTCCCCTACCCCCACCCCCACCCCTCCCCCCCAAAAAAAGGTTGTTTACATCTGCATGAAATCACATTTGTCAGGACACAAGTGTAGGAATTTTAAGGTTATGGTATTCACAAGAAGTATTCCCTACCACCATAAACTGTAGAAATTCAGCCACAGACTGTAAATCAGATTTGCTGGTTTCTCCCTGAGATGCAATCCAGAAACAATTCCCCTAATTTCATTTGCTTGTTTTTCCATCTGCCCAGGAGACAGCTATTCTAACTTGCTTGCTCAATACACTGAGATCTGAAAACTGGCTGCTAATTACCATGTGTTTTAATTCTCAACTGTCAATCTGGGGAATCATGCCATGGTCTCATATGTACAGTAAGATCAACAAGCTACCACCTAGACTGCTGAGATATGATGTCAGTATCAGCTGTTATATAGTGCATCCACTCTCTGGTTTCCTTCTAAATTGTGATGATTATGTGCTGTTAAATTATTCAGACTCTTTATCNCTTATTTACTGTAAGGATCAGACAGTTTTGGTTTACAAGACAGAGAAAACAAACAAATAAACAAGAAAGGTCTTCAGATACAATTATTTAAGCTCTGGGCAAAATCCTGGCTCCAATGAGTCAGTGGCAAAGCTTCTATAAGGCTGAGATCCCAAATGGCCCTTTGAATTTTCATACTCAGTGAAGTGTAACCTGAGTGAACAAACTTCAGCCCCAGTGAAGCTCTGAAAAACAAAGCAGAAGTGAATCACTGTGTTGGACTTTGCCTGGCAGAGGCTCTCAAACATTCCCATGACTATTTGGTCGTAGGAATCCTGGCATACTGCTGTAGTCAACACAAAGAAATAATTCTGATGTGTCTTGGTGTGATAAAGTAAACCTCTCCCCTACCCCCACCCCCACCCCTCCCCCCCAAAAAAAGGTTGTTTACATCTGCATGAAATCACATTTGTCAGGACACAAGTGTAGGAATTTTAAGGTTATGGTATTCACAAGAAGTATTCCCTACCACCATAAACTGTAGAAATTCAGCCACAGACTGTAAATCAGATTTGCTGGTTTCTCCCTGAGATGCAATCCAGAAACAATTCCCCTAATTTCATTTGCTTGTTTTTCCATCTGCCCAGGAGACAGCTATTCTAACTTGCTTGCTCAATACACTGAGATCTGAAAACTGGCTGCTAATTACCATGTGTTTTAATTCTCAACTGTCAATCTGGGGAATCATGCCATGGTCTCATATGTACAGTAAGATCAACAAGCTACCACCTAGACTGCTGAGATATGATGTCAGTATCAGCTGTTATATAGTGCATCCACTCTCTGGTTTCCTTCTAAATTGTGATGATTATGTGCTGTTAAATTATTCAGACTCTTTATCTTTACTCTATTCTGAAAAAAAAACAAAAAAACAAAAAAACAAAGAAAGGATTGTGAACCCAGTTTATGTAGATAACTGACCCCAGTAGAGTTTTCTGATAATGTATTAAAAAGGGCACATTTATTTCAAAGCCTGTTTCACAGGTGATTTGTTTTCAGATTTTGAAAAGGGAGGAGGCAGGCATGAATTATGGCTATCTCCTTATTTAAAATCAATAGATTTTCCCTATACAAAAATGAACAACACAGATAAAAGCAGAAGCATTAAACAGATAATCTGTATATAAAGAGTAGGGGTTTTTTCTCATATGAGATAGTTAATAAAGGTCCATTGAATGCAATAGAGCTCAGAAAATTCACACAAGTAGCAACTCAGACACTCTTCCATTATATGTGTCCTCACCAGCTGCTATCTAACAAATAATGTTTGTGTTTAGATTTCTATAGGTAAAGAACAGTCTTTATATATACTTAAGAAATTGTTAGTTTTGAGAGGGCATTTTTGCAGCCCAGAGAAGTAGGTTAACAAAAATAAATTTCCATTTTGAATTAACAAAAATAAATTTCCATTTTGAATTAACTACTTGGTTTTGCAGAAGAAAAAACAAACAAAACAAAAAAACCCACCACCACAACAACAAAAAGACGAGAGAAAAGAGAACACTTACAAGTCAATACAAAATAGCTCCCACATGGGTGGAGTGGAATTAAACTTGCAACAGAGCAGATTTAACCAGATTAAAAATTAAATACTATTACTGGCAAGCAGCATTTGCAAAGGATAGTACAATTATGGACCAAAAAGGCAGGTTAATCCATTTTCAGTTTCATAGTTTGTGATACTGTCTTGATTTTTAAGGTATTTTCTGACATTGCTTCATTCTATTATGATCCTTCAAAATTAAAAACCTTTATTTGTGGTCTCTGTGTCTACTCTAATGCTAAAACCTTAAGCCGCTCTAGCACTAAGGTCATTGTCTGATCCCTCTAGTATATCCTCTCCAAAACCTTAAAGCTCTTAACTAAGGATCTCTTACCAGGCCATACATGTGCTTTAAGACATGCTAGCCTTGACTGAGAAAAATTAAACCCTTTGCTGATAGTCTTTTTGTGGTGGGTTGACCTTGGCTGGATGCCAGGTGCCCACCAAGCCACTGTATCGTTCATCTCTTCAGCAGGACAGGAAAGGGAGAAAATAAAATGGAAAAATGTTCATAGGTCAAGATAAAGACAGTTTAATAAAGTAAAAGCAAAGCTTGGAAGCAAAGGAAAAAACCCTAAGACTTTATTCTCTATTTGCCATCAGCCAGCAAGCCCAGTCACTTCTCAGGAAGCAGGGCATCAGCATGCACAGCAATTTCTCTGGAAGGCAAATAGCTGCCCCTCTTTCCACTTTTTTCTTACCTTTTGTATCTGAGCAGACAACATATGATATGGAATATCCCTTTGGTCAGTTTGAGTAATCTGTCCTGGCTTTGTCCCCTCCCAAGGTTTTGCCCAGCCTACTTCTGGGGGGTGAAGCAGAATGCTGGAGAGCATATTGGTGCTGTGTCAGCACAGCTCAGCAGTAGCCAAAACAGTGATGTGTTACAGACACCTTTTTAGCTGCCCATGCAAAGCACAGCACAGTGAGGGCTTCTCTGGGTAAGGTTAACATGATTTCAGGTAGACCAAATAGATGTCTTCAAGACCTGTGATGCTTGTGCAATTTTATCCATCAAGTAATTGTTGGCAGTGTACTGCTTTTGGTGAGCCCTCCCTCTAAACAAGATTGTCCGTGACACAATTAACCGGCAAAGCTATGTATGCTTTACATGCTATTGTAACACTGTTACGAACTTGAATCTCCATTTAAATTTTAGGTATATGCATAGCACTCAAAAACATAGAACAACACATTGATCTGGTCAGCTAAATAAAACTTCCCGCACACTACAAAATGCTTTATTTCTGTAGTTTTCTGTATGGGATCCTGGACCTGGTTAGGAATACCACCATGCACAAGTACAGGCTGAGGGCCAACTTGCTGTAAAGCAGCTCTACAGAGAAGGACCTGGGAATTCTGGTGGACAAGCTGGTCATGAGCCAGCACTGTGTCCTTGTGGTCAAGAAGGTCAGTGGGATCCACGGGTGCATTAGGAAGAGCACTGCCAGCAGGTCGAGTCAGGTGATCCTGCCCATTGACTCAGCCCTGGTGAGGTCGCATCTGGAGTGCTGTGTCCAGTTTCAGGCTCCTCAGGGCAAGAAAGATATGGAGCTCCTGGAGCATGTACAGTGGAGGGCTAAGAAGGTGAGTAGGGCACTTGAGCACCTCACTTTTGAGAAAAGGCTGAAGGAACTGGTCCTGCTTAGCCCAAAGAGAAGACTGAGAGGGGACATTATCAATATGCATAAGTATTTGAACAGAGAGTGTCAAGAGGATGGAGCTGAGCTCTTCTTGGTGGTGCTGAGCAATAGAACAAGAGGCAACAGAGACAAACTAATGCATGAGGATGTTCCACCCCAAAAATTTAAGAATTTTAGTACTCTGAGGGTGACCGTAGAACAAAGAGATTGTCCGAAGAGGTTGTGGAATCTTCCTCACTGGAGATATTCAAAAGCTGTATGGACACAATCCTGAGTTACATGCCCTAGGGGACACGTCAAACCAGATGACCCCACTGCGGTCCCTTCCAAGCTTACCCATCCTGTGGTTCTGTGATCATTACAGGTGGCCCAAGATCTGCCTGGGGAGGACTTTTCCTTTGTGTCAGGTTACAGCATGAGACCTTGAAGGGACAATCAGCGCTAAGTAACTTATGCTCATTAGGACTCCAGAAGCATAAAAATGAATTTTACTGTTTACTTCTTTACATATTACAATTACAGGTAATTTCACTATCTTGTAACTCAAGCAAGATGAGCAGATGACCACCATGGCTGAGCAGGGAACTCCCCATGTTACTTAAGAGGAAAAAGGAACTGTATGATCTCTTGAAGCGAGGTCAGGCTTTGCAGATAGAGAACAGAGCTGTGGTGCATTTATGCGGGGAGAAAACACAAAAAGCCTAAGTTTAATTAGGTCAAAATTAGCCAAAGTTGTTTGAGATAATAAAATCAACTTTTAAAGTATGCTAATAGCAAGAAGTCTAAAGAAAAGAGTGAACCAATTCTTGTTGGAGATGGTTGTCTGATTAGTATGGATGAAGCAGCAGCAGAGCCACTCAATGAAAGTTTTGCGTCAGTCTTTAATAATAAACTTTGGGCTGCCTGGTCCCCTGGGTCAGAGTATCACAAGTGTGGAAACAGTGAGTTTCCGTTTGTGGACACTGACACTGTAAGGCACCAGTGGTGTCAGGTCAATGTTCACAAATCCATAGCAGCTGATGAGATTCATCTCAGACTACTCACATTTAACAATATGTTTTGACTAAGTCAGTGCAGAAGTGGTCAGGCAGTTGGACTAGATGATCATTATATGTCCCCTCCAACAGAAATAGTCTACTGTGTTCTACTTTCTTTAAAAGAATTACTGAAAAGGAGATGCGTCAAGGCTCCAGGCATCCTAATATACCATAAATATTACAATTAATTCTCAGCAACATTAAAATAATCAATTCAGAAATAAATCAGTCAGACAGCCATTTAAAAACAAATCTTTCTATGTCTTCATTGTTATGGAACACAGGCTTTGTGAGGACCCTCAGGATGCGTTAAAGCCTGCTGGAGTGCAATGTGGGAGAGACAAAACCTGTACCGTTCTCCTGTCTGCGCTCAGACCAGTCGTCCTGAAGCTTTTTGCTGTGCTGCTCCTTTTCACTGCAGTAACTGGTGCTGGCTGTTTTGCCTCGTGAAGGACAACCACTCTGCGTTCCCCTCCAAGGCAGCCTAAGCAACCAAACAGTATCAGGAGTTGAAAGTTATTGAGTAGCTACAGATCACAGCTTCCTGTTGTGGCCTATCTTCAACTGACATATAACCAACACATGTATCTGGCAAGCAAGACACAAAAGAATATGATGCGAACTTGTATCAATGCTTTCTCAGTTTGGGTGATTTTTTGCTTCTCATAAAAATTATTTTCAGTGATTGAGACCTTAATAGAAATGGATATACCTGAGACACATGTAAAGGCATGGTAAAGGCAGCTCTTGGCTAGTATTTGTTTCCAATCCAATATCCTGAAATTGTATCCCCTCTACTCACATACACACACCACACAAATACTCAGAAAGGCCCTAGGCAGGAGTAACAAGAAAGAGAATTCACTTTCCCTCAGTTTTTCTTCATGAGGATTTCACCATCAATGCTCTCTTCTTGGTGGAGAAGGCATTGTGAAACCACCAGCAGAGAAACAAGAGCTATGGCTGGGTCTTAGCAACCGGATATGCTACCCCGACAGAGTAGATGCAGATAATTTCTGGATCATGGCACATACATCTCCAAACATAAAAGAAATTTGAGATCAGATATTTCAATATCAATTGCTAAATAGCTCTTCAGTAAAAACAGCAGGCTCCAACTAAACCACATTTTAAAACAGAAGTTGCGATTTTTCCAGAGAATTATTTTTAATTCATTAAAATATTTTACCAACATAAATATACAGTTATAATACCTCATGAGACCTATTTTTCTCCTTTTCAATATTTTCATTGTCTGCAGTGGGCTTTGCTCCCATGCGCATATTTCCCATGTTCCACTGTAATCCCCAACTCCTTATGAAGACTGACAGGTACCACAGGAGACAGAACCTAACCTAAGACCATAATAGAGAAGAGAATGGAAACACAATTGCTGAATTACAGTCCCAGAAAGCACCAAGGTAGCTTTTCAAGGTGAACTATTTTGGGTTTAGGAGTTTCACTTATATTTTTCTTGGAGGAAGGATATCTGACAGCAATATTTTAAAGATACATAAGGCAAAGAACTGAAGAAATGGCTTTAGCAGAGCTGAACAAGAGATATTTCTTTTCTTCCTGACACCTTTTTTGTAAGTAGTACTTTCTCCCTGTATTTTTCTTGACCATGAGAACCACTTCTGGGTTTTTTTCACCTACTTCCTTTTTTTGAAGATAATTAACCAAAGTTAAACTCCCTATAAACTCTGGCTAGCTGATGATTGCTAATACAAAGTTACTTTGAAACACCTCTACTTGAGCATTACAATGGCACTGTTCTGCTTCTCATGGAGAGAGGCAACTACTCTTCACAAACAAGCTTGCTTTGCTTTGGCTTGCAAGCTTAAATGAAGGAAGTCATGGAATAAAGCACTGCATTGAATTCAGGAAAATACGATGCAGCACAAAGAACGGGAGGAAAAATCCTAAGCATTCACACAGAATTCTCATCAGGACTCTGAAGGTAAATTTGTGAACTGTAAATTTCTGTACTGGAAGTACAGGCTTGGAGATAGTTTGGAGCTGTCTATCATCCTATCATCTAAAGTTTCAAAGCTCTCTTCCTCTGCTTTGTTGAACTCTTGCCCAGTGGAGAAGATATTTATATTCAAGCAGGACAGAAACTAATTTAAAGATTTAATGTGCTATTAGATAATAATAAAATTCTTCTCAAAACATTAAGTGTGCAGCAGTGTTGTAATAAATAAATGAGCTTTCAGATTCTCATCTCTGATTTCTTTTTATTTAAAACCCTTTTGATGGTGCCATAACTACCTCTGTCTACTTAGACCTTGTTTTGGAGGTTGTGTATACTGCTGCCACAGCTCTTAACACTTCCAAATAAAGCCAGAGGTTATTGGAGCGCTCAATAATTCAGACTTTCTTCTCCAGCTGTGCTCATGGCTACAGGAGTATGCAACAGGATTTCAGAAGCTGCCATTTGCAATGCTTATTGGGCACCCTGATATTTCCATATTCAAGAATATTCATTCTGTACTTGAATTTATTCTTTATTATGTGGGATTTTTACTTCTGAAAGGTAAACTTTAGTATTACAAATGACAAGGTAGAGAAAAGTCATGTTTATAGGAAGCTTGAAATGGTGAATCCGAACAACATATAGGACTCAGTATTGAACAAATTTTGAAGGAAAAAGTTAACATTCAAATGTGATCATGGGGAAATGAGAACATTTCTATTCTAGTTAATAAGGAAAATAGCAATATCTGCAAACTCACCTGGAAACTGGAAAGTGAATATTTTTCTGCACTACCATCCTATCATTATTTCCCAAGAACAAAAAGTATCCATCATATCCAGAGATTACTTCCTGCTTAAATGTAAAATCTATGTCTGAATATACATCTTGCAAAAGTAAAAAATCACTACTCTACTTGGCATTTTCAGATTTTACTAAACTTAAATTAAACATTTTCTCTTCTTCCAAGTGATATAAAACAATTACTCTGAATTCATTAAGTTCTTGGGTACAACAAAAAGTATATGTGATTTAGAACATCTCCTTTCTCTGCTATTAAATTAATTCAGATAGTCATATTTCCAGATTTTGGTGACAGAAAAATATTTGTTTTGGTTAGCAAGTTGTTCCTCAAGTTTGTTCACTCTAATTGCTATACCTTGAGTTTTCATAAAGTTCATAAAGTTCGCTCAGTGGCTTAGAAAGGCATTTATCCACACTTCTATTCAGGAAAGGACTTTCTTGGAGAAAGAAAAGTCAATATTCAGACTGGAGAATTCATCAGCACAAAAACTCCAAAGTTAGTATTTAATTACAGATTCACTTCTAAATGACAGTATTCAAAACCTGACAATTTTTTGTGTTGAAATCTTGCAAAGAAAAGATGCATATACTGATCCTGTCTCCCCACATTCTCCCTGATTGTATCAACTTCTGTTAGTCTGTTGGGCTGAAATAAGCTATAAAACAGAGTTACTCTTAGTTAGCTACTTCCTCAACAGGAAAAAACTTGTTTTTCCATTTAAAAGAAGTCTTATTTTTTCTGAAGGTTTATTTATGTGTTGAGGATAGCAATTTCGTTGATACATGTGTGTTCTTTTTCTAAAACTACCTCTCTTAAATCACCTGAAGTCTAACAAATACATCCTTCTTGAGATACTGTGAATAAGAACAGTTCAGCTAAAATTCTGCAGTCCTTCACATTAAGGAGAGATATCTCCCTCTTTCTTCACATCTAGTCCTCTGTCTTATGCTCTTAATACCTCTCAATTTCATCAATCTGCCATGGGCAGACACCTAAGTTGATACCAAGCTGGAGGTTATTTTATTGCATTCATCTTTCTGGAATTGGTATGATTCCTGAAGTATAATAAAAATGACAATCCAAACATAAAATTTCACTTAAAAATTATTACTGGTATCAGGGAGACTTATTGGTAACGTTGTCTCCAGCATAATTATTCATACCTATCACACTGTTTATTCAAATATTAAATGTCTGCAAGAATTCCAGGCAGTAGATAATGCATCATAGTTTCTAAAAGCATGGGAGATTTTTTGGTCTTTCCCATGGAAAAAAACATTGCTGCACATCCTATTTTCCTGTTTTAAACTGTTTCGTTCCCTTCCATCCCCTCTACTTAGTCCTAATGCCCTGTCCTATTATTAAGAGTTTCTTACAGCTGTAGACTGGCACAGACCATCTGTCTGACGATTTTATGCATGGACTCCTTCCAGCATGGGATTGCTGCCCATGATGGTCCCTCCCAGAACTCTCTTCTTCCTTTTATGCTCCTGTACTTCATGTTCGCTAACACTGACGACACTAATGCTATTGGTGGTCACAAAATAATAAAAACATTAGCCATCAACATGTATTAATCCATTGATAAATTATGTCAAATCACTCTACAAAACCCACATGCTTTTCAAGCTCAACGATAACAGTTATGCATTACTCTTGCTTACTTGTGTTTCTATTCTCCGTTTTCCTGTGGGTGGCTGAGGAAATTCACTGCAATACAAAAAGAAACACAAGAAAACTACTGTCTAGCAGTGCTTCATTAGTATTTATTCATTGATTTTCTTTGCTTTAGAGAACGATGAGCCAGAAGTGTAATAGGCATTTTTAAAAAAAATTTAAATTCCACTTTACTCAAATCAGTATATTGCTTACTGTGTGCCATCATCAATTTCAGCTACTGTTTGGCAGCAAAACAACTCCTCACTTTATGGAAACTGTTCCAACTGTGGTCTTAGATATATAAACCAACTATGAAAAATTGCACCATGAAGAACTTTTCTTTCAAAACAGATGGTGAAACCATATCCTATCTGAGGGAGCCTGAATGTAAAGTACAAAGTGATACTCAGATATGGCATCAGATTTAAAAATAAAAATAATTTAAACATTTTTTAATTAAATGAAACTATTTTTACAGAGTATTAACCTAAAAATAATCATTAATTTGTTTATTAATTACATGGTTACTTACTAGGTAATAGCTACCAACCACAGGAAAATAATCAAGTATTTCTAAGGATAGTAAATGCTTAAAGGGTTCAGATTAATAACAAGTACACATATACACTTCAGTCAAATTGTTAATTGTAAAAAGTTTGAAAATGCATAAGTGATTTCTTAACTAAAAGCAATAAGAGATCACTAGGACTTACAAGTAAAAATAACTTTTTGTCCTTCAAGTTTTTTGGCTGAAAGGATATATGGTGGAATTTATTTTTAATTGACCTTAGACTAACTTCAATTCCTTTCTTGCCAAAAAAACTCAGAACAGAGTTCTATTGAAAAAGAAACTTATTTCTATATTACAGTTTAATATTTTTAATCTGTATATAGTTTCTGTTATTGTCTATGTTAAAAGAATTACTTTCAAAATTTATATTGAATTTCAAGGATTTTAATAATGAATATTTCATTTATTCTAAGTTTTCTTTTCCCCAGCCAGGATTATTTGTTTTAAATTCAACTTGGATTTGTGAATTATTTAGCCATGAATCCTGCATTTTCCAGCAAACAATAAAAAAAATTGACCTAAATCCAGTGGAAACTAAGTTTGTTAATAACTTTTGAAAATTTAGACTCTGACAATTTTTTAAACCTTTTCAAAATAAGAGTTTAAAGTACAATAATTCAATGAATAGTTCAGAATATTAAAAGCTTGATGGTAAGTGCATAAACCACTTGAAAATGACCAAAGCCATTTCAAGTGCACGGCTTTGCTGAGGTTTATTGGCACTGCACAAAAATCCTTGCAGAAAGGTTCTACAGCATTTGTTAAACAGATTCGCTTCCCAGGCTGCTGACATGCAAATACCTGTGTTACTGGTGGTTTAAATTCAGGGTGAACTCGGACACCTCAAGCTGCTGTAGCACACTGACACTACTTTGGCTGGCTGGGCTGTGGAGTGTCTGATAAGCAGCAGGAAGGTGACACCTTGCACTACTAGAGCCAGAATCAGAAGGCAGAGTAACAGACCTCTCTGGTGGCTTTTTCATTCCCCTATGTGTGTATACATACACACATACTGCATGCAAATGTGATTTGAATGTAGTCGCTTTGTACTGGTCTGGCATGACAAACCTCCCCTCATTCTACGAAGGCTATAGCTTGTGTAACACACCATTAAAAGTCAAGAAATAAAGAAGCTAAGATGCAGTTTTTCTTCTGCTTCACCTCTCATGGCAGAGGACTAGTTAAATTATTTGATCACGCCAGAAAAACTACTCCCCTCACACAAACCTCTGTTCACCTCAGTCTCTGAAAATTTGAAAACAACATTATTATTAAATTGCCATTCTTTCACATGAAACAGAAGGCAGTCCAACAGAATTTCCTTTCCTACAGATTGGAATATACATGTATCCATATATTAGACACCTCCCTAATCCCAAGAATCTTCAAAAAGCAAGTATCAACATTAATCATTCTCATCTGATTTGAAAAATTACTAACAGACAACTCACCTCAAGAAACTGATGACTTACAGTAGAAGAAATATATTCATTAAGCAGGATTAGATAAATGAACATGTCTCTTGGTACCCATTTCACATCTATTCTCATCCAAAAATTTTGTCATACTTTGTACTAAATGAAACATGTTTCCCAAATTCTCAACTTTACAAAATACACTTAACTCCTTTTAATAAAAATTGAATACATACTTTGTATCTTTTCTTTCAGATCAATTGCAATGAGAATTTTTGTCCATAGAAGGAAAAAAAACCCCACAAACAATTTTTAGCAGTTGCAACCTTGGCTCTGTTTTCTTATGTCCTTTCACTGATTCTGTCCTACTTACAGGGGCCAGGACCAGTTTATCTCTGTGTGGGTATAACCCAAACTGTGTTTTCTGTCATTTCTGATGAACTGTTAATAATGGATCATTTGTAGCAGCTGCCCAGAGCACATCTGACACCTCGGGCTACAAGCTGGGTGTTAAAGAACCCTGGGAGACAGGGAAGTGTTTCTGTCTTCTCATCAGTGACTCCTCTGTGATAACTCCCCTCTGGGAACACATTAGCACCTCCACACCCAGCCTGAGGGGTCATGTCTGTTAATGGGCCATTAAAGACTGGCATAAAAGGCAGTCCCAATGACCAAGACCATCAAAAATTCTAAATATATCCCATGACTCACAGATTTAAGTCACCCATTGTGAAACTCCTCACCCTTGGGGAGGTACCGGGCATTCCTACCCAAATCTGAGCATATATAATCCACAGGGTTTGAGATATCTAGGAGCACTCATAAAATCCAAAGGAGAACCAGAACCTCAACAGGACTGCAACTGCCACTCTCAACAAGACTGCCACCCTCATCCTCACCTACAGGCTACTCTTCCTTTCACTTTGCACTCCGGGGGACCACGTGGTGCTCAGCACAGGGACTAATGAACCATTCCGTTCAGTGCCCCAGGGTGCTGGGTTAAAACCAGTTTTTCTCTTAATCATTGTATTTATTGTAATCTTTTTAGTAAATTGTAACTCTGACTTGTCATCTCTCTCGATCTGGGTTCATTTCTCCCACCGATTTACCTTTAAACCAGCACATATTCTCTCTGCTCTCTGTGGACTTCTCTTTTGTTTCCATCTACAGTAAATAAAAGCCATTTAAAAGACTTAGTTATCTCTTCACTTTTGTCCCTTCAACCCTGTCTGGTACTTGTAGTGTCATTCATACTAACCATGTATTTTTTATTTTTAATTTTTTTTAGAATTGGTTAATTATGCAGGTGCGCATGTTCACATGAATTATCTTCTGGGCTTTTTTCCTGAATAATAAGGGGTTCTGGTTGCATTAATTGCCCTACACAGAGAAGAGCCCTACTATTCCCTATGATAAGGATGTGCACTAGTGAATAAGCTCAGAATCCTCTTATGCTGTCAGTGGAGAAAGCAAAACAAAATGCATCCTCATTTCTTTGTAAAGCCTGGCTACATTTTCTCATGAATCCCTCTGCCGGCAAACAAAGCCAATCTTGCACTGTTCTGTCATTTAGCTTATACATAGAAGGATTTGGGAACCCATCAGTTGAAAGTGTCTTCAAGACAGCAGATTACCACTCTTGCCAATTTAGTTTAAATAAATTAATGATTGTTTCTTTTTATGCCCCTTCTGCACACAACTCCATTTTTATGTTGCTTGTTTTGCCAGTTTTATGCCAGTTACTTTCTGGATAATGTAACTAAATTGTGGCCTTTCCTGATTACGAATATATATTAGCAATATGTATGTGTAAGTACATATCTACAAACTTCCATATAAAAATTGATTTAAAAATAGATTGTTTGAAAACAATCTCTCTACCATAACACCTCAACTACTATGCCTGCAAATACGAAATCTGAGGTTGCAGCAAGTTCAAGACAATAGTGATGTTTTTCCATTATCCTTGTCAGACTTGCTAGCACAACAGTGCTCTATGAAGTACTACTTTTCCAAAGGGATTTATCTAATAGGTGGTACTGTCATATCCATGTTTTTTAAGTGTAGGCTGTTCAGTACATTTAAGATAGAAGAAATTCAGTCATGGATCTCCATGTTTCTCCTACATTCTGGGATACAGATGAATATCAGGTGCCACATAGCTCTGATCCTGCCCCTTAATATTGTAACCTTAGAGGGACAGTTTCAGACTCCAAATATGCAAGCAAATATAGATTTTGGCCTGCTAAAATTGTATAAACATTCCACTACTGCAGATTTATGACTTTATTGTTGCTATAATGTCTTCTTACTAATGTAAGTACCTTGACAACCAGACCAGAGTTAATGATTTTCTCAATGATGGTGATATGTACTCAGACTTGCCCCCATATTGCTTCACTCACTCTGCAGAACTAACTGGAATAAAAAACTTGAAATGTGCATTGCTTGCCAAAATAATAGATGATTTATTTGAATAAAACTATGGACTGTTACTTTGGAAGAAAAGAAAAAGGGTGGGGGTACTTTACTCTTGTTTCCAGCTTTTGCTATATTTTATAACACGTACATGGAGTTAAAAGTTGTGCAGGGCTTACAAGCCCAGCTTTCAGTGCCCTCTTTTCATTTGGAAATGTAATTACAGTAACAATACCTTTTAATATTTCTTTTACAGTATACAACTATTTCTCAAGTCTGTTTGCTCTTTGATTTCACAGAAGTATATTGAACTGTGTTTTCCTCTGAAATGTACAATGGGCGAAATACCAGTGAGCCAATAAAGAATCTAGAAGGGAGTAACAAAACTTGTCATAAATTCCCATTGGAAGTCTTAGACTTGCACAACACATAAGTAGATGCAGGCAGCTATTAAAACTCAAACAATTGCACTGAAGCTCAGCAGCCCATGATCATAATAAATTCCCCCTGTTGTTAACTGATTAGGAGACAATGCCTGGGTGTTAGTAAAACTAAATCACATTTAACCTTCTGAGGTAAAAACATCACTCATGTGATCTATGTATACAAACACTACCTTTTCACTTCCCTGAGCCACAGAAACATTGTTAAAATCACTGAAGGACTTTTGTTCACTGTAGCAAACTGTGCAAAGAAGCAACTGCCCATTGAAACTCGCTCCTACCTGAATATGGCTACTAATTTGGACTGTGACAGGAACTTGAGATAAGATAAGGGTGGTACTATTGTCCAATTATCCCAGGAGAAGAATGTATCCACAAGTGTGAAAGACTGGAATGCTAATGCCTCAGACAATCAAGATGCAAGCTGAAAATGTGCAAAGTTACCACTCAGGTGCTGAGGGTGCACAGACCTGTCGCCTCAGGTTACAAGCTGGCTGTTAAACAAGATAAGAGGCAAATCCTGCAAGATGGGAGGTAGTGTTTCTTTATGCTCACACAAACAACTCAGCTGTGATAACTCACCTCCAGGAATGCATCAAGACAATTTACCCATTGCCTGAAGTTCTTCATTGCTGCTGATGGGCCATAATTGACTCACTTGTGCTGATGTAATGGGAAGCTGTAATATCTTAAAAGATGTCAAACTCCTGAAATGTCCCATGAACCAATATTATGTCATCCATTGTAAAAATCCCTATTTGAGGGGAAGTACCTGGGCGTTCCTACCTAGCCTAAGCCAAATAAAAGATGAAATGGACTTCACTTAATGCTTAATTTTTTCCCCTCAACACGAGTCTTACCACTCTCAGCTTCACAGACCACCCTCTCTCACCATCCTAGACTTTGCACACACATGGGCTTCCTCCACCACACGAGACTTCCTTCACCGAGGTGAGCTTTTTCCCTCACTGCCCTGGGCTCCCCTCCATGGATCCAGACTGCAACAACGAGCTGATTTAAAGGTAAACTGGTGGGAGAAATGAACACAACTCAAGAGAAATGACAATCCAGAGTTACAATTTACTAAAAAGATTACTATAAAGATTATAATAAATACAATGCTTAAGAGAAAAACTGGTTTTAACCCACAAAAACCAGAGATATAACCCAGTACCCTGGGACATTGAACAGAATGGTTCAATAGCCCCTGTGCTGAGTACCACGTGGTCCCCCTGAGTGCAAAGTGAAAGGAAGAGTAACCTGTTGGTGAGGATGAGGGTGGCAGTCTTGTTGAGAGTGGAAGTTGCAGTCCTGTTGAGGTTCTGGTTCTCCAAACAGGAAACCTGTAACCAAAACCTTTAAACAAATGGAGTCTCTGCTCCCCTCTGATGCAATTATATTTACAGAGAGTGGGTGGTGATGTCATGCCTCAGCTGGCTCAGCCATGGCCTTGCAGGGAGGAAAAACAAAGTCCAGGGAAAATGATGCTAGCTGCCTTTCCTGGCAAACTCACATGAGTAGGCCTCTGTGAAGGGACGGGGTGGAATCTTTTTTGTGGTCGATGTGGACTCTCTCCTCATCCTTTATCTGAACATTGCTGGGCTAGGAGTAGGGGGGCGGGGGGACAGAGGGGCCAGCAGCTCCTCCGCCAATGACATCGGCTCCCTCAGAAAGTCCAAGAGGGCAAATCCGAGGTAGCGATGAATCTCTCTCTCTCTCTCTCTGAAGCACCAGGCACCCAGAGTTAGGGTTTGGAGGTGGGGGGGGGAAGCCAAACCAAAGGAGATGCTTTTAATCCAAGCAGCCACTGAAACAAAAGTCCCACACCAAAAAACCCCCAAATGTCTCCCACTCCCCCTCACCTCCCTCCAGAAATTAAGTCAGAATTTGGGCAATCAGCTAGTCCTTTTTTTGGCTAGTGGAGGGTGTTGGGCATGAGCTCCCAAACTCTGTGCAGGTAGGGAAAGAAAAATTCCATAACAGATTCTAAAACTATACAATGGTCTAGGTTTTGCAGCAGCCTACTGTGCCAGTCCCCAGTAGCCCATTAGCAGACATGACCACTCAGGCCGGGTGTGAAGGTGTTTATGACTCCCCAGAGGGGAGAAGACAGAAACACTCCCCTGTCTCCCAGGGTTCTTTAACACCCAGATTGTAGCCTGAGGTGTCAGGTGTGTCCTGGGCAGCTGCTGCAAATGATCCATTATTGACAGTTCATCAGAAATGACATCGAGGGTGTAGAATACATAGTTTTGGTTACACCAACACAGTGATAAATTAGTCCCGCCCACTGTAACTAGGACAAACCATTCCTTGAACAAGACTGGGACTCTCATCACCAAGACATCATGAAGAGGGTCGATGGAATGTTGTGAGAATCTATGGAATAGTGATATTTTTTCTCCTTAATCTGTCTTTCTGTCACTCTCTCTCCTCCTTCTTTCTTTCCCTATTTCTTTCTAGTTCTCTCTATTTCTTCACAATTACTCTTAAAGAAAAATCAGTACTATTGACTTTGGCATATAGTCTCATTGAAACCTTAATTTGGGCAGAGATATTTCTCCAAAAATTTCAAAGAACCTGATCATAAGACCCTCAAAGAATTCAATTTTCTAGGCTACTAGAATTATAATATTTCAAAGTAAAACAGAGACACATTGTATTTGATTATTTTTCAGAGGTTATAACACATTAGAATAGGATTTTTGACTATTTAATGAATATTTGTTTTCAGTGATTCCCAGAAACAATTTATCCATTCCCAAATAAAAAGACAAGTCATCCAGCTGCTGTCCAAATGTTGCAGTTAGACAGCTGGATAGGTATAGTCATGGTCAGATACAGTCATCTGAAAATACTAAACTCTCATGCTGCAGAGGAACCCTCCTTCACAAACCACCCCAATTATTTTCTTGCCCTGAAAACACAGTATTTTACTTCCTTCCGATTTATTTATTTGAATTATCTTTATATAATTGTCTCCTTTTTTTAAGGTGTAGCAAAATATTGTTATTGGTACTCTACCAACATTCAAATGTACCTCTATCTAAACTACAAAGTTTAAAGAGATACTTTTTTTGTTGAAATGAAAACACATGCACGCATCAATGGATGAAGCTGTAATTACACTTTTGTTTCCCACCATTTCTCTAAAGAAACAGTATTTACCGCTGGTTCTTTCCCCTAGAATCTGATCAGAATTCAAATTTTTCCTTGTCAACTTCTCCAGACAACAAAAGCTTTTTGTAGGAAATAGCAGGCCTTTAAATTTATGCATATTGTCTTAAAAACTTGCATAATAAATACTTTCCTGATCATTCTCAGAGGGCATCATTTATATTTGCTGCAAACATAGAACTAAAATATATCCTAAATAAGTGATTAAGTGCAGCTGAGATATACTTTGAAAGGTTTTATCTGTGTTTGCTATACATTAATTAATTAAAATTAACCTGTTAATACCACAGCATAATATTACAGATGGTGATGTAACAGGAATTGCATAATGAAATAGGAAATATTTCTAGTTTATACAGAAAAATAATAGAAATTTTTAGATAGGTATTTTCTTCTCCATCTATTAATAGTATGCATTTGTTAGTAATTCATCTAGGAATATGTGTGAGTCTTTCTAGCCACTTTGCATAAAAAACTAAGAAGA
>VWZG01006010.1:229955-322945 GCA_013396735.1 Grallaria varia | reverse complement strand
TAAAAAAAAAAAATTCTGTGTCTTAAGTTTTGGTCATTTACTCTCACCCTCATGAAAAATAACAGAATGATGGTTTATGGAGACAAGGCATGAAGTACCTAGGCATGTAAAAATGATGGATGTAGGTCAAAAAATCTATATATCACTTCTAGTATTTTTATAATAATTTTCTTTAAATGGGGTGGTTCCCCCCATTCCCCTCCTCCTCTTCTCCACTGCTGTCTTTACAGTTGATGACAAGATATTCTGATATCCTCATCCTTGCAATATCTAGACCTATAAAAATAATTAACTTCTCCCACCTTAGAAATATAGAGACAGAAACAGGAGTGCTTCACCCTGTAATTTATAATATTGCAGCACCGTCCCTTAATGTTGTAATCAGGCCTGCAAAGTCTTATCATGTTGTAGAATATAATGAACTTACTTATTCATTTCAACATCACATTTCATCTTAGTTGTTCTCCACATTACTAGCTCATCCCTCCCCTTTTCTGGAACACTGGCAAGAACTTAGAAGTTTTCTCATTTTTTCTTCTNACTCTCCCTGCCATTATCCATTCAGCAAGTGTAATAAATGACTCGGCCGCAGCCTGCCATATACCACCCGGCCCAGATAACAGCTGAAAGGAGAAAATTAAATTTTGCTTTTGTTGAAACATTATGATTTATGTATTTGTAATATAGGCTGCGGTGGGCAATTGAAAAAAAAAAGAAAAAGATTGCTGAATGTACTTCAGGGTTACTGATTGTACCACAGGCCACTTAGAGTGCTAGAAATGCTGTTCTTCTGCCTGTGTTCCTTACTAATAATAAAATGATACAAATTCCCATTAACCTTTTTGCTCATGTTGATTTTATTTTTATATTTATTTAATTTTTTAAAAAAAAAAAATTCTGTGTCTTAAGTTTTGGTCATTTACTCTCACCCTCATGAAAAATAACGGAATGATGGTTTATAGAGACAAGGCATGAAGTACCTAGGCATGTAAAAATGATGGATGTAGGTCAAAAAATCTATATATCACTTCTAGTATTTTTATAATAATTTTCTTTAAATGGGGTGGTTCCCCCCATTCCCCTCCTCCTCTTCTACACTGCTGTCTTTACAGTTGATGACAAGATATTCTGATATCCTCATCCTTGCAATATCTAGACCTATAAAAATAATTAACTTCTCCCACCTTAGAAATATAGAGACAGAAACAGGAGTGCTTCACCCTGTAATTTATAATATTGCAGCACCGTCCCTTAATGTTGTAATCAGGCCTGCAAAGTCTTATCATGTTGTAGAATATAATGAACTTACTTATTCATTTCAACATCACATTTCATCTTAGTTGTTCTCCACATTACTAGCTCATCCCTCCCCTTTTCTGGAACACTGGCAAGAACTTAGAAGTTTTCTCATTTTTTCTTCTTTTTACTTTCCTTCGCCTTCTTTGTCTCTGGGCTTGAGCAGAGTCAACAGATCAGTCGAGGAGGCTGGAGGTTCATCTGCTCTCTAGGAGTTTAAACATAAGTAGTTTATAATCTTTTTTGTGGTTTTAAGAATTTTTAAAACCTGGTTATGTGGCTTACACAACATGCTTGGTCTTGGCAAAACCAGTATGTTGGGAAAAGCCCTTGGCTGCGTGAGAAGGGGCAGCAGAAGGACTGGGGCCAGAGGATGCTCTGAGCTTCTCACACAGGGCCCTGCAGCGCGTGGCCGTGTCGATCCAAGCATTTGTGTCTCTCAAATGTTGCTGCTTAAAGCAAAGACGGTGGGAAATCAAGAGGGGTGGTTGGAATGGAATGTCCCGTTGCTGGAAATGTTCAAGGTCAGATTGGCTCAGTCTTGGAGCAACCTGGTCTAGTGGAAGGTGTCCCTGTCCATAGCAGGGGGGTTTGAACTGGATGGCCCTTGAAGGTCCCTTCCAACCCATACCATGCTATGATTCTATGAAATGGGATTGTTTCTGTCTTCCTTTTGGCTGCCTGGTGGGGAGAGGAGTGCTGAAACTCTTTTTTTCTGACCCTCAAGACAGTCTGTATTTAATGTGGGATTCATCTGATCACAGCTCATCCAATACTGATGCTTTTGGCCTTTTTTTTCCCCTGAGGAAAATACTCTCCTCTGCATCTCGTTAGAAAATTTTTATGGTATTTTCTCTTCCCCCAGCAACTCTCCATTCACAGCCACAAAAGGTCAATTAGTTTCATAGTATTTCCAATCCTTGCCCAAAATCTTCTTGCCTGAGGGGCTGACTGGGTGCCTCTAATGGGACCTCCTGCTGGAGCACTCCAGGAGTAAGACCATGTACTCCTTGGTTTCCCAGAAGCTTTAAGCAATCATAAAAGGAGGCTCTTCCAGCATTACCCTTTCCCTTCGGGCTGTGGCCTGAGAGGTCAGCGTCATGATTAAGAAAGTGCTCTGCTCTGGAGCCAAGGCCTGATCCTGACTCCTTGTGTCCCCTTTGCTGTGTAGGACCAAGGCAAGGACGTATTGGGAGCCAGGGCTGTAGCTCTTCTATAGCTTTTTTTCCTGTCTTCATCCCTTTCACCTTGGTGTTTCAGAGCCTGGCATGGGTCTGTGGCATTGGGTCTGGCCATTTCTTGGGTAAGGCATATCGAGAAAAGTTAAAACCCACCAGCAGAAATGTATATTGATATTTATTTATTTATTAAGTCCTGCATGCATGGCGTTAAGCATCTAAATAACTCATGTGATTTTTTTAGCCCTGCTGAACCCATTTGTGGGCTGGAGGTTTGGGTGTGCAGGGGATGTTTTACAGCCAGCTCATCTCTCGATCAGGTATTCTGCTAATGCACACTGACAGATATTTCGTGAAGGAACATTCAGTCTATTTATTGACCCCCTGCCCTCAAATGCATACATACAGCAGAGCACTCCAGCTTATATTTAACGCTGAAACATTTGTAAGTACTGTATATCCTGTGATCTATTGGACTAATGAAAAAGAAGGTTTATCACTGCAGTCCAGTGTAAATCTGTGGATAACCTTACTGTACAGTCAATTTATTCCTTTAACAGGTTTATTCCTTTATCAGGTGTTTGTAGAAGGTTTCACCATAAGTACAGCAGAGACATAATTTGCTGTGGGGCAGATTTATTTGTTTCACAGGGTTATTATTTTAACAGTCTGATAATCACTATGAGTATGTTTCACCATTTGGAATTTCTGTGTGTATATGCAAAAGTGTGTTTATTCATTCCCCGAACAGGTTCATTTCCTTATCAGCTATTCATTTTAAAGAGTTTTATTACATATGCAGAGTGTGTAGGGTACTAGAGTGCAGTAATTTTATTAAGAGATTTATTTAGTGCCAGATATTCATTTAGCTGGGGTTCACTGTAACACAATCATATGCTTTCACCTGGCCAATTTTCTTTGCATATCGCAGTTTGTTATAAACAACACTTTCCCTGCACTGCAGCCTCCAATTCTTTTTTTTATTTTTTTTTTCCTTTTTAAAAATCGCCTTGCAGGGAACTCTCGACACTCTTAACTCTTTCATTTGTTTTATTCATCATATTTGATTTTTTTATGTGAGGGGAAGGGGATCTTGTTTGCAGGCTCGTGTGAAGTGGCTTTTTAAAAAAATGAATATGCTTAAAGATTCTGCTGAGAGGAGGTTTCAGAAATGTCTCTCTAATGTCGCTTAGGAATTGCTTGAGCCTCAGCACACAGTCAGTGACTGACTGGAGAAAAGCAGCAGGAGGAAGACGATGCCAAAACAAGCCTCTGGTTTACTCAGAACCTATGTGGCTTTGATGTTTTGCCATGATTTAATAATTTTTGTGTAATATGAATAGTAACTCCAGAAAGAAGAGGAACTAAGTTGTTAATTTAACCCATAGGTGATGTCTGTCTTTAACTTGGCATAAAACGCAGTTATAAAATAGGGAGGGGAAAAAAAAAATCCATCTTCATCACTGAATTTCATGCAGGGGTAAAATACAGTCTTATTCTAACCTTCCTGATGTCCAGGGCTCTTTCAGACTGATTTCACAGGAGGAGGGCTTGGTGTCTAGTTTGCAGTTCACCTTTCTCTCCCCACAGCTGTCCATAAGAGCTGCATAAAACAGCTGTGAGCCCTCTCTGCTCTGTGCTCCAGAACAGCTGGAGGTCACGGAGGAGGCAGAGGGTGACACTGCACATCCCTGGGATCCAGGTGCAGATTTTCAGGCATGCAAAACTCTTTACTTTGAATTACTTACGTAAGAAAGAGGTCTTTTGTAGTAATGTGTTTTTCTGGTCCAAAGAATATAGGAATCAGTGAAAGCTTCTGAGCTCAGCTAGTGCTGGGTCTGGCTCTTAACTGCAGAGAGTTATTTCTAGTAAGTGGCCATGAAAATAAACTAAGCTGGAACCTTCTGCAAAACAGCAGAGATGTCTTCTGATTGCTTATTTGCCTGATTTCTAGAAGAATGGATCATGATGCTCAAATGGACTCAAAAATGCAAAGGCATTTTTGCCAGCACCAGAGTCAGTGACGTAATGTTTAATGTTGAGTTTTCTAAGATCAGTCTAAGATCTGTGTAATTAAATATAATGGTTGCCTACATCCAGAATCCAGAGTCTGTATTTGTTTGGAGACAGAAACTTCTATTGGAGATAGAAACTTTAGAGAACCCCTGAGCATCTACACAGCCATACTGAAGTGAAGAATGATACTTGGGCCCTTCATTTGAATATTTTCTTGATAGAAACTAGGAATTTTAGTTCGAACTTGGCAGTTGACACTCTTCAGACTTTGGGCCAAAGTTATATCTCTTTTAAAAAATTTAGCTGTAATTGTCTTATAAATGTTTATGTTGATCTGAATACACACAGTGGTTTTTAACTTCCCAGTACTTTTTAGGGTTTGTATCATCTCCTAACTTTTTTTGCTACTCTTATTTTCCCATCTTTATAGCCATTTAGTCTGTGTTGTCTAAGCCAACTTTTCCTTGAATTGTCAGAAATTTTTTTCAAGTAGAAAGACAATTATTAAACTTAGCAGTATTTCATTCTAATAGGGGAGTCATATAACTTCTACCATGTTATCAATACAAGATCAAAACTATTGATCAACACACAAAAATAAATAGACATTTGTCTATAAACAGCATAGTCCATTTGCCAGATGCAATTAATACAAGTTAAACATTCACCCAGATATCACCTAACATTTGCTGCTTTTTTGTTTACATCAGATGTCCAGGGAATGGCAAAACAACCTGGTAAAATCCATTGGCAACAACAGCATTAATTTTCCAGATAGACTAGGGAGTCAGTGTTAGAGCTGATTAAAGAACTCCATTTTCACAGAAGTTTTGGGAAGCCTTTCCCGGTGCTGAAAGAAATCACAATTTTTCAACCTTTTTTTTTCTTTCTAAAACAGAGCTATGTTAAAATACCAGGTCTGAGCTGAAAAGAGCGAAGTTTTATTTTGTTTCTTCTCAGAGGTGTTCGGAGAATCCATCCTCATCCATGAAACCTTTTTCTTGATAATATCCTTGAAATCAATATTTAACTGCAAAGCATTTTCACTCTGACAAAAATGCATTTTCAGAAGAAAGAATGTTTAATTGAAAATGCTCTTAACAGCTCTAGTCTGAATGAAACTACCCATCAGTTTGCTCTTCACTGACTCATTAGTATGGTATTAAATTTATGACTACAGTGAAAAAAAATCAGCTATGGGTAATTGAACCCCTATTGTAAAGAACCGTGTTAAAATGTACTTAGTTATGCTCAAGGCTAATGTTATTTGTTAAATCTCCTAACAGGGAATTAGCAGCTGAAGTTTTGTTTTCATAGTGTTAATTATTACTCTTGATGCCGCCGTGCAACATCCTTGACTCACTTTTCAGCGAGTCTGTTGTAGCAAGTTTGCTTCTCATTGGGTAAATGGCATTGTCAAGGAGAAGCAGAGAAGATAAAAAATTGAAAATGATACAAAGGGGCAGATGTAGCACTGGGGGTGGATCCGGAGTCAGGTTTTTCCCAGGAGATGTTTGATGGCTGCAAAGTGATGGGGATTTTCTTGGAAGTGTGAAAGACCCAGCCCAAAGACAGGGGTGGGTCCAAGCTGCTGAGTTTAGTCTGGAACTCAAGCCATGGGAATATGTAACTTTTATTGTAGGTTGTGTCTGTTTGGGCTGAAGCCTGCACGACCTTTCAAGTGTTTTCAGTATATGAGTCAAAGGAACAGCTCTGCATTGCTGGGCATAATGTACCTCTTCCTACTTGATCCTGGGAATGAAATAGCCATGACTTTATTCAAAGTTTGAAGGAAAATTAATTAGGCATCCCCGGTCCTGTGGGAATAAGCCAAGGCACTATGACCAAACCCTTGTATTTCTGAGTCTGCTCTTCACGTAAGAACTGAATCAAATGCTGACTGTGAAGAAATATTCCCTCTGCCCCAGCAAACCCACCCTGACTTACAGCCAGCTGCTACTGCTGCCCCTTCTCAGCGTTAATGGCACCAGAACAGAACTGCCTGCTGCGTTTGGCTCCACGTCACGCTGACACCAGAAGAGAAGGTTTAGAGAGAACGGGTCCAAACATCTGCAAATTGCAGAGTTTATTGCAAAAAATCCCATTGTACACTCAAGTTCCATGTTTTATACTGTAAATGTATGACATTGCAGTGGTCCATTGGTCCTCTACCCCTATTCAGAATATGAATATGTGTATGTGAATGCATATGGCTTTGAGGGAAATGACTGCTGGGAATCTTTTTTCTCCTGGTCCGAGTGCTACTCTACTATAGATAAGACTTTTTTTGGTAGCCTCAGGTGTTTTGTGAACAGTGAAAGATTGCTCCAACCTGCTCCGACTTCAAGATTGTTTTCACAATATCATGCAGTGGTTCTTGAACAATTTCTCGTGACAAATTATTCTCCTGTGTCTGCCCTGAGAATTTTGGGAAGAGATAAGCAATGTGATTAAGACCATGGTTGTTTTCAGACTGCAATATTTAGGTTTGATATTCATGTTAGCACGAGGGGTAAATGTTTTTTCAAGAGGTGGCCTCTGCAGTGTGGGGTTCTGGGTGCTCTCACATTTCCTGATAGTCAGAATCAAGCCTTTTCACAAGTCTTATGAAACTTCATGAAAACTCTGGAAGTTTTCTTGCAATAACTATCATGAAAACAACAGATCTGTAGATTTTTAAAAGGAAATGAGAACATCTTGGTTTCTAAAGTTATTAAAAAGTTTGATGTAATCAAAGAACATGCAAATAGCCTTATGAAGCTACTAATTCATTATTATTATTATTGGTTTTATACATATAATTTATATGGAATTGTACATAATAATTTTATATTATATGCAATTATTTTCCGCATACAGTCAGAGATCCAGCCCACTCAGGGAAATAATCCATCTGGCTGCAAGAGTCTGCTGGAATGATAATCTGCACTTGCCACAAGCCTGAGAATGGTTCAGAGCAGAATCTTTTGTTGAATGAAAGGGTGCTTTGATATGAAGTCTGTTTCAACAGCTGAATCAAGCTTTGTAATTCCTTGTGATTTACAGTATCAGTTTAAAACTGAAATGTTATTTGATCAGATTTGAGGATGTTAACTTCCACCTTCTATAGCACTTTATCTGCATCTGACCATGTCCTGCTGAATAACAATTCACTAAAGAACCCGTATCAACCTGAAGTAATTTAAAAAGAAGAATTATGCAAATGATCTCTCTTTATTTGGCTGTGCAGTGAGAGATCTCTCGAAGAAAAGAATAAGATGTAATTTCATCACACTTAGAAGTGGTGCTTCCAGGGGAAAAGGAAATCTTTGAAGAAGCAATTTGTAGGTAGAGGTATTGTGCTAGAATGTGTAAATTGATGATTATTTACTAGTGAGCCTGTGAAGGAGAGAGACACATGCCACCTTTTATCAACGGGTGGCTGCTGCATGAGAAGCAGAAATCATGATGTTTTTTACAGTGTCTATTTTCCCTTTCATTGCTTGCCAAGGCTGTAATGTTGATCACCCCATTTAAATTGCAAAACTAAAATAAATCATTTAATATGGCAGTTTCTTGCTCTGCAGAAGCTTGCATGTCTGGGATGGCACTGCTCTGTAATATAGATTATATTTTTTAATGTCTCCCCAGATTATGAATTATTGTCAGCAAAACTTGCTATTTGCATCCAGCTGAAGGCTGGAAGGTGCTTTTACGGTTTGAAGGAAAAGTTAGATCTTGCACCTCTTCATGGGAAGGAGCTCAGCTGAGCTCCTTACCTTTGAGGAGAAGTTCCAGGACTGAACTGCAGCTGTGCTTCCTTTGCTCCTCTTCCTCTGCCCTCTTGAGTCTTGTATGTGCCTTTACCTTTCTCCTGTGCAAGAACAAAGGCAGCGCTGGGGGCTTGAATGCCCCCAAGTGAAAGCAGGCGTGGAACCCATCTCTTGCCTGGTGGGTAAGCCTGAAGGGCAATGAAGTGGTACAGGAGAGCTCCCCATGGAGAGAAAAGTTGACTCAGAAAACTGGTTAAGATCTCCAGGGTATGAATCTTCAGAATTTTTAGGGAATTAGTCTCTCCTTATCCCTTGTGCTGTTTGCCAGCTCAGCATGCTGAGAGCTCAAGCATTTGTGTGCAGCTGCTGGGCTGTAGAAGCAATCCTCATTTTGCACCTGTAACACAAAAACATCTTTCCTGACAATGTTATTGTGTAAGACCCCCAATGTCCCTTTGAACAGACAGTAAAAATAAGATGAGAGGCCCATGAAAACTTTTCTGTTTGTATCCGGGGAGAAGAATGTGTTGCAAGAAGCAGTGAATCAGCATACTTCAACACTTAATATATTTTTTTCTTTAAGGGCTTATAAGACTTTTTTCTGGATTTGCCCTGAGAACCCAAGTAAAACAGAAAATCCAAATTATCACCAGTGCAAGAGACCCTTTCTGCTGTTTTATCTCTAAGAAAAAATGCTTTCTTCATGCCATCCTCTGATGTACGCATTGCTGTAGATACGCCACTATTTAAAGAATGGTCTGTTTACTGGTTGGATAGCTTCAAAGAGAGAGTTTTCCCCCCCCGGAACAAAGCTCTTCCTTAGCAAGATAAGTACAAAGTGTTTAATAGTGCCTCTCTTCTTCACTCTCAAGATTTCTTTCTCTTTTTCCCTTTATCTCTGCCTACTCATATGTATTTTAAAGGGGACCAGATATGCCGGTGTCATACGCTCACACCAGCTTAACAAATGATGCCACTTCATGTAATTAATGACCAGACACCGACACCATTGGGTCAGATGGACCAAGTGCTCTCTGAGTTACTGCAAAGATCTCTAGCGAAGGGAAGTGATGGAGTCACCATCCCTGGAAGTGTTCAAAAAATGGGTAGGTGTGGTGCTTTGTGATATGGTTCTGGGCATGGTGGTTGAAGGTTGGACTTGGTGATCTTGGAGGTCTTTTTCAGCCCTAATTATTCCATGGTTTGGATTTGTGGTTTGTCTTTCTTTTTCCATCTGTCTCCTTGTGTCTCCTCCATCTGCTTAGCAGTGTTATTGTGTCACTTAAATACCCATCAGCTGAAAGTCAGGAACTTGCTTTTCTCTTCTAAACATTGTCTGCAGTTTTGAACTGCACTGGGAGGTGCAATACCAAACCTGGTGATGATTATGTAGTCAGTTGTTTAAAAGGTTTTTGAGACTTAAAAATATAAGGCACTTTTCCTTGTGATCTGCAGTTTCAAAACTGATTCTTTGGTTGGGCTCTGAGGAACCTGGTCTAGTGGAAGATATCCTTTCCCATGGCAGGGAACGAGGTGATTCTGAAGGTCCCTTCCAACCCAAACCATTCTATAATTCAGCTGTAAAGTGACTGTGAACAATTGTGTTGAAACTGATTTTCAGATTTACAGGTAGAACTTGGGCCTTGAAAGGAAGGGAACTTTTGCGTAAACTGAAGTCCTCGCTGCCATTGCTCCATATGCACCCAGCTAACAGAGAATCCAGAGAAATCACCATGTTATGCAAATTTTGCCTTCAGGTTTAATTCAAATACGTCAAAAGGTGTTGTAAGCAAACGAAACAATGTGAATGCATCTTTTTGAGGTGTTTGAGTGATTTTAAAAGGTTTTGGAAGTAGCACTCTGAAGTGGTGCCGACTTCACTGAACTGATCCACAGGAGTTTAGTCTAGTCTGTAGTTTGGGCTAAAGCCTGCTGGTTTCTTGCTCCCATTTCCTGAGGATCTCTTATAATTCCTGGCCGAAATGTCTGCAAAATGTTTGCATATAACATCATTATGCTTTTATAGATTTTTTAAATACTTTTTTATAGGGTTTTTTTTTATATTTTAGGTGTTTTAGGTGACTAACATTTGTTTTATCTTACAGAAATAAAACAGCACATCTATAACTTGCTACTGTGTTGAATAGATTAGATATCAATCAGCTATTATAAATGAAGTAGGTTTTGATTACAACCGTATAAATTATCAAGAAATAGAACTATGGAAATATTTCTCAAAAAGAAAGAAGATTGTGTGTAGCTTATAACCGCAGGATTTTTTCATTGTCGTTTAAATAACTGTTCTAAATGTGACTTACATATAGTAACTTTCCATTAAACCAACTAAACATGAAGGACACCAGAATGAGTTGTTGATGTTACTCAAATTCAAGGCATTAATTATTGTCTTGCTGGCACTGAGATACCTATTTCCATGAATCCTTGGAGTGCTACTGACACTTGGCCAGGGTCTGAGCTGCAGAAATGGGAGACTTGGAAGTGATGAGATGCACAATGAGATTTTATAGTTGGGTTCTTCAATGGGACCTCTAATAGACTCATGTTCTTTGTTTTAGCACTAACTGGGAGCCTTTGACCAGAATACTTATGATTTATATTCTTCAGGTTTTTTTCACTCCTGAAACGAAGCACAAGGAGCAGAATGCTTGTGAAAGGTGATGGATCACGTAGAGATCTGATAAAGACTGATTCCTATATAATTTCCCACCTTTCTTGACCAGTTCTTATCAGGCTTTCTGTGTGGAAGGTTCACTGCTTAGAAGAAGTAAATAGTTATGCCATGACATTCAGCTTTTCCCTTTGTGTGTATTGTGTGCATGTACATAAACTTAGTTCAATAGGGGTAAATACTTTTTATCGCAGAATGAAATAAATATCTGGAAACCCTTACAATGTTTGATAACAGTATTCTGTTTAAATATCTGTGTTTAATACCAAAAGAAACGAGGTGAGGATGACTCTTACTTTTCTCAAGTAGGAATATAAATGAGGTGTAGACCAGAAATAGCATCATGTTGGATTATTTTTTCTATTGAAATCTACTTAGTAGTCTGATACTTTAATGCATTAGATTAAAACAATTTAATCTATTTTGGCTTCAGTATTTCTGCTATCTCTTATCTGGATTGTTGCTGATGCTAAGCCAAAGTTCTCACAGCTTTTCACACGTGTCTCTGCTGTGTGTGCTGCAAAGAGAAAAGCAGAGGGAACAAGGGTTATGGGTGCACTTGACAACATCCAGACTGGAAATTATTGTGGTTTTTTTTGTTTCAACTTTGTTTCATTGAAAACTGCAGGAGCATTAGTAGACCTGCTCTGAATTATCTCAGGAATAAGGGCAAAATCTCTTTGCGTCTAGATTTACCATAAGTCTCCTGTTTCTAGTTTCAGACTGGAATTGAATGCCTGTTCTTTCTCACTGAGTCAATGCCATTGCCTCTTAAAGTCACACATGTCTGCTGGTGCCACATGTGATTACCTACTTGCCTGTGCAGATAAGGATTAGGAGACCAGATTTTTCCTGCTTGCTTGTTTGTCTCATGTGTGCAATAAGTAGAACTGTATGGTGGAATTCCCATCCTTTCCTAAATTACCATCAGAATAATTAATGCTGTTGTCCTCCTGGAAGCAACCTGTGATTAGTCATGAATGGGTTACAGTGGTAGCCAGAAGCAAACAGAGCAAAGCTTTTGGCTTGTGGACCACTCGGCAGCTGACTGTGAGAAGGAGAGGAGCTGGGCATGGTCCGTGCTTGGGACCAGCTGGGTGAGGAGCTGGGCATGGTCTGTGCTTGGGACCAGCTGGGTGAGGAGCTGGGCATGGTCTGTGCTTGGGACCAGCTGGGAGAGGAGCTGGGCATGGTCTGTGCTTGGGACCAGCTGGGAGAGGAGCTGGGCATGGTCTGTGCTTGGGACCAGCTGGGAGAGGAGCTGGGCATGGTCTGTGCACAGGATCAGTTGTTCCCACGGGACATCTGCTGAATGTGTCTGCAGAGCATCTGACTTCACTCCCCTCTGTCTCACGTAAACCACGGAGAACACCCTGGTAAGTACTAGAGGGGAGTGACATTGCCATGTCCAGCTGGCTCGGCCCAGTGAAGGTTTCAAACCTTGGCTTAATCAAGCCAAATTCTCAAACTGGCGTGACACGGCAGAGCCTCTTGTTTCTGGTGTGTGTTTGAGGCCACTTGGAAGTCTGGACAAGAAGGCAGTAGAAGATTGCAGGGTATCTTGGATGCAGGGAGCTGAGGAACTGAGAGACTGCTAAATGGACCAGATAACTTCTGTCATTAAAACCGATAGTATTTCTGATCCCTCAGTGCTTCCTTTAAGCAGATTAAACCTTTTCAGGTTAGGGTCTAGGACAGCTTGATTCACTGAGCCTTTGTACATGCATTCATGCACTCACTTGGGTACGATGCATTTGGGTTACAGTGCTTGGAAGAGGTTTGTGTGCTCTGGAGTGCCACACTAGTTGTTCACTGTAGTATTTGTAGCAGATTGCCACACGAAGTGCCAGCAGCCCCTGCATTCTGCTGCCTGGGCTCTAAACAACGAATGCAATAAGCTTGTCTTCTACAAGCAGGTTCCTGGCAGGCCAATGCTTTTGCTTTTACGTGGGTTAATGTTTCTGTTCTTATGCCAATTGTTCCTGCTCTTTCCTTACCAAGTCTTTCTAAGTGAGCAGGGGTAATTGCACACAATTTAGAGCTTTGCAACACAACAAGGAAAATTTCCTTTAGGTTAAAAAGGTTAGGGCATTAGTATCAATGCTTTTATTTAAGTAATAATACAGAAGATGTGCAGTCATTTTGAAAATAACTCACCATATTGCCCGAGCTTGCTGTTATTAGACCTTTTTGTAGATACTTTCTCACCTTATAGATTAAGGTAATGATGAAACAGGGATGGAATTTCTGCACTTTAGATCAATTCCATCAGATTTTTAAACAATGATGGCAATGGCAGCATAGGATCCCTAACTTTATACAAACTGAGTTTTCCACACAGTATACCAGAGATAAATGCACATGCCCTTGAACATATATAAATGTGTGTGTGCTTGTGTATAAATATATATGTATATATGTGTGTGTGTAATTATAAATAACGGCTTGAATTCATTCAAATCTGATTTGTATTAAAAGTGGAAATATCCATGATGTACTAATGAATGCTTCCATTAATGAGTAATGACAAAACTCTGATACCTTTATTAGCACAGTATCTTTTTCAAAATGCATGAGAGCATTCACAGAATAAAAATGCTGTCTGGCGTAACAGTCTAGAAATCCCAAGAAGTTGATTCTGTCACATGCTAAACACACTGGCTCCATTCCAGTAACACATTTGAGCCAGTGCTGGACCCCAAGGCTCACAGGACCACTTGTGCCCTCACAGGTCAGTGCTTTGGTGAAGTGGGGACAGGAGGGTCAGCACGTTGCAGAGCTGAGCTTTCACTGAAATAGGACTGAATAGGAAACAGGGTACACTAAATAGGGCTGAATGCAGAAGTGGTCTTGTGAGCAAGATACCGAGGTAGGACAGCAGATTTTAGGTATGAATGCTCATAATTTGCAGTGCATCCATGTAATGGGATGTGTCTCTGGTGGGTTAGTTCACCGCATATCAAGCCTGGTGCCACCAGACCTTCCCTCCTGCTGTTGCACAGTCCAGCTGCATGAGTTGTTTGTTACTGTTTGAGGAGAGTTTTAAAACTAGGTTTGTTATGTAGGAGTTGCCCCTTCTGACTGAGGTCCAAACACATGCCCTGGGTTTGGCTTCCAGCTGTATTTGGGATGGCCCCTGGGCTGAGCTGGCCACTCTTTGTGATGCTGCCGTTCTCCTGCAGTAATGGGAGCACTGGTGGAGGCAGAGGAGGGACTGTGCTGCTTAGATAGTGCTTGAGCGCTGAAATGGTGGATGTCAGAGCAGAGGTGCATTTGAAGTGTAGACTCCTAAGTAAATATGCTGGATAATATGCTAAAATGTGGCACTTTTTTTTTTTAGTTTTTTTTTAGTTTTTAATTCAATAAAAATATGAAAATGTCAGTGATTTACTCTTTAAAGTAGTAACAGAAAAGCTGCAGAGCTATGCTTTCTGCTTACGGCTTGTAATTCAACAAGGATTAATGGGAGCTTGTCCACATTTGCTTTTCTTGGATTGAATGTGGTGGAGCTTTGGTATTTTCAATGTTTTAATTTATAGACAGAGTAAACGTGGTAATATTTTCCCCCTCTCTATGGGAAACAATTTCTGAATGAACTCATCAGCTTTTTTCAGATTGAACCCCCAGATATTGTTCCCCCCCAGGAGCTATAATCTGCCAGATTTTGGGTTAGGTCATACTGATGCTCTTACAGTTTCAAAGATGAAACATGGTCTTCCTGATTTGACAGAAGTGATGTAGGGATTGCCCAATGATAACACTCTAGTGAGAATGAAACTTGGTACCACCAGGTACCACAGATACAGAGATGAAACACAAAGTAAGCAGGAGTAGAGTTTTAAAACCAGGGCTATTTCCCCCTCCTATGGTTAAATATAGAGTTTTATTTCAATTTAAAAATATTAAACTATTTAAAAGTATTTGGGATATTCTATTTTACAATAGGTTTCTGGAGAAAGCAATTTTGCACTTTAAAAGCCTTAACTTTAATACAGAAACAGCAAGAAGTATTTGTTTGCTTTGTAAATTTGTAATTTGTAAATTGTTTTGATTTTTTTTTTGTAAAAGAGAAAAGTACTTTCTTGCTTAACTGTATTTGTTCACTATTTATAAACTATGAAAAAAGAACTCACTGGAATGCAAAATAATTATTTATATGGAGGTGTTTAAAAAAAATATTGACCTTTGCAGTTGTTAGTTTTGCTAAGAAGCACCAACAGTGGGCAGTAATTCCAGTCTCAGTGACAAATGAGCCCAGGTGATCCGTGTTCATCATATCAGAAACTGTAACAACTGGTTCTGCCTTGCAAAAACCCCTGACAGCATTTTCTCAGCAGGACTTTGCATGATCAGTGCTAAAGGGAGGGCTGGCTCTCCATCACCAGCCCTGCTGTGTGTAGCACATCCCTCTTTCCTTTATCACCTAACCCTGCTCTTCTGTCTTCCCTTTTCCTTTGGGCTTGTGATCCAGGGACAGGGAGGCTCTTAGTTTAGGCTTAACAGGAAGATTTTTATACAGCAGAGGTTACTGAAGCATTTGTCTTTTAAGAAACAGCATACACATACAGAATTGCAGTGTATGTGTTTTGCAAACAGCTCTGAGAAATAAATAGGTCGCTCTTGGGGCTTTTCAACCTTAATAATGTCTTCTTCATATCTGTCTCACTTATATGAGCTATTCTGCTGTGCTATCGTATATTTCTTGTTTTGAAATTTGGGGAGATATATTTTTTGTTTCACTGTATTGCATCAAGAATATTTTTAAAGAGAATTAGTTAAATTGAAGAACTATAAAATATTCAAATATACAACATCCTTAAAACCTAGGACAGCCTTTGAAGGCTTTACGGGATATCAGAATATCAGAAAACAAATTCTGCTAGATGACAAAAGGTGATCTTATTCTCTATCAAGGGCAATGATAGAACAGCAATCTTGGACAGATTTGATGTAGTTTGAAGAGCAAAACTTATCAGTAGGAATTCAAGATAAAGTTTAGTGTAGAAAAGCTCTACTGACAAAGTTAGCAAACATCAGCACTTCCTATGCCAGAATATACAAAATGAAATGGTAAAGCAGGCAGCTAAAGGCTAACATGAAAGGATGGCAAAATGGAATAGCTCCTGTTCACACCCTAAAAAATAAGAGCATTCATTGGGTTTATAGGAGAAAAAGATCTAATTTCCATACAGATGAGATAAAAAGGAAAGCTACATTTCACAAATCCCTTGAAGACCCCTTTATGTCTACAAAGCCAAGGGACCAAGTCAATCTTTTAAAAAATACCAGATTTTCTTTAAACCACCACCACAAAAAAAAAAAAAAAATAAAATCAGACATCCTCTTGATCAAAATTCTCCACAGTAGATTACCTTCAAGTGATAAATGAACTCCCAGAGAAGATGAATGAATGGCATGAACCCCTGTATATACTATTCACTAACTGCAGGAAAGATCTTAATTCAGCTGAAGGGAACTCTGTCTTGGAGGCCTGTCGAACTAAAGAGACAGAGCACGGGTGATTACATTCAGCATCTGGGAAACTCCAGCGTAATTGAATCAACTGCGTTATATTTAACTGTGGAAAAGATCAAATGAGAAACCGAGAGGTGCCAGGGAAAGAGATTGTTCTGCACCCTTGATGGCTTGACCAGAGGGGGAAATGGGCTGTACTTGAATGGAGAGGATGAGGAGGTGGCGATTATTGACGGGAATGGGGCAGAGGAGTGGGTGTTCAAGTTGGCACAATCAGAACACCAAACAGGTAAAAACCTCCAGAAGCCAACCACAGGAAACACTGAATCAGGGCTGAAAACTGCTTTGAATACAGACTTGACTGAACAGACAACCTCAGCCAGCCCTGCTGTGCTCCCATTGAACCAAATAATCATTTTACTCAAGAATTTTACCAGGACATGGGTATCTGTCACAGAATTAACTTTCTTATAATACAGTTGGTGCAAGTGTGGTGGAAATCTGAGAAGTGGAGCCGAATTAGAGTAATCAGGCATTGGAATGGCCCGCCCAGAGAGGTGGTGGATTCACCGTCCCTGGAGGTTTTTAAACTGAGATTGGACGTGGCACTGAGTGCCATGATCTAGTAAACTGACTGGAGTAGGACCAAGGGTTGGACTTGATGATCTCTGAGGTCTTTTCCAACCCAGTTGATTCTATGAACTCAAGTTGAGCTTGAACTCAGTTTTCATGCAGGAGGGTTTCCTTTGGCCAGGGCCCTCTGCAATGCCTTGGTTCTTCCCTGCTGTCCCTGCTCCTCTTCTCCCCAGCACTGAGAGTGGCTCAGGTGTACAGACCTCCTCCCAGCCTTGGGAAAAGACACTGTCTGGGCTTCTTTATCATGGAAATTTGTCGTGGAAAGAAAAGAGGAGAAGGTAAAGATGGTGTTTTTCCATAGAGCTGTTCTTGTGGGGGTGCAAGAGCAGGGTGAGTGCGGCAGAGAACTGAATTGTGTGTGCACATTGGTTTTTTTTATAATCATGTAGCATATTTCTAGTGATAAAGAGTAAACATTTAGCAGTCACTAGCTATCCCAGTTATGTTACAACTAGTAGATAATATCTCTGTCTCCTGAATTTCCCTTCTGCTATTAGAATATGTTCTTTCAAATAGCAAACTGCCTATCACTTACTAATCTGGCCATTGTGTAACTAATACAATAAATATGTCTCCTGTAAAGTGCAGTGAAGTAATGAGCAATTTAATGAGTTAAGCAAAGAAAGATAGAAAGTGAAAATAAGAAACCATGGAAACTAGCACACTAATCCTACCAGAGTGCCAGCAGACTAATGAAGACAGACGGAGAGTGAAAATGAGAATAAAAAAGGAGAAACAGCTCACTGAAGGCGGAGATACAAGATATCTGTGTCTTTAAAAGATTCCTGTGTTTGCCTTTTGCACTAAGCCAACATTTCCCTTGTCCACAATTGCCAGGGAACAGATTTCTGTCAAGGAAAGCAAGTCAGAAATGCAGTTTGCAACCAGATCCTTTTGCTTGCATTTGATTCCTGCTCTCCTATCCCAAAGTGCACTGTTGGAAATGTCGAGTAGATGTACTACGTGGAGATGTTAACCACCTGACCTCTCCTTCTTTCCTCCATTTCTTCCCCCAGATTAAGCAGTGACAAACCAGCATCAAAACTCCATGTCCTGGGTGCTCTCAGCTGTGATGGAAAGTCAGCAGTCTTTCCTGATTTGGTGAAAAAAATCAGGTTCAGGGAGGACTGATTCTTGTCTGGGATCCACTACAGACCCAGAGGCAATGGCAGACCTACTGAGGTCTACATCTGACCCAAAATCTCCTGCGTAATTAATAGAGACATAGAGGAGTTCCCTAAAGAGTTTTATTAGCATTAAATGACTCATCCCTCAGAGTGCCTTTGTCTCTGAAAAGAGGCAGATGATGCCTAAAAGGCAGATGGTGCCTAAAAGCTCGAACAGGTGAGCCTTGAGGTCAAATATCCACGATAACCTCAGCGGAGGGAAGGCGGAGGAATCCTCAGCTGTTAAATTTAATCCCAGAAGATCAGCTGGTTTTGGGATGCGGCCTCGGTGTGTTCCTCCCCTGGGCACTGCTGTGACACACGGGCAGCCTGTGCTGTCCTCATCTGGTGGCACCCTGGTAGGTGGTAAACAGCCCCATCACAGCCTGCTGCAGGGTCAGCAGTTGAGTCACTGAGTGGCTTCAGTAGAAATTACTGAGTTGGTCTGGAGGTTAAACCAGGACTGGAGCAAAGGCGTTTGTGAAATCAAAATGCTTCTTGCTATCCGGTGGTGCATTGGGTTATGTTTTCCACTGGATGATGGGCAAGTCCTTGAAAAAACCAGTTTTGTTCTTATCTCAATAACCGGAGCTGCTAAACGTGAGGACGAGGGAAGATGGCAGGTTGGGCACAGTTTCTTGTTAGTGATGTGTAAAGAACGTGTTCACCATTTTGTGGTTGTGTTTTCAATTTTTGTACAGATTTTTCCATGTCTCTCCAATTGCCCAGTAGGGAAACACAGGAAGACAATGCTCCTCCATCCCTTTTCATGCTTGACTCTAGGCAATCACTTGTTAAAAAAAGCCTTTAATATAAGTTTTACCTGTTTAAGAATCTGACCAAGAGTCTCGGATTCATCCTGCCGTAAGGAGAAAATTACAGTGAGCACTGATGATGCATTGGAGCTCAGGCAATGATACATTTCACTACTGAATTCCATCTCTTTCCTTACATTCATGAAGAGCAATGTACCCAAAAGTAAAATTTTAGATAGTCCTGTATAGCAAAATAGAGAACAGTTGTGAAGTACTGTTGAATCAGGAAACTGTCTTCTAATATTTTTTTTTTCCTGCTGTGTGTAGGTCTAATGAAAATTTCTGGGCAAATTATTTAAGGAAAAAAAAACTTGCTTGAAAAATATGAAATTTGGCAAATGTATTCTTAAATTTTTTTCTTAAAAACACAAATTTAAAAAATTAAAATTTTTGGATTTGTCCTTTTATAACTTCTGTCTCAGTTACTGGAAAAGGGGCAATAAAAGTAGATAAATGGGAAATTAATAATTGCGTTATTTTAATTGAGCCAATCAAGTTTAGTCAATATTTGTATATAACAAATAAATTTAAAAACACTAAAAATTTGCTTTTAAAAGCATAAACTACTTCTTAATTAATTAACTAGGAATGTGGAGTGGCTGCTGTTGGGAGCAGCCACATTAACTCTGCTTTGTCTGACTTACTGGTCAGCATTACTGTGTACCCCAAATCACAACCTTCACCACCTGCCTGCTGCCACCACCTAATGCTGGTGCAGGGAGAAAACCACTTTTTACAAAAGGTATTTAGAGCTCTGTTACAGTGCATACCTCATTTTTCTAGGCTAAAAAGACTTCCTGCTTATTGTTTTGTTTCTGACACACAACATAAAATACACATACAATATCTGGAGGTGCTGAAGTGCAGACCCCTGGAACCATGATCTCCAGTGGGCTCCCTGTGACCACATCCTAATCCAGCGTGTGCTGTGCAACCACATTTGGCTGGAGTCGGGCTGTCCTCATCTCCCTTATCTTAGGGACTTTAACTCCACAAACCGCAGTGTTTGACAACATTTCTTTTGCCTTTAATAGCACCTTGGAGCAAACAGGGCACACGCCTGTTTTCAAGGTGTTCAGGCACATCTTGAGAGCGTGTCAGGTAAATGAGGCTGTTTATGGGGGATCTGTTACAGCCAGTTCAGTAGTATGTAATTTAAGACTATGTTCTAAACTAAGGGTGGGCACTCTCGTGTAGTGGGTTAATACATACATGACCTTTAACACAGCCTGACCTCCCTCAGCCTGAGATAATGTTCCATAACAAATTTATTGTGTCGGGGAGATGATTTGTCAGCCAGCAGAAGTAAGTGGTAAGAACAAAAGGGAGCAGGGACTGAGAGGAGTCTGCTGGTTGCGAATGCTCTTTTATTTATTCTCTGAATCTGGATTGCAATGTCTGAATCCCCACCTGTCCTGTGTCAGAGAGCTAACGGGTACTTCTGCCTTTACTTATTACCTGCCTGGTCTCTTGGTTTCACTGGTTTTCCCTTTATGCTGTGAACCAGTGGGAGCACAGACCTTGGCTGCTTGGCTCTGACCGGCTGCTGCCCACAGCAGCTGTATGTACTTGCTATGTATGTTAATAGGTAATAATTCACCCATAAAACAAATTCTCCCTGGTCAGAAGCTTGGCAAGCAATATGAAGCTTGAGAGAATTTCTGTAGAGGAAATGAAGATATGTTGATCTATTCTGATCGACTCTTTGAAAAGCAGAGTTGACAGTATTTGATGTTTTAAGTCACTTTATTGTACTGTATTTATTTTCTTTGTGTTAAGGCATCTTAACAAGGAAAAGCTTTTTGCAGCCAACGCCTTGTATGTTTTCAAACAGAACTGAAGTTTTTATCAGGGCAGGGAATATGCCTAAAGAAAGGCTTTCTTGTGAACGCTTAATTGACTAAAAGTGGCATTGTCAATGGTTATGTTTCCTTTTTTCAGTTGCTTTGTGACTGTTTGTAGACATCACTTTTTACGTATTATATGAATGTATTAGAAATTCTATAGAAAACTACCTTTGCAGTGGATTTAGGTCCTTTCGGACTTGCAGCCACCCGTGGAAACACAAACTGTGAAAAACAGTCTGCTGATGTGACCTTGTGTGTTCCATGGAACTGGACTTTTGAATATGAAAATTGGCAACTGATTAGCCGCAGACAATCTGCAGTACTAAGAGAGCGCACACAGTTGTCAGCAAGAAAAGGGATAGAGCAAGCAATGGTGGGATTTTGGGGTGCTGTGTTGTTTTCTTTTCCTTCCTTTCTCCTTTACCACACTTTTCCTCTTGGCAAAATGGGAAAGAAAAGACATAAAGGAGAAAGAGAAGCCAACGAAATATTTACTGGTGCCACATCTATTGGTTTTGGAATTCAAATCAGGTAATTTTTGCTTAGCATTTTATGCTATGAAAATGACTTAAAAATAGTCAGTTATAAATATTTCACTGTCTATTAGCATGAAATGGTTTTTCATTTTTCTTCCTCGTGGGCTGTAGACCCTCACGGTCATATCAGCTGCTACAAACACCTCACTTTTACACCGGTCTTTGAATCACATTTAAAACATTGTAGATATGACACAGAATGAATTGCCTGTCTTAATTCTCTAGCAAGAGGACAATGGTTTTAATTTAAGGATCAAGTTCACCTATACTTTTATGAAATTAACTCTGAAATTATATGTCTGCAAATATAATGCTGCTCTTCCTGTGTCATATTGCTACCGAGCACATTAATAAATTATTGCTGCCTCCTATGATTATGATAAAATATTTTAAAATGAAATCCAGAGATGCAATTAAATTAATGGACTCAAGGAGAAATATAAAGCTATAAGATGTTACAGTGTAAAAGGCTATCTCATGGTTATGTGAGCCTTTTGAGTATCAGATGAATTTTCATTATCAAGAGATCTGAATTCTTTTAGATCTCACATTGACATTAAAGGCAGGACACCATGGAAATAATGCTTAATATTAAGGTCCATATATAAGCTAAAAGAAGATTCTCATTCTTGGATGAGCATTTCAAGCTCAGAAATCTCATCCCTGTTTTTCAGTGCATTCTTCTCTCTCAGTCCCATTTTATGAAGTTCACCCACTTATTTCCTCTTTCCAGTGTCCTTGAGGAGGCATCAGAAGTCACTTTGAGAGTTGCTGTGGAGTGGTATGAATAATTCTTATTTCTGGAATTCATGTTCTTATGATGTAGAGCCTTTGGGGGAAAAAAAATCAAAAATAAGTCTAATTGGGTTACCCTGTATTGTTGTATTTAGGTTTAGGTGTTCAGATACAAAGACACAAGAACATTCTTGAGTAGCAGCACTACTGGGAGTCCTTCTTTGGAGTCTATTCCCTTGAAGAAACCTGAATTTTTGCTATTGCTTGAAGTACAAATACTTCATTGCATTAAGGATATGAGCTCAAATAAAGGGCAGCCAATCATGTTTTATACTTGTATTTTTTTCCATTGGTGCAAGTCTGTGTGTTTGAAGGGCAGAGAAATTTGGTAGAGGAAGGATTTCATGTTGTCAGTGTGATCTCATGCCTACTGCTTGTTTTCTTATGGTGGTGTCTTCCTGGCAAATTCATCTCAGAATGGTCAGTGTTGGTTGTGGCCAAATGTTGTTCTATTGCTCTTTAAGAATGGAAAGAATTTTTACAAGCTCTAGTTTTTCAGTGCCCTTTTAAATATTTGGCTGTATTATAGGAGTGATCATAAATGAAGTATCTACAAAGTAAATCAGGCTCACCGGTTCAATACCATTTTAATTGAATTGTCTATGTATTTAAATTGAAATAGTCAGTTGCAGAGGTATATTTGCCCGGGAAACCCAGCTTGCAAACCAATTTTATTCTGTACCTAACAGAAAGAGAGCTGCATAAATTTGCAGAGCCAGGAGCTCCAAGAATTAGATGTGCATCTTTCCCTCAGCAGACTGCCCCTTTAAATTGGTCTCGGAGAAAGAACAGTGCATTTATAATTTAGCTTGTCCTGAAGGAGAACTCTTCTCTGTGGGAGGATCCTCTTTAATTACAACTTCACAGTAATAAGATGAGAAATGAGCAAGCAAGAAAGTACTGCTGGAATGAGACATGATAAATCAGTTTGTCCAGGAAGCACGTTTATACCAGATCTATCACCACATTCAGCACGGCACTATCTTTCTTATTTCAATAAGGAAATCTCATGAAGAAATTTTAATTGCATACTATTAGGTGAAAGTCAATGTCCCATAATGAGCAAAGTGAAACCTGCATTTTTTCTTCTTTTATCTTCATGCTCTGAGTTCCCAAGGATTAACACAAAATGATTTGCCCTTAAATTGCACCCTTTTTTTTTCCTTTTTTTTTTTTTTTTCCTTCCTGTTCATTTGTCTGAAGGATGTAGATTTTAGGTAATTTAAAAGGCACCAAGCTTTTGCTGTAGGCTTCATGCTTGCAAGTTGGGAGTCAGATGGGGAAAAAAATTTCCAATTTTCAAAGTCTCCTATTGTTAAGGGTGACTGAATGGCAGCCTGCAATTATATGATTTCAATGTGATTCATTCAGTAGGGAAGAGGTTGGTTCATAGATGCCTGGCTTAAAAGATTGGCATTGCTGTGTGATTAATTTCCAAACTTTGGAGGTATTTTCAACAGCATACAATGGAAGCATGTGACAGTGACATTTTCTGGATTTGTGCTAGGATTGCTTTATAATTGAAGCGCTGAGCTTGCTGCGGTCACTTTGTCATTGGAGGTTTATTTTTCATAGGGTGAGTGTATGTTTGTGTGCGTATAAATACATAAAATATACACATGCATCAATAACTATACATATGTACATGTATGTATATATGAGCACAGGTACATGATAAGTGGCAGCGTACAGGGGGATTTTATTGAGTAGAAATCTTGCACTTGCCCCTTACATGCAGATTTTCGAGAGTTTCTTCATTTTCCCCTTTCACATAAGGAAGGTAATGATGAGGTTCATTCTTGAAAGAGTTCTAATTTAATGCTTGATTTAGGATATTTAAGCAAAAAAAAAAGGTATTTGTTTTTTGAGCGCATTAAATTTGTGAATTATAATTACAGGCAAAAAATGCTATAATGGGCAACTGGGAAGTACCTTCNTTTTTTTTTTTTCCTTCCTGTTCATTTGTCTGAAGGATGTAGATTTTAGGTAATTTAAAAGGCACCAAGCTTTTGCTGTAGGCTTCATGCTTGCAAGTNACATATGTACATGTATGTATATATGAGCACAGGTACATGATAAGTGGCAGCGTACAGGGGGATTTTATTGAGTAGAAATCTTGCACTTGCCCCTTACATGCAGATTTTCGAGAGTTTCTTCATTTTCCCCTTTCACATAAGGAAGGTAATGATGAGGTTCATTCTTGAAAGAGTTCTAATTTAATGCTTGATTTAGGATATTTAAGCAAAAAAAAAAGGTATTTGTTTTTTGAGCGCATTAAATTTGTGAATTATAATTACAGGCAAAAAATGCTATAATGGGCAACTGGGAAGTACCTTCTCTACAACAGGTTTTTTTGGTCCATTGTTTGTTATGGTCAATGGATTCCCTAATTACTTATATTTAAAGCTGTGCCAAATCTTCATTATCAGACATCAAACCATATGAACCTTGCCCACACAGAAAAGAGCTGAAATGAATCAGAAATGAAAACAGAGTGCTTTTGGCTTCCCCCCAGAAGAAAGATGAGCTACATTTCTACCTCAAAGGACAAAGAAATTTAGGGCATTACCCTCAAAAATTTAAATCAGAAAGTAGTGCGTGCAATTTTCACGTCTCTTAACCAATTTTTCACCGTGTTGAACCTATAGGTCTTATATTGCAAGTTTTGGACATAGCTGTAGCAATCAGGACCATCCCTTAAAAATATAGGCTATTGTTTTGACTGTGTTTGTATGACTCTGGGAGGTCAGTTTGAGGAAAGAACCTACACTGAAAGGCGAACCTGGGGTCAAAGCTGGCCCTACTGGCTGGAGTTGATTCTAGTTGAAGATTTCCTGATAAAACATTTTTTTTTTTGTCACAAAAAGAGCATTGACTATTGCTACTGCTGGAAAACTCCCACCGGTTTCTGAAAAAAAAGCTTCTCAAGATGAAGATCCTGAGGTCAGATCCATGTTCTTTGGGTTTCATGAGACCGTGTGAAAGGTGTAGGATCCAGAAACACTTTTGAAGTCTTGGCAGAGAAATGCCCTTCTCTAAATATAGGTGGTTCTCTCTTCAGGCCTGGTCTGAACTTCAGGCCAGTAGGTGTGTCTTGGGAAATGGGATGCATGAGAGAGAAAGGAGTGAAAAGGCAAGTTATGAAATGAGTATATTTGAATATTTCTCTTGTGGGACAAATTGTTGAATGCTTGCAGCTTTTGGGTATTCACACTCTATCCGGTGCCAGTCTGATGGTCTGTATGGCTGGTTTGGAAAGGGAAAAAGGTTAAACTTGGAAAAATAGATATTCCTGGTTGGCAAATTTTCCCCACAAGCTGGGAAAAAAGATAGTGCAGTGCCAAGATAATTACATGCTGCCCAAATACCCAAATTTGCACGACGGTCAGAAGTCCTGGGGTGATTTCAGCTGGAGCAAGGCAGCCTTTCCTGCTTGGCTTTGGCTTTCGCTGAGAGGTGACGAGGCTCCTTGTTCAGCTCAAGCACACGGGAGCTCTCCAAGGGTAGTGACATCTCTATTCATCTGGGTCTCGCTGCGTTCTCAGAGTAACCCCCTCCTCAGGATGGGGTCTTCAGGAGGCCAAAACATTACAGGGCTAGAGATTGCTTTTGGCATTTGAGTTAAACTGGGGTTGTCTTTCGGGTGAACCCAGCAGCACGGCAGAAGAGCACGGGGGAACGCGAAACAGCCGGGAGCCAGCGTTACGAAAGGATAAAAGCTGTTTAAAATGTCAGATTGCCTGTCTGGGGCTGGTGGCCACGGGCAGCAGAGCACGGAGGAGGAGATGGAGAGGCTCACAGGGGTCGTTTCCCTCCCTCGGCGAAAGGTGGGCTTGTGTCATGGACACGCACCACGCGGGGGGAAATTCTCCTCTCAGTGTGAAATGATTGGCTATTTGTTCTGCTTGTGGAGCTGCCATTAATGCCAGTGGGACTCGTGGAAAGGGCTCGGAACGGGAAGCCAAGAGCAACTGCGAGTCAGAGATGAGCAATTTGCCCCATAATGTGAAGGTAGTTTTAGGAGCTGTTCGTTCAACTTGCTCTACACTGAATTTGAAACTCTTCGAAAATGGCCCATTTGTACAGTCACCTGGTCCCACTACATTGCACAAACACCAATGCTTTGATTTTTATATTTATTTATTTTGTTATTTTTTATAATTGCACACCATCTGGGATGGTGGGGACACACAACTGCAAAGTCCGGACCACTGATATCAGAATAAATGAAATTTTGTAATACCACCCATACCATACCAATTCTCATCTCACAACCATTTAATTTCTGTAATTTCCAAGGGATTCCAGCGTTCAGCAGTAGCTATTTCAAAATAATTTCAATTTTGCCAAACATATAGTCAAAATAGGATCATAATATGATATACATCGTGGCAAATGCCTATGATTTGTCTCATTATGGGGTAGAAAGGGATAAATAATAAGATTTTCATAATTTTCTGTAAAAAAACCCCAGGTTTACACAATCTCCCCCTGTACAAACTGCATAGTAGGCAATGGCTAATTGCCAATGATATCAGGTGTTTATGTACAATTTCATGGCAAATTTAGTGTCTTTTCAAGTATTAACCCACACAAAATGCCAATTTTGTCCTTTTCTTTGCCCTACAGATGAATTCACAAAATAGTATGTGTGCAAGTTGAGACAGACAACAAAAACTTGGTCTTATAATGATTGTAGAATCATTACGATTGGAAAAGACTGCTCATATCATTGCGTCCAACCATTAAGCTAACAGTGATTAAGGTTATTGTCAGTCATTTTGCAGTTCTTGTCATGAAGAAAAAGAGAAAATTTCTGAAACGCTGCCCTTTTTCCAAGATGAATTGGAACAAGAAAGTTGAAATGGCAGGGTTGGATTGCTTGTCAAAGGAGAACCAAGTCAGATAACTGGTGATAACTCATCACCAGTATATGGGATAAATAGAGGGATGTTACCAGAACTTCATGCATGAAACACAGAGAATATGTGGCACTAAACTCAGGCAACTGTATCACATTGCTAATCAGGCGTGGAGAGATCTTTGGAAGGGGTCCCAACTAAAGGAGACCGTGCCAAGCTATTATTACATGATATTTAATGTATTAATTTATGATTATGTGATGCAAATGGAGAATTCTCATTTAAAATTAACTAAGCTGGTACTATGTGCTGGCTGTGGAGTGACTTTGGTGTCACGGGCTGTGAAGGCACCTGGATTCAATCCAGTCTGTGCCGCTGCTGAAAAGAGATGTCTCTCCTGTGCCACCACTTGTTTCCAGATGTCACAGGGATGTAAAGATCTGAGGGTCTGGCTGTCTCTCTCGCTTTCTCTCTGGTCCAAAGAACATCCTAATTCCATCACAGAGCAGAAAGGAGACTTGTGTGAGCTGTAGCTGTGGTTTCAAATGCCCTGTCTAGTGGGGCTGGCACTGCTGGGTTCAGAGAGCTTGCTCGAGGCTTGCCAGAATGTGTGACTTAGGTTAACACGGCTGCTTGGCAGAAATCCTCCCTTTGCAGTGTATACTGGGCTTTATTGACTAGGAAATCCACCTAAATAACCAAGCACCTCTCTGATCGACTGTAGCCCTTTAAATATATTAAGGTTGCTTTTTACTTATTTTTATCTCTAATTCCACATTTAAAGTTAAAACTCTTAGTGTGGACATGAACTACTCTATTTCAACCATTTCTGCTTTTCTAGACAGTACAATTTCCTTGTTTTGGAACACATACCCTACGAGATATCTTTATTTAACATGGAGAAGTGCGGGTGAGGATTCTGTATTAGTCTGCACACTAATATAGAAGTGCTTAAATTTTGCCCTATCTCAATAAGTGACTTTCCCTTAAGACTTAATGTTGCACTGATTTCTGTGTTTTAAAAGTTTTAGCTTTGTTAAATAAATGTGCGATTCTTCTGTTGTGCTCTCTCTGAAACCTACCAGAAGCCCGTGCAATTAGCAAAATGCTTTTCCAGTAATAAGTTCATTTTGTCTTCTTACAGCAACATGGAAAAAACCATCACTGCGTGATACCACAATGCAAGGCTCGTGCTGAACGTGGTTAACACCTGTGTGTAAGATAAAAGGTCTTGTGTTTTATACCCACCTGGGTTGGTTTCCTGTACTTGGGAGCATCTTCTGACTGCATGAGGTGCTTGTTTCTGGGGGAGATCACCTGGTTTGCAAGTGTGAACCAGTAATCAGGTAATGATGACGCGACTTGGTTCGTACAATTTCAAAGCAATGTCATCAAATTCCTGCATCCTCTATGCCTTCAATGTGCTTTGGAGGACTTGGTTCATAAAACAGCATGAAAAGATGGGGTTTTTTTCCCTAAAAAGGTCCTTTTGGGGTCAGAAACATGAGGACTATGAAATCCTTTAGAATCAAATCTTTCCCCAGACTCAGAGCTTTTAGTGTTTTCTGCAACATCTGTCTATATTGTATGGAAGTACATTTACAATTCTGAGACGTAGAACAAGGCAGTAACAAATTAATTCTGTAATCAAAGACATCCAATCCTGCCTGAAAGGGCACCATGAAAAACCCTGAATGGTTAAAATATCTGATTTTAGGAGTGGAAAAAGCTCTTTAACTGAGGCTGAAGAATTCATTTAAGTCTTGGTCGTGGTGGGACATGCAAGGGTGAGCTAACCTGTCCAAGGAGGAAGGAGGTTGCATCCCTGAAGATTCCTTGACTTAACAACCCATCCACACACCTTGTATACCCACTTTCTTAGCCCAGTGACCCAGTGAACGCAGTGATGACAACTTGATGTTATTTGACCTTTTCCTCTGATTAAAACGCTTGGTGCTTGGATTAGCCAGGTTTGGATACCACCATGGTATTTTGAATTCCGAATCACTATATAATATCAATTAAAATGACAGTGACAGGGCTTTTCTTGTACAACTCTTTAATACAAGCTGTAAGACACAGAGGGGCTTGGTGGTTTCTTTGTGGCTCGCTTCTTTCTTAGCCTCTGTATTTTCAACTAAGGGGACACGGTCCCCTGCCAGTAGATGCAGGCTATTTAAATGCTCCATTGGAGAGGGATTAAAGTTTATGCAAGGTCACTGGGGATGTGATAATTATAATCACAGGTTTTTGGCTCCACAATGACAGCCATTTGTTATTTTCGCTCGAGTAATTCCTGCAGCTTGGAGCTGTTGACAAGCGTGCACTGATTTACTGGCCCCCCCCAGGTCCCAAGGCAGTGTCCGCTCTGAAGTCTGACACCTCTGCCTGGCTCCTGCTGCTTTCAGTATCTGTTCTGCTGCGAGCTGCAATAGCGACTGAAAATTGGAGAAAAATATTGTGTTAGTTTATAATGGGATCAGAGAGAGAGAGAGTCGTAGGGTTGCTGAGTTTGTTACTACTCTGCAGCTTCCCTGCTCTCCTTCCAGGGCTCAGCATTTGTTTCTGTGTTCTGAGGGGATTAATAAACTACTGATGTGATTTACAGTGTAAGACCATTGGAGTATTTTTGTGGTGGAGAGGCCTTGAGAGCTTGGAAGTAAAGATCCAAAGGAAAAAAAAGAATCCATTCTTTTGAGCAGCAGATCTCCTTTCTGCCTCTTCAGCCTCTTTGTCTCCCTTTCCCTTTCTTTTTGATTTATGTTGCCTTATTTTGTTTGTTTTTGCAATCAGAGGTAAGAGCATTTTAATATATATTAAATGGTGATAAATTGAGAATAGCTGATGGGTTAGGCTGATATGACATTTGTCTTTATGGGTGGGGAGATTGATAACTCATGAGTGGCGTGAAAAAATCAAGCAAAATCACTTAATAGGGCATCTATTTTTTGGAAGAGCATTTTTCTTTTGTGCAGGCGCATGACTGCCATGATAGCTCTTTATATTTTGTTTATTCGGCTTATCTGTGTTTTTCCCAGGCCTCCAATTTCCTCACTTCTTTCCCTTTCCAAAACATTCCCACTTTCCCAATTTGCATTTAATGCGTTTAATACATGACCTTTCTGTCTCCCCTGCTGAACCTTCAACACCAATTGGTTCCTTGCCTACAGTTCAAATTCCCCTTTGGCCTTCATGAATGTATTTTAAAGTCTTCCGTATCTGGTCCACCATCTGTGCTATCACTCCTGAGCACAAACCAGGTAGGTCCAGGACACTTCTGGATGTCCCCAGAAGAAATGATGGTAGGGTAGCAACAGGGAACTCAGTTTAATGCCTGATGATCATACAGATGTTACAACTTTCACAAGCTGCCTGACAGCCTCGTCTAACAAGCTGTCCTTGCCCAGGCCTGGAAGTTTTCCCCAGCCTAGCACTACATCCCTCTTTCTTCCTGTTCTGGTGAGCTGATTTTGGATTTCCCTTTGTTATTTTCTTGGCACTCTTTACCCCTCAGACTTTTTGCTTCTGGCTCTTTCTCAGTACCTGGCCATCTAGAGCTTTTTATAAGATCTCACGCACTTATCTGCAAGGATGTTCGGTACAAAATAATCCTTTCTCGTCAACCCTGTCTAATTTCCCAGAGTTACCTTGCTCAGAATTGCATTATCATCTGTCTGTCTTTATGGGAGTTACTTGTATGAGTGCTGGATGGAGAAGTGCTGGGCATGTACAAGGTCTGGGAACAGACCTGGTATGGTCCCATTGCAGATGAGGCATGATTTGGGCATCTGTTTTCTCAGGGAACTAAGCAAATAGGAAAGTCTGGCCAGTGTCCTATCTCCAAGTCTCACCATTACTCTCAACTCAGATGTCTTGCCTGTTTTCTGCATGGTTTACAATGAATGTTCCTTCTCAGACCAGTAATTTTCTTCCCCAGTTCCTGTGTGAGAAAATAATACCTTTCCAGCCAGTTATACCCCTGGAAAGGTTTGGATTCAAACATCACTAATCAGTGCTATATTCTTCTTGACTCTGTCCCCATTTCAACATGGTCTCTTTTTACGTTTTCAGTGGTGAATTTAAGACAGCTTTCTCACATTTCAAACCTCCCTCCTTTGCCATCCACTTGGTTTCTTCTTTTGTCTTTTCTTTCTGGTACGTGTCATAGTAACAGACATCTGGGGCAGTGGTGGAGTCACCATCCCTGGAGGTATTTAAAAGACATGTAGCTGTGGTACTTAGGGACATGGTTTAGTGGTGGAATTGGCAGTGCTGGGTTAGCAGTTGGAGTTGATGATCTTAAAAGTCTTTTCCAATCTGAATTATTCTATGTGTATGGACTATGTATGCTCAACAGAATTCATCATATTCTTTATTGCTTTAACCCTCTGCTCCTTGTCTGTCTACCTGCCTTAATTGTTTCTGCTTAATGTTGATTATAGTTCCCAAAATTTGATTCCTATAAACGGGGATTTTCCTCTTCTGGACATACCATCTCAATAGGAGTTTGTTATGTCAACGTTTTGGAACTCAAGCCATGAGTCTGCTCTCAAGGTGAAAAACATTTGATTTACCCTTGAAGTTCAATTTAACATTTTTCTCTCATCCCTAGTTTCACCTCCAGAGCAATAGTAACGTTTCACTGTTTCAGCAGAGATCCTTATTTGTATTATTTCTTTCTGAGCTATTGTAATCTTCTGTGTTTATCTCTGCCTGCAAACCTGGCCCCATTTCACTGTGAGCTAATTGAAAACACTTAAAAGTTAAGCAGCCAAAGTTCAGGAGAAAGGAGGGTTTNNNNGGTTTCCCGCCCCCCCCCCCCCCCCCCTCCCCCGCAAAACTGAGCGAATTGCTTGGTTTCATGTAGAGGGTCTTTGTCAGAGGCATCAGCAGAACCCACCCTTATATCAGTCAGATCCAAGGCTGAGTGGGAAGTCATTGGTCTTCCATGAATCCATTTGTTATAAAGTAAAACATAAACTTTTAGGAATTTAAATAAAGAAACACATCTTAAAAAGCAGTATTTATCACTTGAAACAAAGGATTTATCACTTAAACAAAACTGTCTTCTTCCATGCTTCATTATGATGCATAGAGGTTAATGTTGAGGAACACGGACCTGCCATTTTTGTGCAAAATAACTTTATTAAGAACATTCTAATGGTAAAATGAATCTTTATGTGTTCTACAACTGTTACAAAGGTTGGTGAATTAATCAGTACCTGTGAATTTTCACCTGGGTAAAAAGAACCACAAAGAAGTGATTTAATAGTAACAGCACGGTGCTATTCTATATTGCATAAATGCCTCCCCTGGTGTTTGTGAGCTGCAACCTGAAACCCCCTCAGGAGCAGCATTGGCCACTGGGACTTGTATATCTGTGTGTCCAGTTCCTGTGGGATTCAGCTTCCAGCCTGGAGCAGGTATAGGACAATGTCATGTCAACCTTATGCAACTTGCTTAGTCACAGACATATATATAGATAGGTATAGAAACTTTGCCACATGCTCAGACCTGATTGATTTCTAAGTTAACTGTGTTAGTTCATAGAATATTCTGAGTTGTAAGAGACCCACAAGGATCATTGAGTCCAATACTTAAAAATGGCCCATCAGGGATCAGACTCACAACCTTGGTGTTAATTCGCACCAAGCTCTAAGCAGCTGAGCTAAACTCAGAGCCCTGTACTTGGTCAGCTAAAAATGTCACAACAACAAAAAAATAAAATTAGTTGTGTATCAGTGTGGATCTGTTTGGAAATCTCATGGTTTTGGGGCTGATTTGCATGACTTTTGGTGCAAGGAAAGGAGAAAGCTCTCCCCAGTGTTAGACACAATGGTAAAGCTATTTATGAAATAGCCCTGAAATTCAGAACAAACTGGAAAAATGCAGTATGCTCTGTGTTCTGTGTGTTCAGCTGCATTTGGAAGAATGACTTCATGGAGCCCTGAATTATGAAGGAATTCAACCAACTCTTTATTACAGCAGGAAAAGGTAGCTGGGCAACCAGAAGTCAGATTTCTTATCTTATGGGTTCTCTTGCTGCTTTTAAGGCATTTAATTTTTAGAAGGGGAAGTGCTCAAACAAAGTAGATTTGTGGCAGCATCAGCACGAGATGATTTAGGATTTGCCAGCTGAGATGGATGAAGGATAACAGGTTGGAGATGAACTCCTCTGTAGAATGTGGTAGGATGAAACAAGTAAATAACTTGTGAATTCCATGTTATTTTGGCAAATTCTCCTTGTGCACAAGTGATCAGTGAGTGTACAGTAGTAATTGCTAGCCTGTCTCCCAAACATCAAACCTACAGTCACTTCCATGAATCAAACATACGTGGAAAAGATTTGTTTAGGCCCTCAAACAGTGCTGCATTGTAATATTCTAGTAGTAACACAGTATACAGGCAAAATGAGGGCCAGGCCATTAAAGGTAAGTACTGATTCACACTTCAGCCATGCCGTGGGCCAACGGGGACATAAGTCCAGCTTTCCAGTGTATCAAAACCTGTTATCAAGAGCACAGTGATTGATTTCTTCAGTTGAACTTCATGTTCAGCAAGAATTGATTAGGAAGTAATAGACTTAAATGAACTGAAGAAAATTTAAGATGTACTTTAGAAAGAACTTTCTGACTTTGAGGACAGGTATCAATGCAGCAGCTGGCCCATTGAGTCCTCATATCTGCAGGCGTTTACTTTCTAAAAGCGAGGAATGGTGGGATACTTGTTCCTAGACTGGAATAGGTGCAAGGATTAGTTTTTTTTTTGGTTTTTTTTTGGTTTTTTTTTGGTTTTTTTATTCTTTGTCTCGTTTCATTCCTGGAATCATGGTCTAGTCTTAAACATATTATTCAGTACACTTCTCACTCCTAACCTTCTGTGCATGAAGTTCTCTATTTTTTGTTCCCCGTTTTTCACCCTTTTTAAGCTTTACATAGGTTCTTTGCCTTTCTTCACTGTTTTTGTAGGTTCTGGGAAAATGATGCTTAGTCCAATTCTCCTTCATTCCCCAGTGCAGCTGTGCTGGCAAAGTAAGTCTGCTACGAACTCCTTAGTCCTGGGTGATACACAGTAGATGAACGGTGCTATATAAATGTAAATTTCAATTCATTCCCTTCATTCATTCAACAAGCTATCAACACAACCTTGTCATTTCAATTTTCCACACTTTTTTTGTGGGAGTCCTCTGTCTCGGCAAAGTCTCATTTCCTCAGCCCAGTGCCAAAGGTGACCAGGCTGTATTAGAATATACAGTCACTTTCTTTTGTAAGTGGACAGACAGAACGAGAAGCAGGAGGAAGCCAGTCCCAGCTGGAGCCAACCTCTCCCTTGGATTTGTTAACCAGACCCCAGCTGAGCAACTGGTGCTGTCCAGGTACAAGCACGTGCCCTGTTAGCTATATATTTCAAACTTTGGTAAATGTTGCACTTTAACGCTGGTCAATAAAAAGTACTTTTTAAATATTTGCCTAGGAAACATTAAGAATCGAGAATACATATGATAGGGAGGGAAATACATTGCCCAAGGATTAACTTTCAACCCCCTGCCTTCCCATTACTGCCAGAAAGAAAAGATAGTTTTGCGTTTGCTGTTCTGCCCAGCACTTTTTCTCCCGCAGATGGTTTGAATGTAGACTTTTCAGCTGAAAGTGTCCTTGTATGTGCTTACACAGTCTCTTGCTAAAAGGTACATGGTCAGCAGCTTCCCACATAGTTAATACGAACACATTAAAGAAGGAAAGGATGAAAAAGGTCCTGCCACAGCCACTCATGTTTTTTTCACCATTTCATGATTCTACATGGCCATCTAAGTAGAAAAGAGCCCTCTGGCACTTAAAATGTCATTGACACTGATATTACTGTTCCATAACTGGCTGATATTAAATCACTTTTCCAAGGTTTTCCACATCTGGCGAATTTACACCTGATGTCTTTACATCCTTCCAAACACTTCAAGCCACCCTTCTAATGTGGTTTCCCATCAAACGAATTTATCCATTTGTCCTTACAAAGGACAACTATAACATCGTAATACATCATAATGTTTGTGTGGGTTGGGCTATTTGCAGTCCTTTGTGAAAGCTGCACGATTTTAACCAAGATGTGTATGCTGTTACCCCAAGAATCCACAAGGAGAGTCCAAATGTGGAGTTAGAAATACTTGATTTTGATCTGCTTTAGCACAGTGTCTGTTTTTAGAATAGAATTTGTCATCAATTAGAGACACTTCTCCAACATTTGAATCCTGAGCCTTACAGAGTTGAAAATTATCTTCTTATTTATTTTAACCTCTCATGCAATCTCCTTTACTGTCTCTTCCTCTGCCTCTTGTATTAATTTTTCCTTTACACTCTCTGAACTTCCTTCTGCAATCTTTCTAGTCCTCCTCTCTACCTAATGTTTTATAGCTTGCATATGCCTCTTTCTTAACCTTAATTACTTTTTGCACTTCCTACTCCTAGTGTATTTATTGCTTGATAGCACACATAAGCCTTGGCATATATTCATTTATCTTTGGATGTTTCTCATTTGCCTCTGGCTCCTGTGTCTCAGCCAGAAGGCTCTGGGTTCAAGATTCACCCCAATATTAGGAATGCTTCTTGGGGGTTCATGCTGCAGAGGATTTATGGTCAATTTGGGTACTCTACTGATATTTTCAAGCAGTACCTTCCACAGGCATTTCTTCTGCATGGCCCTGCTGCTTGCCAAGTTAGCCAGGCAGGTAGAAGTTAAAAACTCCACTATATTTAATGGAAAGAATAAGAAAACTTGTTGACTTGGTTAGTACTTGGTAAGCAAAGCGTTTCCAAGACCATTGCTGTACATGTGAGATTGGCATCTACATTTGGCTGCTCTTCATTACTGGAACCCTATGGGATTTAATCAGGACAATTAAACAGTTTGATAGTTGTTTGTTTTGTGAGGGTGTGGTAAAGGAATTAGTGATTTATTGTACCCTGTTCTGCAACTCTGTTTAAAAGGCCAACCTAGGGGTAAGAGCATTATATGCGAATCTGTTGGACCAGCCACCCCTACTTGTGTTTATTAAAAATAAACATTGATTCAAATAACAGTTGAGGTATTAGAGTCATCGTGTTTTAATTTGCTAATGCAACAGTGTGATGCTCTGCCTTCTTAAAGCAACTTTAAACTCATACCTCCCTATATTCAGATTTTCAGACTGAGTTTGGAGCTACCTCAGTGGTTTTACATCAGTGGAGTGAGAACCATGCGCAGTTTTACTTCACACTAGTTTGTAATAATAGACAAGATGGAGGACCTGGAATGGTCTCATTCTCTGTGGTTTTTGTTATTCATAGGTGTCTCTGAGCTACTAGACTGCTATTTTTTCCCCTCTTATGCCAGCAAGTATTATTGCTAAGTTCTATGTTCTAATAATGAGGTTGGCTTTTGATAACATTATTGCTTCTTTTAAAAATAAATATTGCAGTATTTTGGGTCCTTTTCTGAAGAATTCCTCTTTGTTTGATTCACTGTCACATTTGCACGCTAACCTCTACCTCTGGTTGGAAAGGGTGTCATTGGAGAAAGGCTGCGTTACAGAAAATTGCACCATAAAATAGCCATCCATATGCTGGTCAGATCCATGTCTGACAAAATGGTATGTAATGTTCATGGCTTGTGGATATTAACTAAGATTTGCTACGCAGTTTTGGGTATGTCTGCTCCAGCTTTTATACTGACTTCTGTGGGAGAAGAAACATGGATTCGAAGTCACAAAATTATCAGATAGAGAAGGTCAACTGCTACTCCTTTTCATACTGCTGTTGTTCACTATCCTTAAGGAAAGCCACAGAAAATCTGATGAATATATTTTTAATTATGTTTTCTTATAGTAAATTACACCAAAACTGCCTCTGATGATGTTACTCATCAATTTAGTGGAAGATAAGCCAGGGAAACAAAAATAAAAACTGAGTTGGAAATCTACAGCCGATTTATAAATTGTCTGCTAAGAGCAAATTTGCTCACTTTGTCTGCTGCACTTACCCAATTGCTGCTGAAACTAATTGCTCTTTTCTGGCCACTCTTTAAAGAAAGGGAAAAAATAAAAAAAAAAAAGCCAACACCACAAAGCAAAACAAACAAAAATATGTGCCAACATGAAATGGCAAATTGTAATCAGAGCTTCCTGCTAATTATTGGCTGCTTATCGGAGAATCGTGTCCAACACGCAAATGTAATTGCAAATGACAATGGGAACACCGGCTATGACAAGCACAAGGGGGAACATTTTCGAGCACATACAGAGCTCTGGCGGTGTCAAGGTCTTTTTCAGGTCAGATCCCCAGCAGCTGATCTAGTTCTGCACTGAGGGTGATTCAAAGGTTAAGTCTTATACCAAAGGGCCGTTCTGGTCAGACACATAATTGGAATAACAAAGTCAATATATGTTGCTAGTTGTGGGACACAATCTTCATTTGATCTCTCACACGGCAGATTAATTAAGTGTTATCAATTAATGGCCTGGTAAAAGTGAACACCCTGTTAGTCAGTTTTCCAAGCAGTGTCAAGCATATGCAAGCCCTCGGGGTGGGGGAAGGAACCCACTGCTTTCCAAGAGCTGGAGAACAAAAATAACAAGAATATAGATTGCGAAAAATAACAATTAAATAATAATATATGTTTTCCATTGGTTTTGTTTTTACAGTGACTCTTGAGCTTTGAGTGGAACTGTGTTTGAAATCATTTGACCAGGGTCTCATCAAATCCTTTTGTGAGAAATATATTATCATTGACCTGTATATATCAAATTGCAGCAGGCGACATGCAGGGCTGGGCGATGTGATTCCTTTGAGCCCAGAGGGACACGTACCTGCAGGAACAGTACAATGGTCTTCCTTAACCCCACCGTGACTGCTCACGTGAGCAAGCGCTCATTGGTGTGACTAATTGATGGTCCCAGCTCACAGGTTTGCCGTGTCCAGGGTGCCCACCAGAAAGAAGGAACAAATGTGTTTGTAAGCTCCATGGAAAAAATAGTTCTTTGTGTGGTGTTGGTGTTGTTGTTTGGGGTTTTTTTAACCTATCTAATAATTTTTGCATTTTAAAGATTTTAGGACTCGATTCGCAAAAATGGAATTAAGTATCTCAGGTGCAAGAAAGCACCTAATACTGAACTGCATTTATTGGCAAAATGTTCTGGGCATAAAACAATGAACCTTCAGCCCTCACAGCAACAACTAATAGAGCTAAACCCAAGAAGTCTTTGTTGCTTTTCCTTACCAAAAGCCTGTTTCATTTTGCAAGTGCACCACCAGCCCCTGTTTCCAGAACTTGCTCAGAAGATGTGAACAGCCATTCTGATTGTCTGCAAAAACAACCTGGAGAGATGCAGTACTTGGAGAGAGTCTGTCTAAAAGGTATTTGTTAACTGTTGGTGATGGCTCTTAGTGTATATTTTCCTGATAGTAGTGTTCTCTATGGTGAACTCGCCACCGGCTGCCACAAGAGAGGAGCCCCGAAGAGGAGATACAAGGACTCCCTGAAACAATACCTCAGCCTTGGCCATACTGACTACCATCAATGGTCCACTCTGGCCACCAATTGGGAGGCATGGAGACACACCATCCATAACGCTGCTGATTCCTTTGAGAATGCACGCAGAATCAGTCTGGAGGAGAAAAGACAGCGCAGAAAGAACCTGCCTCTCCAACACCAACTATGGAGACTTTCTGCTGTGCCTTTTGAAGCCAGACTTGCCCATCTCGCATCGGCCTCTTCAGCCATCAGCGCGCTTGCAGCAAGCGTGGGGAGAGCCCTTCCCAAATCTTTATTAGTGAAGCCGAGCCATGATGATGATGATGATTTGATGACAGGAAAAACCAGATTCCATTTCAGACCAGAGGGAACCAGCTTGTTCATGGTGCTTATTTCTTAGTTGCCAGTAGATGGGATGCTTTCCCAGTCACGACATCCATGTGATGGCAGGATTAGCATACAGAGTGCAGAGCATTGGGGCTGAAGAGTGGTAAGGCCTGTGCCCTGGATAATTTCTGAGTGGATTTTTTGTTTGGGTTTTTGTTTGGTTTTGTTTGGTTCTTTGGTTTTGTTTCTTTTTTTTTTTTGCTTTTCAGTAATTGCATTGGCTGCTCAAGTTTTAATGAGTGGACATAATTCTAGCCCAAAAGAGGCTTTAGTTGTTGGATGATATAAAGGATGTAGTATGTAACTTAAGTATGTTCTTAAACACATTTTTCAGCAATCGGTTTATCTTTCCTTTTCCTCCTTCTGAATGTTGCCTGTTTCATTCTCATTAAGTTTTGTTGTTTCTTTGTGTTGATTTGAAATTTGCCTGCTCTCCTTCCCAATTTTCCAAGATTCTGTAATTCCCCCAAAACCCTGTGTTGAAAGTCTTACTTTCAATAGTTTCTGCAGGTCTCTATTTTAGATCACCAGTGCTTAGCACATTTTATAGGATCTGACATGTGCTAAGCTATCAAAGTTAAGGGTTCTCTCATGGCCTCCCACCACACAGTTGCTGTTGTAAGGGATTGAGGGCCAAGCAGTGGTAGGAGAACATTTACATCACAACTTTTCACTGTAAGACAATTCAACTTTTGCTAAATTACTTACCTTTTCAAGCTCTCTATAAACACTTTCATCACTGTACGTACTTCACTGTAATTTTCATGTTATTTTTTGATAGAACAATTTATAATAAAATCACTTCTAAAAATGCACTTTCAAGATGCAAGTCTGTTTTTAAAGCAGAATAATCTTCCTCAGTTTTGTCTCTGTGATTAAGCATCTGAGTTTATTTCATGTATTTTGTTTTATTCAGCTCAACATAAGTAAAAGAAACAGTTCCCCGAACCTTCACTTTTCAAAAATGTTTTGACATGTGATTTACTGAAGTTATCTGATGAATTTCAGAACAAATATATGTCTTCTTGCCTTCCTATAACACTATGTATAATAGCTGTGGCTGTCTGTATTTTTCCACCTTGATAAGATGAAGAATGTAGAATTTCCGCAGTCTCCATTTGTCATTTGGGACAAAAGGGATAATACCTTTTTCCATGGCATTTGCTGCTTGCCCTGTGCTGCTTAGAGCTTACCCCTTCTCTCTGCTGTTTGCTTGTTTCATTGGCCACGTCCACGGGGCAGAATCTGCCGGTGCCCAGATAATGTTGTCACCTCTGCAAACGTGTTTCCTGCTGACATTTTGGTATGGACAGAGAATGTGGCTGGAGCATCAGTGCACACTTCCCTGCCACATTGCTGCCTGGTCCTCCGGGTCAGGGTGGAAATCACCTGGGGATGAGGGAGGTAGGGGTCTTCTGCTTGTTTTATAGAATGGGATAAATTGCAGGTGGGTGCATTGCCAGCACTGGCAGAGCAAAGCCAGACTGGCAAGTGTTTGCAGGTGGTTGAGGTAAGAAAATACTGAAGGTCGGTGCCAGGCACATTAATAGCAATTGCAGAGTCCTAAAGGCAGTGAAGTTTGCTGCTGCTCAGCCCCTGGAAAAGGCTTTGCAGTCTTTCAGCAAAAGCAATGAGCAGCTGTACCAAAATCCTATTGCTGGGGTGCCTTGCAGGTCTTAAATTTATGGTAACATGATGGGGGTTTTGCCAAGAAGTTCTACATGTTAGGATAAGAAACTTTCTGCCAAGCATTTCTCAACAACCTTGTCCGAGATCCTGAGCCCCTGCTGGAAAAATGTTCCACTGACATATTTTCTGTACAGTTTGAGTGATGGTTTTTGAAGCGTAGGGAGTAGTTGGTGCCTTTGAGCGAAGCCCTTGACCCTGGCTAGAAGCAACTGCTGAGCACAGAGTATGTCACTGCCCCTTTTCCAGCCCCTTCATGGGTAAGAATGCTCTCTTAGCTTCTGATGTGCTCCTTTGAAAGTGCTCATTTGAAAATGGCACTGAACCAACAACAAAGGAAAGCTTTTCCAGCAACATGGGAACGTAGCACTGTGGTCTATGGCAAAGAATATCACAAAAGGAGGATTTATATATTCTTTAGGCAGGAGATCCAGCACTCTCTTAGGATTATTACTGTATGTCACACCTTCCCTGTTTTGTACTCTGCCACATCACAGTCTTTCTCGCAGATTTTTTTAGGAAAGCAAAGCTCAGTCTTATTTTTGCCTGAAGCAAATGGTTTGGCAATGTGAGCAACAGAGAAGTTCATCTCTATGCCAACAACACAGAGACCTCCCCTGTCAGAGCACTGCAAACCTCTGAGTTATATACACAGAACAAAAAGATGGACAAAAAGAGAGATAAGGTCTTATGATGTGAAGCAGCATCTCCTATTTTCTGTTTATCTGAAATTTTTTTTGATTGCTTCAGCAAGGTCAGCTCTCACTGCCAAATTAGAAACAGGCAGTTTAAATTCATTTCATACCTAGAAAAATGGATTTTTGATAGGGAATTAATTATTTCCAAAAGAAAGTTTACACATGCCAGACACAAGTTCTGAAAGTAAATGGTGAATTTTTTTTTTTCCCCATAAATTTCCAGTACTTGAAGGAATGTCTAACAGTACTCTGATGGAACCTGCCTTGGTTCAAAGAAGCTCTGCTACTTGCCTCAGTGTGGTGATAGCTGACTGCTTGTCTGAATATGTACAATTACAAAGGGTACAGGACCTGGAGAGTAGTTTCCCCTCCCCTAATGAACTGGCACATATTCGTGCTGCAAAAAAATCTGCCTTTTGAACAGAAAATCAACCCAAGATCTCACGTTCTGATTTACATTTAGAGGTGCCCTCTGTACTATGGGCTTCATGGGTGCCATTGCTCCTCTTCTCGCAATAAGTTGCTGTTTCCTCCAAGGAGGACTGGGAGAATCTGTGCCCTCTGTAAACCACTGACAGCCGAGCTTTGGCAGAACGAGGAGGCTGCATGACTCTGTGGCCAATTCATGTCATGTCATTCCTGCTGCGAGCATGTAAGATGTCCTTTGTCTTCAGCCTCACGTTCAGAATTTTGGGTCAATTCCTTGGGGCCTTATGGAGGAATAAAGAGCTGCCACCTTTTCAGTTTTGCAGGTCACACAAATTCAATGTCAGTTCTGCCGAGCAGACTTTTGTGAGCTCATTGCTGTGCCCCTCAGAGCTCAAGGTGCACAGCCCAGACAGACTTACCCAAGCTGTTGGAAAACCATTATACAAGAAAAACTCAATCTAAGCTGAGCAATTATTGTTTTTAATGGGAATGAAAGTACTGTACTGTTAAGAAGCAAAATTTCCTTGGTATCCTTAAAACTACACTGGAAACACAGAGCTGTCAGTGTTCCCATACTGTTGAGTGCTCTAAATGTAGACAGAACCTGAAGTTACTTCCCAAGTTGATTTGCTTGAACTGTTGTAAATGCCTTGGTGCAAACTGTCACAAAAATGTAAATTTTGCATCTATTGCTTCAGTGTAAATGGATTCCTTTCTGAATTAATCCAAATTGAAATAAGCCAGGTTCAAATTGATTTGAGATTGTCCACGTGGATTTGCAGTGATGTGACTAAATTGATTTAAGAACCTTCTTTCAGTTAAACAAATGCAACTTCTCTTACAGGAGGTTCTAAGTGTTTTGAGATCTGGGGCTAAAATTCAGTTTTCCGTTGTGTATGCAAAGAATCTCATCTGAGTAAAAGGAAGAGCTTGCCCTCCAATGGTCTGAAGTCTTACACAAATGCGAAATAACAATGTCCTTGTGACACATTCATGTATTTTGTATTCTGATTGATAGAGAAATATAGTATTGTACAAGTAACTAGAAAAAAGGGAGAAAATTCAATCTTAGGGCTTTGAGTGTGGCACCTTTTAATTAATGACCAAGTGACAATGATCAAATATAAAAGAGAGGATGCATAACTTCAAAGTAAAAATAGATGTGGTCAGGCTAATGACACAAACTACCTCTTTAATTATGTATTCTGAATACACACAGATCATTTAGGTTTCTTATACTTTGCTGTACTGTAAGGGGAGATGCACCCAGTTTAATTGTGTCCCATTGATTTTTTTAACTTTTGTGAAATAAGCCTTGTTTGCCATAATGAAACTTTTGTTTTCTTCAGCTCTCCTACATTGTCTCCTTTAAAAAATTTACCATTTACTCCTCCACACTGAGCAAAAATCTTTCCTTAAAAATGAGGAAAGCACAATACCCTCTATTTCTGAAATCATTAGAATTGACTTTTAGACAATCAATGTGTTAAATGATGTAATTATCCAATGGTCCTTTCCCCATTTAAACCAGTTTGAAAGTTAAAGGTTTGTTTTAGATCAATTCCAACCACTTTGTGTGCAAATTGCACAACTGCCTTTTCCTTAACTTATCTCACAAATCCAATAGTGGTATGTCCATGCAAAATGGTTCTCTGATGAGTAATTCAGAGTGGGATGATGAACTTGTCTAAAGATGGGGAGAAGCCCTGACTCCTGAATGTAATATTTTTCAACCAGACCCAGGTAAGGCAGAAGTTACTGGCAATGCTCCCATTGATTTAGGAGCTGCAGGTTTTCTTTTGTAGGTGTAGAACATAAAGCATTTTTGGGATGGTCTCGGACTTCAGGGCAGACGTTGTAGTGCAGAGCCATGAGGCATCTGCAGCCCTGCAGAGCAGCGTCTGGAGGGCACGCAGGACCTGTGGAATAGCACTGTTCAGTTCTGCTGCAGCACTTCTGGTGTGAGCTGCTGGGCTGCTGCTACAGGACAGATGGAGGAACTTGTGATGGACACCACCAAATTGACATGTGTGGCACCAGGTGAGTCCCTAAGAAATGTGTCTAGGCCAGCTGCCTCCCATCCCATCCCTTGAGTTATCCCTGAGCTCTGCGTCCTAGTCAGCTGAATTTCCCTTGTGTAGCTCACTGGGGAATCGACAGTGAAGTGGCCTCTGTCAGGTTCCTTCTCTCTCACTTCCCCACTGCCAGGTCCCTCTTTTCTCTTGCAATAGAGGCTCTTAGTGCAAAAACTGCCCTGGCTTGAGGAGGTTCCAGTCTAGCCTTGAATGCTCCTGTGCAAGTGTCCACAGGACTGTCACACGCCAAAAGCCCACGTTTTGTGGTGTCCTCAGGTGTGCAGAGTCTCTGTGCACTGCAAGGCTTGGATTAAAGAGAGAGTTTGTCCCCCTCTTAATGCAGGGCTTTGTGTGCCTCAGAGTGCTTTAGGTGATGGGAAGCTGGCAGGCAATTAGACATTAAGGACCAGGTGTAAATGAGGAAGAAATAATTTTGAGTTAAAAATACATGGTGCTAATTGTGTATGCTTTTATTTGTTTAAGTTTAATTACTGAAACATTAACATCTAACACGTACCTAGTGACCCAGAGGAGTAACATTCAAATTGTGTTCGGTGCGTAATAATGCAGACATACAGAAGTAAATAATATGGAGACAAAGGTTTCCACAGCTTCATTAGTGTAGACTAACAAAGGCTCAGACCTGCAGAACACTTGGCTTTACAGAGTTGTTTATAAAACTGGACCCCAACCTACCATGGACATCCTGAAAAGATGTTTGTTGTGTTCTGAAAATCTACTCCCTTTGCATATGTTACCTCAAGTGAAGTCTGATGAGAATCTCAACTTTTGTAATTCTTCCTTAGTTTTATGTGGATGCTTACCGCATAATCTTAAAATTGCAGTAATATCCTGCACACCTTTAATGGATATATTAATTATATTTCTCCCCCTTAATGGGCTGCTCACTTTATGGTTTGGGGACACAAAAGTAAATTTTAAAATCAATTATACAATTACATATGTAGCAATAACAGAGCACAGAGCTAATCGTCTTTGGGTCAGGACTATAACCTTCTCATAATGTGGGTTTCATTAGGGTAAGGTCTATTATTGCAAAGAATTACAGAAATAATGGGAGTGGGTGTATTCAGCAAGAAATAACAAATGAGGGTCTTTCCTAGATAAGAGAAGCTGTTTGCTGGCTGCAGTGTGATAGCAGGCCCCTATAGTGTATGTAAATTGATAGGGTCAACTTCCCTTGGTGTATGCAATGCGCGCTGTACAAGAATTAATTTCCGTATCGTTCTGGAGAATGGCAGGAGGAGGGCTTCCAATCATCACTCATCATTGGGTACAAGCGAGCCGAACCACAGAGCCAGGCGTATGAAAAAGGCTTCAGGGAGATGTAAAAGGGGTTAAACACTCATAGTATAGCACACCTGAGCCATTATGTGCTTAATATTTTGTTATCTATAGGGTTTGTAGCAGAAGTGATAGTTGCCTTTGCGCGTTGTCTTAGGTGTGCCTTTGAACCATTCGCTTTAAAATATTATTTGGAAAAAAAATTTGCAAATCGCTTGCAGATATTCGCCATTCTTGTAAACATACGTGAATTTGGTTTTACAACAGCTGGTAAGATAAGCTTTGCACTGCCTTTGTTTCACTGCGGGAGGATGATTTTTATGCCAGGTAAAGGACATAAACATCAAAACCTCAAATATCTTTGTTGTAAATATGGGAGGTTGATTTTCATACAACTTTGAGGTCCTGGCAGCACAAAATTGATTCAGCATTAATAACCTTGCATACCATGGATGGCCTGCAGCTTGCTCAACTCCTGACCTGCCAGCCCAGGCTCTGGTAACCATTAGAGTTTGCAGTTTCCCCTCAAAGTGTATCACCAGTTTTTCCTGGTGCCTGCAGCCCTGAGGTGAATAGGCACGGGAAGGTAAAGCTTCTCTCTTTTCCAGATAAATAATGCCATTGCAGGGGGAAGGTGGGAGATGCGAAATCTCCCCTGGGGAGTTTGTTCCATCCCCCAGCTCCCCATGGGATCTGCGTGGGGTTGAGATGTGACACTGCTGTGTTGGGGGCTCTGACACGAGGGCTACTCAGCCCTATTTACGGTGTTGAGCCTGTGGCTGTCGGACATTTCAGAAACCTCTTAACACAGGCATTACAGCCTGCTGTAAAAATAGCAAGAGTATAAACAAGGATAAGTTTAATTAAAATTTAATAGAGCTTGCTATTAAATTCCTGGCCTTACCTTTCTTCTTTGTCTTGATGGAATGTAACAGCTTAGTAATTACATGTGGTTTCTGTTAATGCTGCCTCTGAGCAGCGTGTATGGCAAAAATTTGATTTCATATTCAAAGAATTAGTTTGAAAAAAAAAAGTCTCTGCAATTCCCAGGCGACTTTGAGTTGCCTAAAAGCGATGATTTGAAATAAGATTTCTGTGAGTTGATTCACTATCACCTTGTAAAACTATTTTCATCTCTGAAGTGGTTAATTAATGAAAATTAAAAAGCCAGTATGGCAGGTTTTGGGCATTTCTGGCAAACTTCCCCTCCCTCTCAAATGATCCAACATGATGCTTGTCCCTTGGCTGCCTCTCCTGTTCCCTTGGAGTGATGACAGTGCACCTCCAGGGCAGGTGTTGGCAGCAGAGGCAGGTGAGCAGGGCAGCTCACCCCTCCACACTGGTGTCCCACCTGAAACAACAGCAGCAGCAGCAGGCAGAGTCAGTCCTGTGTGTCACGTCAGTAAATGGGTGCCTCTGTCCCTCTCAGAAGAGTCATCCACTACTGTCACCTTTTCTTAGCCACACTAGTTCCTATATAGGGAATGGCCCAAGCTGCCTCACTCAGCTCCGGTGTCTCCTGGCGAGACAGGTCTTTCCTCTTCCACCTGCAGAGTGCTGAAGTGGCTCTGCAAGGGCACCTCAGGCTTTGGGAGAACCTGCTTCCTCCTGCAGGTCCTTGACGTTGCAAGTTCCCATCTTCCACTTTCTTCTTCCACTCTTCTCCCCAGAGTGGGTCAGACCAAAAGCCCATCTAGCTGATGTCCCATCCCTAGTGGTGATCAGTGTCTGTGTCTAAAGAGGAGGATAAAAGAGAGCAAAGACATGGCACGGCCTCATTAGGTAATACTGCTCCCATCTGGTCTGACTTAGGGACTTGTCATGCCAGAAGTGGTGTCCTGAGTTTAATAACCTTGACTTTTTTTTTATTTTTTTTGCTATAAAATTACCTAATGTATTTGTGAAGTATGGTCTAGTGGGATGGTATACAAAGAAACTGTGGAAAAGAAACTACTTACTAACACATTGTAGAAGGTTGTTTCCTAGAATATGCACACAAAAGGCCAACAGGGGTCAGTCAAGGTGTCTTCTGTGAGCTTCTTTTGAAGATGGTCCTTTTAGATGGTGGCTTCAGTAACAGGAGAGGGCATGTGTCTGATGGCCCTGACTCTAGCGCAGATGGATCCATTCTAGGATGCAGCACCAAGGTAAGGTGTATGTGTGAATTTAGATTCCTTGGATGGGTATATTTGGCTGCCTTGGACTTCTTTTCACAGCGATGGCAAAAACCATATCCTTCTCTATTGCATCACAATCCGTGTGCTAGAAGTCAGGTCTCTCACTGGATACCTGGTGCATTACAGCACCTTGGTGAACTAGCTGGAAGGAGGCTCTTAGTGGGGTAAACCAAGTCTTTCCATTCCCAGTCTTGGAAACAGCTGAAGTTTAAAAGATGCAGTGGGAATAAATAGATATTTGAAAAGCAAAGCAGCTTAAGGACTTAGAAATGTTAAGTTAAGCAAATAAAAATAACTTTCTATGGCTGAGCTTTATGCAGGAACATCTGTGTATGCCACAATCTATAATCATATTCATACCATAGCTGTAATGATATATCCAGACCAATATATGTACGTATTCTACCCAACTGTGGTTTATTGCAACTGGTAGAAAAAATGCCTCATGAGAAATTTCTTATTGAAGCCTAAAGTTAGCAAGATTTAAAAGAAGTAATACTTAAATATATACCTAATTTTGAATACATTTTCTGTTTCTTGATTTCAGTGAAATTATTCCCATACTTAAAATTAGAAAGGTACTTAGATATCTGCTTGAATTTGGCCCTAAGTTGCTAATTTTCCAATTAATTGATTTTCATGTTCAGTATGAGACCATAACAAACAGCAGATTTTTGTCAATGAATGTGACAAATTAAATGGAGTTTAATGTCGTGATCCCAGTGGTTTGGAGCAGTGCTCTTCAGAGTTTTTCATAAAGCAAAATTAAAGACACACTTGATATTTGCAGGTCTTTTTGGCTGATAACTATCTGAAAACAGCTTACTAAACCCACCTTAGCTATAAATGCAGCAAAAGCAGCTAAATACACTTGTTTAGAAAGCTTAGTATAACTCAATCCTGGCATCTTTTCATAACGTCCTGAAATACTTTGCAAGACGGAGCCAAGGTTTTCTTTTCTGAAGATCTTATGATGAAGAAAGTTAATTTCACTTTGGAGTCGGAGGCCTTACCTCCCCGGCTGCGTTCCCAGCCCTCTGACAGCCCCATTCAGCCAGGCCCGCTGATATGTTGTAGAGATTTGAAAGTAAAGAATTGCAAGGAGTGCAATTTAATCCCAAAGTCATTACCTAAATGCTGAGATAGGATGGGGATTACCACCAATGTAAATGAGATATGAGACAGCCAATGGATTAGGGGACCCTTTCTTTAGGATGACTTCAGCAAATAGGCTAAGATAAGGAAATCTTTGTAATTACATGGAGCTACACTGGTCAATTCTGACTTTTAAATACCGAGGCGCTGGAGAAAAGGGAAAAAACCCCTACATATGTTATTCTGTGCAATATTAAGTAATTCCTTTCTGATTCTACAGAATCAATAGAAGAACATCATGCCAAATGAAAAGATGAGGGCTGCCTACATGTCCTTTTGTGACTGGTATCATTCCATCATTTTTGGTAATATCATTTCCAAATTAAATTTTATGGTCCATTACATACTAGCTCAAACACTTTTCTAATGGAATCTTAAATGGAACTGACTTGCTTTGCGTGGGGTTTGTCTCTCAGTTAAGATGTTATTTAGTTCTAATTATCAGATAATGAACTCAGGAAATTTAATTTTTAATATTTTTATGTCAAAAGTCCATTGTACTTTGGTTAAAGGCTTTAAATTAAAAATTAACATGGACAGAATACTAATTGAGTATTTTTCCTATCTGTAAGAGTGAGAAATGAGTTACATAGTTCCCAGATTAGCTTGTTACACTGCAACTGTTTACTTAAAAACTTAATTTAGTCTTCAGAAATAAATCACAAATAAGGAGATCCAGGAAAATGAGCCTGAGAAGCTTTAGGTATACAAGCTTAAAGTGCGTGTCTTTGTATTCATTGTCTCAGTTTTGCATCTGCAAGGTATCACTCAGATGCATATGCAAATGTCTGTGCATGAACACAGTTTCCAAATCACAGTGGTTGTTTTCATGGGTGTTCTCCCCATTTACACTTTCTCACTTTCTTTGCCCGCTTTCACTTCTCATTTTGCTCTCAATAAGGAATGTAAACATGACTTTTTTAATATTCTTTCACGTTTCAGAGCCAGCTGTCTCGGGAAAATAACTGCAGAAATGAGAAAATGATATTTCTTTGGACTTGAGGGTTTCAGCAGTTATCTGTCCGGTGGTGTGACCTCTCTGATCTCTGTGCTGTGGTTACTGAAGAAGACTGGGTTCACTTCTGCCTACTTGGGCGACGTGGGGTAAGTCCTGTGAGGTGTGAGAAAAGAAAGGGCTGTTTCCATACCTTGCTCTTGTAACAGGTAACAGGTAACTGAGCTAAAGCCTCTGCAGAACAGATGGATCTCTGCATTGGCCTGCGTACATGCAGGAACAGGGGGAGCAGGCTGGATTGGATCAGCTGGGAGAAGAGAGGTCTGAGCGGGGGTGTTATGGCTGATTGCAGCTCCCTAATGAGGGCTGTAGGGAAGACAGCGCCTAACTCTTCTCATAAGTGTGCAGAGGAAGGATGAAAGGCAACAGGCACACGCGGTAGCAAGGAAAACTTCAATTAGACATAAGGTTCATAAGGATGGTGATCAAAACCTAATGGATTTCTCAGAAAGTCTGTATGGTATCCATCCTTGGAGATATTCAAAACTTAGACAGGGCCCTGAACAGGTCACTCAAACTTCAAAATCAGCCCCCCTTTGAGTAAGGAGTTGAACCAGTTGACTTCCAAAGGTCCCTTTTCTGTTATTCTACAATAATATCCAGGTATCTGCGTTATCTAAAAGCTGTCCGAACTTTTTAATCTGTGGGATGCAGACCTGTAGGAGAAAAGATCCTTTTTAAAGCTCACTTTCAGAAAACTGGATGTAAAGAATGTTTTCCAATGCTATTTGCCTAGCTACGTATGTCAGATATTGCTGGTATGACATGATATATGAGTGCAAATGATGTATCACTTTGCTTTAAAGAGACTGTCATTTATGTGTCAATCATGATTAAATTCCCATCTAACCTCTCTGCGGTTCCGATTTACCAAACCAGCCTTGTGAGCTTCTATCAAAGAAACAAACTCAAGCCAAACAATTCTTCTTCTCTTCCTCCTCCTCTGACATTAAAAGCAGGAGAAATCTGCTCAGTGGGATTTTGCCATCAGATCCTCTAGGTGTTGACTTCATGTTTATTCCGGGCTCTTTGCTAGAGTTAGTTTTGATTCGTGGCCCTAGAACAGAGATTGTAGGTTTTACCCACATGAACTTCCAAAATGAATCGTTATTGGAAGAGATGGTTATGCAAAAGGTGATTTCCACTGGTTGAATCTAGAGTTTATTTCCTGTTGTGGTCTTGGAGCATGCCAAACTTCAAGCTATTCATCATGCCAGGCCTTCATCCACCTTATCCCTTTTGGAAACATTCATTCAGGCAGCCAGCCCTTAGTCTGTGTATTCCTTTGTATTTGTTGATGTCAGAGTTTTCTGGGAACTGCCTCAAAACCTCTGAAAGGAGGAAATCTGTAATCTTTTCTGGTATTTTCACTGCAAAAACAAATGGCATAATTTGTATATTGACACTTACCTACTCTGCAGGTAAGTACCTCTATGGGGCACCACAAACTCTGGACACGTAGGAAGTTGTAACCAATAGACCTGACCCAGACGGAGCCAGTTTGTTTTGACTGGACCAGCAGATGTATTAGAAAAATTATTATTATTATCATTAAAACTATTATTATTGCCTCATTTTCTTCTTCAGGCCCCACAGGCTGCATGATTCTCTGTCCCTCTTCTGTTAGTAAAAGGAGGGTGCTTGGCAGAAGAGCAGACAAGCTGAAGAAGTGACACCCTTGGGTTTGCATGAAGCTCCCCACTTACAAATATGCTGTGTCCTTACAGGTGTTGCGCTGGGTTTGGTGGGAAGTATACAGTGTATTATCTGCTGACATGGAAGGACAACACCGTTCAGTAGAGTAACCCTTATATTCCTAATGGCAAGCAATGTTCAGGCTTATATATGTACACTGCAACAAGCTGGGATCATAATGATGGTCCTGTAGCATGACGTCTGCTCAGAAGCTGCCAGCAAAGCAGGGCGTCCACCTGCCTGTGGTGAGACAGGAGTGTTGGAAAGAGGAGTCTGAGGAGTCTCTCCCATCAACCCAGTTTGGTGTTCCACTGGCTACTGGGAAATCATGCTTTGGAGAACGTCTTTCCCAAAACAGCAGCTGCAGCAGGGAGGATGGAGGGGTTGTTAACTGATGTCTAAGCAGCAGAACAAACGCTCAGTAGGTCTGCCACCATCTTCAGGGTAGCCTTGGCTCCATAAAGTCATGCCATGTGTTTTTGCTTCCTACCAACCTGAAATCCAGAATTTACAAGGGGTGCTGGGATGGAAGGAGTTGCACATTACGAGTCAGTCGTAGGTACTGCCATCAGCTGCTGGGAAAGGTGCAGCAGTGGGAGAAGCCATGGGGAAACAAATGTAGTGTATGTTAATTCTGTTTAGTTAGCCCGTGCTCACTGCTCAACAGCACATCACCCCAAAGCCATAGGCAGAAGAGAACAGAAGCATAGAAAAGGCACAGCTTATTTCTCTGCTCTTAAAAGCTGCAGTCTGATTCTCTCATTCCTCCAGCAAGGAACTTTCTTACATCTAAATTTCTTTCCAAAGCAAATCAAGAAAATTCCTGGAGATACATGTTACCTAAGGACAGATAGATCATTGTTTTTTAAATTGACTGTATATGCATACATGGGCACAAGTTTTTCTGATGTAGCTGGTGTAATAGAGCCTTCACATTTATTTTTGCTTTTTAATTGAATAGTAAATTAATTGGATTAATGTAAATCCTGGATAGCTCCTGAATGTGAATTAAATGTGGGCTAAGTATATAATGTAATATCTTTCAAACTAATAATTTTGCAAAGCTGCTTCTAAATTTCCTTTTCCTTTTGTTTCCTTAGGACTGTAGTCATGACACTGGAGTGGATATATGTTGTTCTTAAATGTTTACTTCCCTTTCCAATGGCTGGTTGAATCATTGGCAACGAGGATATCCTGTACTCATTTTGGGGTATTTCTTAGTCTCTTTTACTACTATACTGCACTCTGAGCGTGTCTAATATCACACAACTGAAATGATGGATCTGTAAGCAATACCTGACAACTATCAGATACCTGACTTGAAGAGTTTATCCATGTCTGACTCTTTTCATCTTTAGAGAGACCTGTTCCTTTTACTTCCATGTTGTTTTCCTGTTCTTTTAATATGTGCAATGTCTTGACTCTTCAGTGCTCTGCTAAACCTGGGGAAAGCCTCAGGATCTTGGAGTAGGACTCAGCTGTATTACTTTTTTAGGGACAGGTAAATAAGAGACTTTCTTCTCAAAAGGTTAGTCTGGGAGGAGTAGTGAGAGAATGAGACAGAAAACCCAAAATAAGAATAGGAAAATGAGGATTGATTGGAATATCAAGTTGAGGTGCATACATGGCATATGCTTTGATCTTTGTCTATGATAACAGCTATGCAAAACCTTGTTTCTTCATTTGCTCTGTTAATAAAAAGCGTTATTGATCCTTTTCACAGCAATCTTTTCACCTATCTCTTAAAACTTCACCTCTCTGATTTGGGGTATACAATTGAAAACCTGCACCTGTAGGAGAGTTCTGTATGCAGCAATACACTCCAGTCACTTCAGGGCCAAGACAGATGCTTTAACTAACCAACAAATGATCTTTCCATTTCTAACTGATTTGAAAACAATTGCCTTTCTGTTGCTTCAGAGAAGGGTGGGCCTTTCCCTGTCACGAGGTCACTTTGCAAGTTTTAATTGCTGGGTGCTGTTCTGTCCTTTTGAGGCTTTTGGAGTGATAAATAGCTCATCGGCTCTAAAGCTAGTCTATATAAACAAGCTTATCTCTGCCCATAGTCTTGAATGAAAAATGAGTTGTGAGTATCATTGTTAATCATGGTAATTGTTAATGTTAAGAGGGCTGCTATTATGAGTTTTCCTATTAGGCTTTCAATTCGTTATATAAAATGAGCAATCTAGTCGCCATCTATAGCATTCTAATTTTAATTATCTGGTGGCTGCATTTCAGACCATCCTTTCTTTATTGAGATTAACAAAACCTTTAGTGCAGTAACCAGTGTCTTTGGATGTAATTGGGTGAAGTTACTTGAACTGTTCCATATACAATCATATGATTAAAGATCAACTCATCACACGATGATGTGCCTCCTTCTGGGAATTGCTCTGTTTGTTTGGATTTAGCTTACCTGGCTAACACTGGAAATTTTACCCACATTTGTTCAGCTCTGTATTAACACACACACACCCCCATACCCACACACACCCCCCATTTTACATGTGTAAAATACAGGTTGTGTAAGGAAAGAGAGCAAGGGCGTATTTCAGGACTAGTCAGGCCTAGAGTCTGTGAAGAAGTTACTGCATGGTAAAGGACAGAGGAACTACAGATTTATAACCCAAGCTAAAACGTCATACAACTCCTTTGACAAACACCAGCACTGTTTAAAATAATTATGGACCACAGTACCCAGACAGCAAACTCCTGAAAGTTTACCACTCTTCAAGCATGTCTCCTTCAGCTTTGTAGGATGAGGTACAGATGAATACACCTTCTCTCCATCAGGAAAGAGAATGGAAAGGCTAAAAAGGGTACAGAAAGGAACAGGCTATAGGATTTCCCAGAGGGAAAATGAAATTTGTAAGAAATTCTTCTATACAAACACACAAGGATCTGTTTATCATGGGAGGAAACAAAAAGTCATGTGGGAGCTGGATATTATGCCAAAGGCAGCAGCAATGGGGCAGCAAGATATTTATGGAGGTTCCTGGCATATCCTGCAGACACAAACTTCCAAAAAGGGCTCCCCAATGTGAATATACTTAAATAGCTTTTCTAATAGCAGTAATGTTCTATTACAGGTGAGCTGTTAACTATCTTTGTCATTTTTACATTGAATTACCATTGACTCTGTCACCAAAAGGCTGGTTTGAATTTGATGTTTGCAAAATGATGAAAGCTGAATGATATTCTTTCTTTTTGGAGTAATATAAGGTGTTTCACTCAGGGCTGCAAATCCTTTTATTTCTTGGCTACATTGAGCCATAAAACATGTCTATCCTTTGTTCTCAATGTGAAATAGTTTCTTTAGGTCATAGAATAAGGCGTCTTAAACCCTGACTTGAAGACCTTTGGGATTGCATTGTTTATTACCATTTTGTCACAGTAAAAATTGTTCCTAATGAATTATGAGTGAAATTCAAGCAGTGATCCAGGAATTAAAAGATGTTCTGCATTTTCACCCTTCCCTTACTTGGTGTGTTCTTAGTTTTACAGCCTGCAGCATAAGTTGAGTCCTATTTGTACTCATGAGGATATGACTGTGTGTGAGGGCAGCAGTGACTGCAGATGATTGTAAAGGACCTGGTTCTTCTAATGCTTTCACTCTCCACCAGCAGTGGAGAAAATCTACAGAAGACAGTAGAATTAATCATGACTTACTATCGTGATAATAAGAACCAACTCTCCTATTTTTAATGTTGTTGGCAAATGTTCAATATACCTGTTTCATACTCCAAGTATGACCTCCAGTGAGTTCATTCAGTGCATGACCTCAGACAGAATGGCAAAGGACTCGGTGCTGTGCAGCTCCTGTCAGTCCCAGAGTGCTTGTCAAGGTTATGAGTTGAAGACTGAAAGTGTAGTGACTGCACAAGCATTTATATGAGAGGGGAGAGGTCACAAACAGGCTCTGGGTGTTAGATCTTCTGTTACAAAGAGAATATTGTCCAGAATACAAGAGTGGTTGTCCTCTTTTTGAGAAATGTTATGGAAATCTGTCTACTGTAATGTGTGTTCCCTCTTGAAACGTGTTTCAAACTCTCATGAACTTATTTACATATCCACTGCTCTAGAGGTTCAGATAGACATACACGAACAGTTAATTAAATGATGACAGTCCTGTACATATTGCAGATAGGCCACATCCAAAAAGGCCATATGAAACCTAGGAATAAACTCATGATATGTTCACTACATTCCAGGCATAACCAACAGCCTGTTCTTCTGCCAAACTGCAATTGCACACTCCTTTTTGCAAACAGCCATGGAATGCAGTGCATGTTCCTAACATGCAGTGAACTTGGGTGACAAAGCAAATTTTTGTCCACAGTACAGATAACCATAACTCTTTCAGGGCACTCTCTTTGAGAAACTAACAGGATCTAATTCTGGTAAACTTATTTTGAGTCAAGTGTATCTCTTTCAAAACTGTTCTGTTTCAAGCTCTCGGACACTTTAAAAAAGGAAATTTAAATTTACGAATGGTCAAAAGTCAGTATCTCCCGACTGAGGAAGTTTGTCTTTGCACATTTTGTCTTATGTCACTGTTTGCTTTCAAGAAGGCCAATTGCAACATGCAATTTCGAAGAAATATTAGCCGTATTTCATGCGCACCGTTGAGCTCAATCTACTCCAGTGCCAACCCTTTTTCCTCACTGGGTGGTAATGGTGGCTTTCAGCTCTAATTCTCTCTGGGTATTTTGCATAGTCATTATTTTCCCAGCATGCTTTCCTGCTTCTGGGCTGGATTTTGTTTTGGTTTGATTTTTTGTTTGTTTTTAATGTGGCACAAACTAGGAAAATGAGGCCAGCTTTAGAATATTAATTGTCTGCACCTAACTCTCCCTTGGCTTAAAGGAAATGTTTTTTTTATGGCTGCAGGGATGGCCTGTTTTCACCAGACTGAAGTCACAGAAGGTCATGGTTATAGGACACGTATTTTTGGACACAAAGTGCTGTAACGTTTTCCAGTGGGGCAGATGGGCATGTAAAATTGTTTCTGGTTGTTTGACTGAACAGAGAGCACCAGAGGACCTCCTGGTTTACTAAATCATATCCACATCCTGGCCCCCGTCATTTAACTGGTGTATTGAGCTCCTTTTTACAAGCGGTTGTTTTCATTAGCTCAGTTTGTACCACGAGATTTAGAGTGGCTTCCTGGCATGTAAAGGTTTCCCTCAGATGTCCTACCAGTGAATGTCCAGCAACCATGTGTCATTTTTGTCTTACATCACTACTCTGCATACAACAAAATCCCAAAACCTTTTTTTTCTTTCCTTTCATTTGATCAGCCTGAAAGGAAAGATGCTTGAATTCATCTGTCCTGCATCAGTTTGACCAGAACTGTACAAAACGCTTCCATTTATGTGCTGTGCTATCCTGTAGGCCACTGTAGGGACTGGAGGCATTCCTGCTTGAACACAGCTTGTGATGGAAGAAGAACATCTCTCATAGAAGGCATCAAACAAAAAGGATCTGCAGAATGTCCTTCAGTATTGCTGAAGGTGATGACATTCAACATGGAAGCGTAAGGCCCACATGACAGGTAATGTCCATGCAACTTCTTCCTGAAGTCCTGTTGGGACTTAGAACAAGTAGGTACACTCATGACAAGAAAGCTGTTGAGGTGCTGGATCATGTCCAAAGAATGGCAACAAGGATGGTGAAGAATCTGGAACACAAGCCTTATGACCAACAGCTGAAGGAGCTGGGTTTGTTCAGCTTGGAGAAAAGAAGGTTCAAGGGGAGCCTTCTCATTCTCTCTAACTACCTTACGTGGATGTTGTAGTGAGGTGGGGGTTGGTCTCTCCTCCCGGGTAACAAGTGACAGGATGAGAGGAAATGGCCTCAAGTTGCACCAGAGGAGGTTTAGGTTGGATATTAGGAAAAATTTCTGTACTGAAATGCTTTTCAGGCATCGAAACAGGCTGCCCAGGGAAGTGGTGGAATCACCGTCCCTGGAGGTACTTAAAGACATGTAGGTGTGGAACTTCAGGACATGGTCTCTTGGTGGCCTTGGTAGTGCTGGATTAATGGTTGGGCTCAATGATCTTGGAGGTTATTGCCAATCTTAGTGATTTTGTGATCCTATTCTATGATTCTATGTGGTTTAATATGTTTTCCAAATACTTTGTTAGTTTATTTTGGAAGGAATTGTTGACAGTCCAACTCTCCTTAGCCATGCATATACCCAAAAGCCTGACTCTTCCTGAATGATGCTTGAATGTCTTGCATCAAGACAGGACAATCCTGTGCCTGAACCAACTCCCTCCTGGCTCTTTGTCCTCAGACAAACCTCTCAGTCTCTCACTCACTGCACATCTCTGATGGAAAACAAAGCCACGTCACCCAGGAGTCTGGTCACAACCAAGCTTTGTAGTTCCAGCCTCTAAGTTACAGAATGTGCTGGATAGGTAATAGAATGGAAATGAAGTAATATTTCAATATTTTCATGCTGCCTGCATTACAATTATGATGTTAATTAATTATCTGCCTGGCAGTTAACACCATGCAGAGGCATGGTTTTGGTCGACTTCCTGCTGTTCTGCTAGCGATGAGTAATTAACCTCTCCTCTTCCCTGGGATTCTCTACAAGATGATCAGCGTGTTGATGATATAATTATTATTAATTCAGTTTCTGTGTTTCGTTGACATTGTTAATTACTTGTCGGTAATCAGCTAATGTTTAATCTTCCTTGCTGGATAGCTTCTTGAAAGGCTGCTTGAAATGGTTGAGAGAGGCTTCCCAGCACATTCTCACTCCTCATTGCATCAAGTGGTGGTCAGACCACAATTCAGAGCAAATTATTAGCTCTATACTACAAACAGCTTGCTGAAGTTGAGGAATTTGGGGATCAAACTAAATTGCTGTTTTCACTGTAACAAGCAAGAATATGTAAAGCTGTTGTCGATAAATCAGGGAAACAAGTGGGATCCCTTTTGGTGCCAACTTTCAAAATTGATTTCATTGTCAATATCATTTAGAGAGCAAAATTTAATTTAGTGCTGTTTTTTTGTTTTTTGAGGATTAACTGCAAATAACTGCTCACGGCATTTTTACTTTCCGTAAAAGTAAGAAATCTCTTTCCTAGCATTTTCACCAGCTATGGAATCACATGGGTATTATGTGCTATGGAAATACTCTTAGCAGAAATAGCTTTAGCACAGATTTCGAAGGTAATGCCAAAAGCTGTTCTCTATTTATTTTAATTTTTTTTCCCTGAAAGTGTTGCTTAAATCCATATGTCTTAAAATCAGATTACACTGATCCTGTTTCTCACTTCCATAAACAGAGTGAAAAGTTTAAAAAAATATTTTCACAAAACAGAAGAGTCACTGTTACTTTTTGCACATGTGGTTATATCCACCAATATTACTGGTTAATTTTGCTTTAAATTCCTAGGTTGACATTGATCAGAATACAAAAAAGACAGCAGATTATCGGTGTGGAACAGTAAACAATAATATTCAGCTTGTTCATCTTTTGAGACTGGAACTACCCTTGCATTTCTAGGGAAAATATACAGCTTACAACTAGAATTACATGAAGAGACAAGAACTTCTGATCTCTGGAACAACTGGTCTTAAAGTGATTTTTGGGATAGAAAGACTTTGGGAAAACGCAGGCAAAGGAAGATCTTGAATGGAGAGACGAAATTACTTGATGAAGAAGGAAATTGCACATTTCTATCTACCTAGTGCTGATGAGGTCTTGGTGGTAGAATGTTACTCAGTGTGCAGTATTTTATTTCAAGAAATGGACTGACATTTCAGAGAACACCAATAATGTGAGAATACATGTTCCATAAGGAAAGGGTGAATTAATTGAGCTTTTCATTCGGGAGCAGAGAAGGCTGAAGCTCTGCTCACGGTAACAGCCTTATATTTTTTAGGCTGCTGCAAAGATAGAGTTCTCCCATGGCGATGTCTATGAAGGCTAAAATAAAAAGAAATAAGATAACACTGCAGCCAGAGACTGGGATTAGACTTTAGGAAAGTTTCCAAGAGCAAGAGCAGGCAGAGAAGTGGAGTTGGGAGGTGCCAGGAGTTAAACTGGCCCAAGGAGAATGGAAACAGAGGAGCTGAGGGACAGGAACAAGGAAAGGTTAAAAAGAAGAGGGGAAAAACACCAGACTGGGTGGAATTCCCACAAGTAAGGGGAGATGTGTCTGAGGTGATGTGGGGACAGTTAAGCAGAGGCAGTGGTGGGAGGAGCAGCAGCAGTGAAAGAGAATCCTCCAAGAACAGCAAGAGATGGGGAAAGCAACAGTGCAAGCGCACAGGTTGAGAATAAAGAAGCTCTTTGAAAAACCATAAAGTAGGAGTTAGAGGAGAAAGATAAATGCAAGGTAGGAATAAGAGTTTATTTCTTCATTTTATTTCAGCTGGAGATGCACAGCAGAGTCTGCAAGCATTTCAAAGGCCATTTTAATTCTAAGTCTTTATTGCTTTGCTCTTCAAGAATTTCATGCCAGAAAATCTGCTTGTGCCTGAGATTATCCTCAGGTTTTGCTTTGAACCTTGAGTTTGGGAAACTTGGTGCAAAACTCAGCTGATGCCTCTGCTTTGTACCTTACAAAGCAAAATGCTTCTACATTATGCTAATGTTTTATTTGGAACCAGGGTTTTTCCTATGTCAACTGGAAAATTCTATGTGTACCAATCCCAAACCATCTTCAAGTCATCTAAAATTTGGGACCAAGAAGTGTCATAAATCTCAGAAAATGTAATCACTTTTCTTTCTGGAAGTTTCAGCTTCCCTTTTAAACTCAAAGGGTAAATGTCCACTTTCCCTTTGCAAAGCGTGTGGCAAAGCCCAGTCTCACCGAGATAACTTGGCAGGCTTGTGTAACACAGAGCTCTGCACCTGAAGGGGAAACAGAACATTTTTTATTTCCTAAGTTTCTCATAAAGGTAATATAAATGAGTATGCAGATTGTGGAATGGTTCATATTTTACGTGTTCATGCTCTGGTAATAGGTGGGGACAATATGAATTGTGCTTGTGTACCAAGGGAAGCCGAGTTACAAAGCCTGCCTTTGATAACACTCCTCATTTTGTAAGCTGTATGACATGTCAATTTACCGGTTTTGCTTTGGAGCCCGAGAACCTTGGATTGAAGCTTCAAGATCAAAACAAAGGTTAAAACAGAAGAACTGTTGATTTCTTTTTTCCCCCAGGTGTAAATATCCTCACGTCTCATAAGGTGACACCCTGTGTTATCTGGAAACAGAGACTCCTGTTGTACATTCCTTTTACAGAGGGAGGACAGTTCGATTGTTATGGTATTTGTCTTCAGCGTGGGCAGCATGGGTTTAATTCCTCATCCTGCCACGAATATTGTGGACGACCTTGGGAAAATTGTTCAGACCCACGTCCTCAACAGTACTTTGATGCCTTGTGTTTGTGGCCCTGATGTGATCTGAAAAAGTCTGAATTTCAGATGTTTCTGTTTAATGAACTATTTGCAAACACTTTCATGCAGGCAAAGCACAAGCTATTAGGTCATTCACTGTCTCTGGACTTCAACTATATCTTTGGATATTTATTCAGTGCTTGCTGTGGATGGTGTCAGTTTTCTTGTGTGTATCTGTTTTCTTGTGTGTATCTGTTTTCTTGTGTGCTTCCACAGTGAATACTGAATACTGTTTTTTTTACAAGTATAATTTCAAGATGAGAGCATAAAGAAGTGGCAACCAGCCAGTATTGCAAGTATTTCTGTAGGTGAAAAAGCCTTTTCAGATCAGAATTCTAACCCAAAAGAAGCCACTTGGGGCTTACCCAAGTCACTGGCAGTGACATGGAAGAAATTGGAAGCAGCTCTGGTTGTTGCACAGAGTTCACATCAGAGGTTGTGATGGTTGTTTCAAAGTACAGAACTGTCCCTGTCTTCTTATGTTCTCAGAGCTGCCCACTTTTGGGGCTTGGCCAAAGAGCTGAAAGAGTTTTAGCTTAGCTTTACATTCTCTTAAAACTGCCTGGTTGCCCCTCTTTCACTGCATGAAATTATCAGGATAACATGCGAAAGAATAAGGTTTGACATTGCATTTATTCCCGTGTAGTGAATTCAAGGTCAGTACGAGCTACTGTCAGTTGCTGCCCGAGTATGTTCTTTAAATAACCATATTCAAAGTCCAATGAAATATATTTCCCACAAACAAGCCCTAGAAATAGGTTTTGCAAAATTCAATTCCTGCTAATTAAACAAATAACTCTCTAGGAATTTAAGCCCTGCTCATTTACACAATACAGTGGCAGATGGTAATAAAAAACCCCCTGTCAATAAAAATGTATTGAAGGTTCATCTGAGAAGACTTGTTCATTTTGATTATTTTTTTTAAATCTAGTTGTGATATGGTCTGTGTTTCCGTTCCACAAGAAGAATCTCCTACCAGTAGGAGCTGGCAGTTTTTAAAGGTTTTTAAAATGTCTCTCGTTCTATGTTATAACCTTAGCAATGAGACACTGAGAGTCAGTGTGTACATTTGACCCTCCATTACTGCAGCTGGAGCCACCTCACCCAGTGTTTCACAGACAGGGTCTCTGTCACTCTCTGCTCAGTGTAGCCCACACTACAAGAAGCTTTCAGCCCTATTTATGTAGCTTTTACCAACATAGCTTAGGGTGCACCCCAGGGGATATATAGTTCTTTATCAGTATAAAGTGTATCTACACTGGGGCCTTGAGAGCAAAAAAGAAAGGGGCTTTCTTCAGATCACCAGAGGAGTTATCTCACATAATTTCACAATATTCATATAAATCATGCTGAGCTACTGTTATTTCTCTAAGACATTGCAAAAACAATTCCTTGGAAAAGTGGAGACAGGTATCCCTGTAGACATGTGCCGGCTTTAGAACTGTCATTGGTCCTGGTCATATACATGAAATAAAATGTTTGACTCTTGAGTTCAAGGGTTTTGCAGGGTTGGTATCTGAAACAACTTGCTATACTGTCTGTATGTTAATGTCTTGTATCTGTGTTTATATCTGGTCTGTAAATCATGACATTTAGCATTGCTGGAATAATTGTGGGGAGGTACAGTACCTACTTTAGATAAGAAGAGTGTTTTTGGTAGAAAAACTTGAAAACCATGAATTTGTCATGAAAAAACCTACTTCTGCTTTGAACTGATGGTTGTTCCATTGATTACCAGTTACTATAAATACTTTTGGCTGCTGAAGCAGAATAATATTTAAAATAGGCACAAGGGACTGGCAGAGAACTGCTGGGTCACTCACTTGCTTACGTGGGCGCCCTATATTGTCCTTATAATTGATCAAGACTCAGATTGAAATCCTGTTCCTAGATCCCCTAATAGAATTCACTTACTGGAAGGGTATTCCTGAACTTCATAATTTCACTAAATAGAAACCTTCTTTTAATTTCCAGTCAAAAGTTGACTGATCAGTTTAAATCTATATATTCCAAGCCAGGGTAATTTCTGAGTTCAAGCAGTTCTGTTTGCTCTGTGGTGTGACCCTAATGATATTTGCACTGTGCTCTTCTTATAATTGTTCTTTCCATTTCTTCAGAGCCATGAAAATTAGAGTCTTCAGGTTTTAATTCAGGGAGGCGAGTTCTGAGTGGTGCATGTTCTGACCGTGATGGCTTTTAGAGCATTAAATATCATATGAGTATTGCAAATATAAACAAGGTGATCGACGTTAAAAGTTGCATAGTGGCTGAAGGGAAAAATCTAGCTCAGCCTTGATAGATCTAGATATGAAGTTTGGGCAGTTGTATTTATAGGAGGAGAAGAAAAAAGGGGAAAATTTAAGCTGAGAAGGGCATACTTCACACTTGCTCCTGCCTCTGCTGCGGTCTGGGTGTTTAAAGGTGTGAGAGTAGAATTCCTTTTGAATGAAGGTTTGATGAAAAATCCGCATCTTTTTCCTTGGGTATCTCACCTGTGCAGTATGAAGAGTGAGAGCAAAGCACGATGTTTTTGAGGAGAAGCTGAACGTGGCTTAGACTGAGGGGCTGCAGGAAACCAAGGGGTGGAGTTGCAGTGGAGCAGCTGGTCCCCTTGACAGAGGGAGCTGAGTAAAAGAAGTCTTTAAAGTCAAAAAACGTTGCTGTTGGGCATAATGTGAGTGAACAGGAAAGGGGTGACTATCATCAGACATCAGGTCTTTCTCGAGGGTGGTGGCCAAGATGAAGGGATAAAGGACATGGAATGGTCAAGTGAAGAGAAAAGAAATGTTTGGATGAGAGTTTTAGCTGGATGGAAAGCCTGAAAAATACTGTTGGATACACTGGAATATTGCAAATATTCAGCTATTGCCTGAGCACCTGCCTGCGAGTGCTTGGGCAGAATCTATGGTCTGATCTTGCTTTGGTGGCTGAAAGGGTGACTGAATTGGGTTCTCTTCTGTTCTCCCCTCTGCAAATGCAACGGGCTGGCTGTGGGTTGTGGTCAGGGCAGGGAAACTTTTTCAAAAAAATTTAAAGCTTGTTTAATTCCCATTACAAAATAAGAAAAACAGTGAAGGGTAAGGTGCATTAATTATTGGCTGCAAGCATCTAATGAGAGCACTCAGATTTCATCTACTCAGCTGCAAAATAGGTTAAGATTATTATCCCCATCTCACAAGTGGGGTCAGAACCTTAAGGTCACACAGTACGTCAGTAACAGAGTCAAATAAAAAAAACATCCAGCGAGCTCCTGCTCTCACCACAAAGCAGTACTGCCACACTCAATAGGGTACATCGATAGCATACTGTAAACTCCTGCGAAAAGAAACTGTGGCTTCATTACTTCAATAATCTCAGAATCTAATTCTGATTTTGTTGGTATGGTGTCAGCACTATGAATCTGTCTCATCCAAGTCAGTTTCTCTTAAATTTTTCAATCTGGCTTGTCTAGGGAGAGGGGGTGACATTTCTCCTTTTTTTTGTTTATTTGTTTGTTTTGGTTTTTTGTTGTTGTTTATTTCTTTTAGCTCTGTCACAACCCTCTAAAACAATACTTTAGAAAATGACAGGGAAGCAGTGTTTGTAAAATGTCATGATCACAAACAGTCAGAGTGACTGCATGCTACATTTATCGTACATCAACGTCCCCTGCTATCAACTGCTTCTTGAAACTACACAAGGCCACAAAGTGAAGCGGAACTTGTTCTTAAAGTGGGTTGTCTTAACAACTTGTTGCAGTCCCTTCTTTTAGCAGTAGAGCCGAGCTAATTATTTAAATCCTGCATTATCAACTCTCACTTTTTAATTCAGTTTGTACTGGTTTGCAATTATTTGCCAAATATTTTTGTTGAGCCTTATCCCCTGCTTTGACAATTCATTACTGAGTTTGTCTTAGCCTTGTGATGTGATTTTCTTTTTGCTTACAGACTGGGTGTATTGGCTTTTATAAAAAAGGAAGAGTAATGAATTGCTAAATTTGTTAAATTTGAAGGCAAAATATCAGCTAATTTGCTGCTGGTTTCACAAATTAGCTATGTCAGTCAGAATCCGTGGGAATAACAAACAGCAAATCTCCCAAATCAAATAAATCATGCTGCTTACTTTCGCTCAGAACAAATACAAACAAATCCATCAAAAATGCCATCTGCTCAAGCATTTTGGCATAGCTCATGTCTCTGACCCATGACTTTTTATTCATTCTCTGAAACACTCATGGGTCAGGCCAGCCATAAGTCCTTTCTAAGATTTCCATTGCATTTTTAAGGTGAAGAAACAAGGAACAAGAAAAATGGCATCTTAAATACGTGGTAATGCTTGTCATTGTGGTATCTTAAATACGTGATGCTTCTCCTTGTTGCATCTTGAATGCTTGGAGATACTTCTTGTGATGTAACGTTCTTGCAGTCTTTATAGTGCCCCACAGGCACATGTGATTGCAGAAGTAAATGAAAAAGGTTAGTTGTGATCTGCACAGCTCATTGCATTTGAGTCCCAGCTCTCCTGGAGATGAGTTCCACTCCTTGTAGGCCATCTCGGTACCCAAGAGCAGTGGGGACATCGCTGCTGGAATTGTCGGGCTGATCTTTGGCACTGGAACGTTTCCAGTGGCGGTTTCCATCTGTGGTAATATCTCTGCCTCTGGCCTGGTAGAGTGGGCAGGGATGCACTCCATTGCAGGTGCTCAAATTCAACCAGGAGAACCCGTGTCTGGGGACACGACGGAGGAGGCTTGATTTCTCAGAGGGGTCACCACTGGGTTCCAGCAGAACAGAGAGTTAACGCACTGGGAGCTAAGCTGTCACCAAAGTTTGTTCCACACGGGTCTCCACTCCCATTTCACCAGCACAGAGAGCTCCAGGACACACCAGAGCCTCAGCCAGTTCCCATCCAGGCGCCGGGGAAGGGAATGTGCTTCTCAGTTGTGCCAGTGAATTTCTATCAGGGGTTCAGGTTTGCTCTTTGTTGCTCTGGAGTGCTCAGGCTGATTTCGCTGCAGGTGCTTGTAAGGAAGATCCAGCCTGGAAAATGGACACTTCTGCACAAAAATTCAGAACTCTGTCTTACCAAGATCCCAGTAGCTGCGTTTCTATAATTATTTTCACAGAAAGACTAGCACAGTAATGACTTCAACTTGAAATTTGCATCTGTCCTGTGATAAATACCTTGAAAAAAAGCCTTATCTTTGGATTCATATTTGGGCTTTTAATTGCAATCAATATGGTGTGAAACAATTTGATTCTTGCATATACTGCATTATCTACTATACGAATAAACCACAGTGTAGATTATGGAAATGCTGTTATATAAGGGCAGCAGTTACTGCTGTGTCTTCCCTGGTATATATCAGTGTACCATAGCAATTAAACAGTATAGTGAAACCATAGCAATTACCATTCTAAATTATAATAAGCAATTCAATATACACTATATGATAAATCATTTCCTTATAGCAACCACTGTATACGTGCCTCGGTTTTTATTCTAAAGCTCTTATTACTTGTCATCTGAACACTGTGCCAGGTGATTTATACTGAGTGCTTGTACTTTCGATGCATATTTATTATATGACTTTTGCAAAAAAATGCTCATAATGATGATAACTGTGTTAACTTATTATCAGTTTGCAGTGGCATTCTTAGAAAAGAAATTCATGGTCTAGTAGGAAGGAGAGGTACCCTTTCAATTTTATTTTGTTTTTTCAAGAATCCACCCAGAACTAGACATAACCTTCATATAATCTGAATCTTAATGAAGCTAACTGCTCATAATTTTAGGGGATTTAATTCAGAATTAAACACATGAACTACTAAGCTAAATTCTATTCAGTTTTAGAATCAGCTTTCTTTCTAGCTAGTAAACAGATTCCCACTAAAACTTGTGCATGATTTTAATTACAGATAAGTTTCTCTTTAAAGGCCACAGCATTCATGCTCAGGTTGCTAAGCTGAATTCAATACATCTATATGTTAAAGGTAGCAAGCTAATGTGTAAACAGGGAAAATATTGGAACCAATTGCTGTTAATTTGGTTTTGATCAATTCACATTGACTGCACTTTACATGCAAATGAGAAGCGTGTTGGATTATTCCAGCAGAAAATAGTTGAGATACTGAACTCTTCTTAAAACCATATAAAAATAAATGAATGGTACTTGAGAAACAGAAAGTAGGAAGGCCTGTGTTCAAAGAAAAGCAAAGAATTATTGAGTATGTGCATGTTAGTATAGCTTAGTACAGATTTATGGAGCTGTTGTGAAGGGACTCAAGATGGCAGATTCTGGATCTTATTTAGAATAGTGTAATTTCTTTTGTGTTGAGACTTAAAAATTGATCATCACATTCAAAATAACTTTGAAAACTGCATGAACCAGGAAATGTAGAGATGGACAGAAAGCAAAAAGCTGCCATTTGCTAACATCAAATCTCAACAAAAAATTGTTTCAAGTCTGGCTATAAGGCCAAGAATATGTGTTCTTCTTTAACTTTATTAATGTCGGTAGTAGGGAAAATATTTTGCATTCATGACACTGCAGACGAATGGAGTGAAGGGACCGCAGGGATCACAACGTGGTTGTAGGTCAGTGATGCCTTTGATCCAGTCTCATACCTACCAAACCCATTCCACCTGACTTCCAATGAATGAGCTGGGCAGAGAAATATCTGTTGGGGCACAAAGGAAAGCAACAGAGGATGTGTGTAATGCTGCTGGCAGCCGTGCAGTTGAGCACTGTGGCACTCAAAGGGAGCTGTTTACATCCTATCGCCTTCAATAGCACTTTGAGACACGTGAAGACACTTTTTTTTTAAACAGGAATGCTTTCTCCAATGCTAATATTACCTTTAATGACCCAAAAATGGAAGTTGTGAGGAGTTGTGAAAACCAAGAAGGATATAGGTATACTTACTGCGTAGATTTTAGAAACAGGATGGAAATTAGCAAATGAGATAAAGTCTTGAAAAATACATAACTGGACACTAATCCAGAGGGAAGATATCCAAAGCAGATCTCAGATCAGGAGAGGAAAGCTGGGAAGCAATAATTACCCAGAAGTATGCCAAGTAATGATAACTTGCATTAGGCATAAAGAAGCAATGTTCCTGGATGCACATGGGTTTCAGCCAGATATTTCTGCCCATGGTTAAATAAGGAAATTCCCCTTAAACACCTGTAAGAAGAAAGCACTCGGCCATTGGTGGGATGAGCAACTTGGTAGGTTGTACCTGCAGCTTCAGCATTGTCTCATACGGAGCCGGACCGATGTAGTGGTTGTAATGAATAAACAACAGATTCACCTGAAAATCAATACTTTCGCTGTGTGTCAGTTTTGATTGCTGACTCCCAAAATGCCACCCACACCCACCTCAAAAGCTCAGATGTGTGTAAAAAGGGTGTGACCTTTTACCACCATACCCTTCTTTTCTGTAGCTCCAGGCGTGAGGGAAGACTCAGTTATGACAACCAGACTGAATTATCTTGAATTTATCAACTAATGCCCAAGTCAGCTCAAATATTCTTGAAACATTTGGTTAAAAAAGTTTGGGGAACTGGCCTATTAAGCTATTTTTTTATCCTCCCTGTATTTTTTACTTAGAAGTCCTGTGGGATTTTTGCTTTCTTTGTGCTGGCAGGCTGCAGGCTTATAAGTTTCTGGCTGGTTTTTCTGGGCATGGATTCAGGTGGCATATGCCAATGAAAATTGCGTTGATAGCTCTGAGCACTAAATTCCATCTAGCTAGAAAATAGGCATAGTTTAAACAATGCAAACTGCAGGAGATTGGATCATGATTCTGTGTGTCAACTCTGATATACAGTTTCTATCTCTTTGCATGAGAGGCAGAATTCATCTCTGTCACCTTGAGCACCCTGCTAAGGCTGCTGGTAAGGCAGCTGTTGAGTTCGTGTTATGATGCGAGTTTTTGGCTGCTGACCTAGCCCATAACCCTCAAAATTCACAGGCAAGTCTATTAAGGCTTCTCTTGGGATACATATGATGCAATAGTAACTCTTTTTTATAATTGCAGCACTCAACAGTTCTAGAATGGCCTTCAAGTTTGAGGCAAAATTACTAATATCTAGGACATAGGAGAGCTTGCACAACTTCTAAAGAATGTTTCCATGAAACGCTTAGACATCGATGGTCTACACGGCATTACGCTGGGCTCTGGAGGCTTCCTTGAGCCTCTTTCAGATGCCTCATTATACTGAATTTCTTCAGTGAAAATGCTCCCTCCTGAGGTTTTGTAGGTTTCCATAAGCTCATAAAGTGGAGGATAAGTACAGAAGCAAAAGGCCTGTCTGGTTGGATCCCTATTTATTCTATTGTTTCAGAGGAAGGGACCTCGTGGCGGCTGTCCATGTAGGCATTGATGAGTTATTATTGTGGTCAGTGACTTTACAAGCCAGAGAGGGATCTGGCTTTGGAGGATAAGTCCTAACTAAATGCAATTGTGTAATATGATCTTTCTTACAAAATGAAAAGGTGTCCCTATCATTCTGGAACTTTCTTAAGATATAATTCATAATATCTTCTTTTACAAGAAAGATATTATACTAGTAACACTGAAAACTCTTTCCTGATATACTCCACATTTTACACTCCTTATAAACAGTTTCTCTGGGATATCCTGCGTGTTCAAGCGGACCTGCAGATTTCTTTGGAGATGTGCCCTACTTGTGACTTTTGTGCCTTATCATGGGTACCAGTTCTCCAAGCTTGCTGAGCCAGCTGTCTGTTTGTTGGGCAACCTCTCTGGTCCAGTTAGTGCCTGACCTATTTTGTGAGTTCTGGAGAAACCATTGTCTAAACTGTCATCAGCTGGATTTAGTTGGGATGATAATTCCTGGGCTGGCCTATAAATTCCCTCTGACTCTTAAGATGGCATTTCTCCCCATCAAAGGTGGTCTCAATTGCTCATTTTGTCAGACAATAACTTCTGAAATCACGTGTGGGATTTGCCATAGGGTGTGCTATTCCAGATCCTGGTTTTTTTTGTGAATTCTGGCCTTCAGCCCTCAGTCTTTCCCCTGGCAGAGGTCCCTTGGATTGTAGTATTTTGGATTCCTTACTTGTATGTCTGGTCCCAGAACACTTCAATCTGGACTAGGTAATCTCTTTTGGTAGAGAAATTCTCCTCTTTTGGTCTAAGAACAATTCTAGTTTTATCCTACAACTGTTTGAAGTGTTTTGTGTTCTTTTGCACTGGAGCCACATTCCACCTTGATTTTCTTGTCCAGGAATGGGTTAAGTCTTGCATGATTTGGGCTTTTTTTTTACCTTAAATCAATTAGTTATGTTTTTCTTTCTATTTTTTCCTTTTTTCCCCTTCTATTTTTCTTAGATTCACTCACACAGATTTCATTTCATTCCCTGCAGAAGTATTAAAGACATAACCAGGAGCTGAATCAGCTATTAGTGACTCCCTCTTTTTCTAGCACTTTTCTGGTGGCCCTGCAATTTTTTCCCCCCCCGAAGGCTCATCTCTGACCAGTGTCATTGTTCCAGTATTGTTGCTTGGGGGGTTTTTTCAGTTGACTTTGCAATTTTTTAAGGTGCATTTTTCTTTTGCATAAAGGCATTCTTACAATGACTGCAGTTTAGGGGGTGATTTATTAAAAATTATTTTATTTCTAGGTGGACTGGGGCAGTAGGTTGTCTTATATTGCCAGTGTAATTTAAAATAACAATAGTATAAAGCAGAATAAAGTATTTTAATTTTTAGTGACACTTTTTCTGTTTTTGAACACATTATGCCTTTGGAGAAACTCTTGTTTCATTAATAGAGTGTTTTCTTATTTCCTACCCCCCCCGCCCCAAAAGTTTACTTAAAATAATTTTGTAAATCTAACTGCAAAATATAGGTTCCAGGCCCTGAAGATCTTTTCCAATGTCTTTTTAACAATGTATGTAATGTAGGTGTGTGATTTTTCACTGGTAAATGGAAATGCCAGGAACTTACTATATGTTACTATAACTTTGTCTGTAATAACTTGAAATCCCATTATGATCATCTCATTTTACAGCGTGCTTTGGTCCTAAGATCAATATATCAAGAGAATAGCATGCCAGTTACTGTCCTTGGACATTAAGATTTCAGAGCAAATACAGTTTTACACAGAGAAAAGGCAGCAGAGAATGGGTGTTTAAGCCCTGGGTCATCCACTGGGGCTTCCTGTGTAATATGTAATAAGTAATTGGAATTTATTTTCACTGAATGCTTCTGTAATGCTTTACCTGGGGTTGTACCAAGGAAGAAGAAGAAGAAGAAGAAGAGGAGGAAATCTATGAAGAAATTGCAGCCTCTGTAGGGGTAGATGTAGTCTCCAGAGTCTGGACATGCTTCAGGATGTTCCATGTTTTATATAAAGCAGTAACCCCTCCATGGGAATTCAGAACGGGGCATGAGATTCCCTCCAACATTAAAGATGGTGTAAAACACAGATAAAAAGAGCAACAGAAATAGATCTATAGAAGGTCAATTATCACAGTTAGTCTCCATAAATTTGTCAGATTTTTTACATGTCATATGGTCTTGACTCTTTCTTTATCTTTTATGTTTTTGAGCTGATAAAGAAGTGAATTCCAGAACTATGCAAAATCCTGCTTGAATTTCAGACTCCCTAACCTGCAGACCTCTAGATACCTATCAGCTGTTGTTCCAAAGCAAGATACTCTCCAATCACTCTGGACTCTTTGGTCTGTAAGGATTTATCTTCTCCATGAACTGACTGTGGCTTACTCTCCTCATGCAGAAAGCCATTGTGGAACTGGGTATTTTGATCACTTTAACAGGCAGAATCAGCAGAGCATCCTGGAGGGTTGCTCTGAAAAACCAGGATAGTTTACAATGCATAGAATTAATACGGGCAAAAGTAGTAAAAAAAGATTACTAGAATGAACCTGAACCTGCAGTGCCTTCTTGAGGGTTATCAGTGTGGAAGGTTTGTTTGCTTGTATTTCAATGCTGATTCCAAACCTTGGGTTGGTTCAAGAGACTGAGATGAATAAATAATTCATAATGTTTTTCTTATTGAACTGGTTTGATTCTGTGCCAACTGGGCATAACAATGCAGCTGGTGAAAATATGTCTGCATCCAAAACTGGGAAAACTTAGAGAAAGAAAAGAGAATACAGTGTTTAGAATAAATCCAGGCAAACCTGCTTCATTCACTGAGCTTCAAACTGTTAGCTTTAAGGTTTGTTTTGATCAGAAATCAAGGTTTTATTTATATTTCCAAATTTAGACTTTGTAAAAATAAGCACTTTAATCCTTGAAATGGATCAAAATGTTTTAGGATTTAGTACCTTTTTCTCTCTCAATTTACAATAGCAGCAGATATTTTTACATTTTAAAGCCCCTCTTGCAATATCAGCAGCTCAAACCTTCCAGCACTGTGTGTTTGAAAGTGAAATGATCAGCAAAACTAAAGCTGATGTTATGGATTTTTTTCTTTGCCAAAACTGATGGACTTGTGTGATATGATAGGAAGATTTGAAAGAATGCAGTACTGTATATTGGCTTTTCATAATTAAAATAAATTCATCAAATAAGTCTTCTTCTTTCTCTTAAAAGAAGAGTATAGAGTATCTTTAAGAGTTTATCCCCAGTTATGGGGAATAGCTTAAAGGCTGTGCCTGAGAATAAAGGATCTGGCTCTCCCTTTCTTAGGTGGTCTGTAGCTTGTGACCAGCTTTGTTTCTGGCTTCTGAAAAGAATTATTCCTTCCACACTACAGGCAAGAATCTGGTGCAGGACTGCCTTTTTCTCAGAAACTGTCTGTTTGCAAATTTTTGGGTTGGCTTTTTTACCCCATCACAGATTCTTTCATGTTGAAATCTCAGTCGTATAATATAGGGAGTACAGCTGTGAAAGCTGTATTAAATATTCAAAGTAAAAAGCAAAGTCGACATCTTGGTGGGACTTCCCAGGTGAGACCTTTTATTGCAAGTTGAAAATGTGGACTGTGTCTATGGAAACAGCCATTGTCAAAACACTTTAAAGTGAGCTTGGATGATTCGTGCTCTTTGGTTCAACCCTGTGGAATGTGCTGTTCCCGAAGGCTCAAATATGAAATCTGGAAAAAGACAAGAAAGGCAATTTTAGCCAAATCATCATGGGTCAAATTAAATGAGCACAAATTCCTGAGTGGAGGTCACTGCTGTAGTTCTTCCAGCAGTGTGGAGCAACTGTGCCAAGGGGAGGTATTTGTGGAGGAAAACACATCCCAACCTGAGAGGAATACATAAACATCTCTTGCTTAAGAAGTGTTGTCTCGGAATGGAACTGCCCTCCCAAAGTGCCTTCCCTTCTTCCTTCCATGCAGCAGAATTCTGGGTTGCCTGCACTGGATACCTGAGTGTCAGATGGCTCATGTTGGCAGGGAGGGGAGGCACTTTGACAACAGCATTTGAAGGGTGATCAGTACCTTACTTGAAGAATCCTGTGTTTGGGAATGTGGGAAAGGGACTACCCCATACTTGTTGATGAAAGAATAGCCACTGCCAAAAACCAGGGATGTTATCTTGTCTCTGTATCTCCCAGAGCTTCATCTTTGAAGCTGATACCTCATCCCATTGTCCTTAGGGATGATGTCCGCAAAATAGTCCCAAACCTCAACTTATCTGTCTCATCTTATTGCTTATCTGCTGGGGAACATGAGCTGAACCTGGACAGCAAAATGACCCACAATTTATGCTGTGTCCCTTTTGACTTCCCAGAGGAAAAAGCTTTAACATTTGACAAAATCAGTGTAGCAGCTTGTTGTGTGAAGCAGAAACACCACGATCAATGACGAGGTTTAAATGTTCTCAAAATACCATTAAATGCTTATTTTTTTCCTAGTACACTAGGAAAAAAATACAGACTTGAATACTGTTGTTAGTTTATATGGTAAAATTGGCAACAATAACCCATGGAAGGATATGTCAGTGCCAAATCCTTTTGTAGGGAGTTTTCACTTTTTTTGTCTTTTTTTTTTTTTTTCCAATTACACATTTTCACTCTTCTAATAGATTAAAGAAAGCTTGGATTTCTTAATAGGTGACTGCACAGCATGTGGCCTTGACAGAACTAAAAACAGCAATTGCTATGTTTTTAAAATGAAATGGTTTGTAAATTGTTAGATTAACCCCCATTTTAATATAATTTTTGTTGCAAGTATTGATTTGATAGTTCACAATAATGTCTAAATGTTAAATTAAGCTGAGCTATTTGGTTTTGTCCTGGCATAATTTCGCAAAGTATAAAACCATTTTTATAACAGCATGGGGCTAATATGTGGAATATCTTTCCATGTAGAGCCAGAAAAAGGCAAGTCGGGAAAGAAGTCTGTGAAGATTTTTGTAATGAAATAAGCTTAAAAGTAAAATTTCATGCCAAGCTATTTGCACTGTATTTTTCAGTTGCATGCCGTAGTTGTAAATGAAACTTGTTTTCAAGTCTTTTCATAGAATAATAGAATCCAAGAATAGTTTGGGTTGAAAAGGACCCAAAGAATCATGTAGTTCCAACCCCCCTGACAGGGGCAGCGACACCTTCCATGAGACCAGGCTGCACAAAGCCCCATCCAACTTGGCCTTGAGCACTTCCAGAGGAGGGGTAATTTTGAGTAACCTTCTGTGTTTATTACAGCACACAATTGGTGTGTTCTCACATGTACGTACATACAGGTGTAGATGACCATGTATATGAGCATACACCATTATGGCACTTCATAGATACTTAATTCATCAAGTAGGTGAAAGTTAAAAAAAACCAGCTTTATCCTGAAGAGACAGTGATGTGGGGGGAACTTCAGACGTTCAGGAACTTCTGGTCTTCTTGCTCTGGGCCAGTCTTACTGGTTTGGTTTTATTTTCAGGATTCCTTCACTGTGTTCACATAGAATTGAGTACCCTCTGGAAGGAACTTTGGCTGGTGGCATCCCTCAGGCCTCTTTTTCCTGCTGAAATATGAAGTTATGACTCCCATTACGGGAAAACCTTACAGGTACGAGTAGTCTGCCAGTGCTGCTTTTACGTAAACAAGACCACTTTGTGTGTGTCCCATGAACGTGCTAGAATTAATCTTTCAGTTGAGCAGGGCATCGATGAATCTTACCACTACCTTCATCTTCAGATAGACTCCGCTGTACACCGATAAGTAGCCATGGTACTCTCCAGCATCAGAAGAATTTTAATTATTTATTTTTTTCAATTTTTAGGGGCACTGCATACGTGCAGCTTCAGTTCAAGTCTGCTGTAGGTGAAACAGTAATCCATGGATACAATAGGGGAGCGTGTGGGAGGGCATAGAGCCTTTGATATTGCTAACAGGGCTTTAGGGAAATCTGATGTTCTCCCAAACACCACAGGAAGGTTTCTTTATCAGGAACAGATGTCAGTGGATTCATCCCATAAAGGAGAGGTGCACAGGCAGACAGGGTCAACTGGTTGTTTGTAACTGACTTTTGCTGTAAGCACAGCAGTCCTTGTGTTTATTGCTGTCCTTTATTGCTGTCCCAGAAGAACGTGTTAGAGGACTGTTCATATCAGGGATTCCTCAGCCTTGCTGGCCAGGGCTTGGTGAAGTCCAGGGACTGGGAAGGGAGGTTAGAGAAATTCAGTGTGCAGTGCCCTAGCTGTGAAAGATTAAATGCAGGAGAAACCATATGGCACCTGCATGGCTCTTGCATTTGGACGTTAAACAGTTGTTCACATCTGGTTTTTTGACACTTTGATCTGTGGACATACAGAAGCAGCAAGCTGGGTCATGCAATTACAGTGGTCTCTTCTTCTCCTTGTCCTGAGGGACCCTGGACTTTGTCATAATTTTTGAAATTACCCAGAGAGATCATCCCTATTTAGCTTCACACTGTGACCTCACTGATGAATTTACTCAATGCACAGCTTGGCTTCTGTGGTGGTGTTGCATTGTTTCTTTGACATCTAAAGCACCAGAGGGTGACCTTTGAGGAGACATGACTCAAAACAGGTGGACCAGAACTCTGTTGGCGTAGGTGATTCTGTCAAGTGTGTCGCTGAAGTCACTTTGGCTGAGAAATTTCCTTACAGACCCAATTGGAAGGAATACCTGGGAATCTGTGATCTTTCTTTGCATTCTTTGGGAATGATTTGATCACCGGACGCATCAAATTAACCCTGCATCAGTTTTGAACTCCCTACTGGCTTCCTGCTTGTTGCATGCATTCTTGTTTCTGAGGAATAGGCACAACAGAATTTAACAGTGGTCTGGACTAGGAACAGGATATCTGAATGACACCTCATTGCCAGAAAAATACCAGAGGGATTAGAAGAACCAGAATAATTTCTCTCCTAAAAATTTATGAAGTTCATTCAAAAAATGGCACATTTTCCACAGCATGCCGACAACCTGTCAGTGAAGGATGGAATGGTGTGCTCTGCATTTTGACCAGAACTTGCTGATTCATTAAAATTGTAATAAATTTTATATCAGCATTTCTTGGTAGTAGTGGCAAGTCATGAAACACCGTATTTTCCCATGTTCACGGAATGTTTTTGGGTTACTGACTTAGCTTCAGGAAGCAGGGTAGAGGCTGTTGCACACAATGCTAGAGGGAACTTTGATCCACCAGACACCATGAAAACGTACTTTGTTCTGAGAGATCTGTGTCCTGCTATCACTAAGACCCCAGTTGAAGAAACCATGACGTTTTGACTAAGCGCTTGAGACCAGGAGCTGACAGCATTGGATGCTTTCCTGGTCTTCCTTCTGTTTCTCCTTACTGGGGCAGTAGCTGAGGACAGGTTGATGAGGAAACCACATTTATTTTCTGATTTGCAAATTTTAATGCCAACAGCTAGTTCTGGGGCATACTGTGTGCTAAAATGTGGTTAGAAAACAATCTGGGGTGGTGTAGGGGCAACATCATGACTTTTTCTTTTCCACGATACAGCTCACTGGTTTGTTCATCAGTAAATTGATTAATTGGACATATTTGAGAGTGTTTTCACAAAAATGTTTGAGCTATATGATGCCCCTCCACACGCACTTTTTTTTTCTGTGAACTGCCATCATCAGTGATTTGGAAGTGTAGAAAATAGTATTATAAGGGAACAGATGCGAACAAAAGGGGTGAAATTGAATGTATTAGTATTCAGCGGTCTGCTTTTGATTACCTCTGACTGGAAAATATTTGGAAGCCACCAGGGTCCCCTCAAGTGTTATGATTTCGTAAATTCAGCCCTCGTGCGTTGGGATTCAGGCTCTCTTATTGAAATTGAATTGATATTTTGTAAACTTCATTTGTGAATAATGTGATCTGACAGGGACAAATGCGAGGGAGAATTGTTTTCAAACCTCCTCCAAATGAAACTTATTATTGGGTAAATACGGATTTCTTTGTCTCTTTTCCTCTCTTTCTATCCTGAGCGTCTTCATGGCCTGAATATGTATCAACTTTCCCAACGTAATTGAATTGATTCAGTCATGTGTGGGCAACAGAAATGGGCAATAGAATATATTCCTGATGGGGAAAAATTGAAAAGTAGAAGGTTTCTACTCAGGTCCAGTGCTGGGAGGGTCACAGTGCTATCAGAGGAGAGAGACATGCAGGAGCTTCTTTCTGATTATCTCAGCTTTGGCCATTCTCTCCCTCAATAATCGCCCTCTGATATAACGCCGGCTTTCCAATTTTGCTGTCCAGCACCATGCCTCAGATGTGTTACATATTAATTTCCCTTTGCAGAAAATTTGCCAAGCTTTAGCTCAAATTCAGTTAGTCGGATTGATGAAAGTGGCAAAAGGATACGACATTTACTGATTCTCCCTTTTCACCTTTGATTAGCTCAACCTGTGAATTATTCTTGCTCTGTCAGTGTGCCATTAAACGAGCTGAGGCCAAGGTTGCAAGTTCATACTTTCTGATGTAACTGAGAGAAAAGGCGTTGGGCCATGATTTGTCTGACAGGGACCTAGGATCTTTTCAATGCTGTGTTGCCGTTATTTTAACAGGTCAGCCCTTTGTGAAATAAAGAAACAAAAATAAAAGCTCCATATTCCTCATCATAATATTCATTTCTAGCTCATCTCTCTGGCACCTGCTCATTCCCTGTGGTTCTGTAGTGGAAGAATTCATTGTCCTGGCTCCAGATGAGCTCGAAAAGTCCATCTCTCCCTCTCCTGGTTGATATTTTCAAATTAAAACTTGCTAGTCTGTAGTGTTTGCATCCCATAGAGACTGCTGCCACAGGCTGCAATCTATGCAGTTAATTTTTTCCCCCCTTTTTTGTTTTCTCTCTGCCACCACGTTTCAGATTTGGTCTCTTCTGGAAACACCAGTCTCTGGTGCTGGGTCATCATCATGGCTCGGCTTCGTGAACGAAGATTTGGGAAGGGCTCTACCCACGCTTGCTGCTTGCTGGTGCTGGGTAGTGCTATAGCATTTGATCCTCCCAGGGAAGCCTAGGGGAGAGAACTTGCTGTCCCATGCCTTCCTCTGTTATTGCACCGCTTTGACAAACCACATCCAGGTTTTTCGCTTGATGAGAGTCTTAATTTGTTGATTGCAAAGTTTGTGGGTTTTTTTAAACTGCACAATGGAAACTTGAATGTTGTTATTACAGCTCGTTTACCAGGAAGATTGTCAGTTTTGGTTGTCAAGTTAAGCATCGTGTGTTTAAAAGACATTTCCCATAGTGATGCTGGGCATGCCTTTTCAAAATGCCAGATTGCTTCAATCCGTGCAGCTTTCATTGAGCAAAGGGAAGGATTTGGGTTGAAGCAGCAAGAGCCAATGAGTGAATAACATTGGCCCACATTTCCCTGCAATAAGTGTGCCACAAATAATTTGCCCTCTAGACCTCGCAGTGAGGATACATGGCCAATCAGCTGGCAAACCCAGCCAGTTTGGTCCATCTCACAGTGTCCTCATGCTGGTAGGAATTCAAGGAAAACACCTCCATCCAGTCACAATGGCGTCAGGAAGTGAAGCAGTGGTGAGATGCAGTGGCAGTGTCTGCTTTCATTAGGTGACCTTTTCATGATAATTCTGGTAAAACATTATGAAACACAGGAGAGATGTAGATTTGGTTCCCTTCTGTGCGTGAAATAATAGAATTTTTACCAGAAATATTTAAAGAAAGTTATCAGAAAAATGTTCCCATTTTCTTTTTTCTTTTCATTTCCTAGTAAACTGTATTTCTGGATATACCCAAAGTCACAATTTGGAGCATGTCTAACAAGAATTCTCTTACCCTTTTCGTCCTTTGCAAATTAAGCGCTTCCAGACATCCTTCATAAACCAGAAAAATCTGGTTTTAAAGTACTAGGAAAACTAGAAGTGTGTTGAGAGCTGTGGCCTTGTCTGCCTCAGTCTTGCCTGTATAATATATATTGGCTTATAGCTGTTGAGTAGAAACAACTCTTGAAAGTAGAGAGCAGCGAGGAGAGGAATTGGTGTGCTGAACTCTTGGGGAAGGGCTTCCAGCTGACATGCAGGAAATATTGCTTGTGGCTCTTCCATCACTCAGTGAACACAATTGCCTTTCTGTAATTTTCCACAACCAAACTGGGCTTCCCCAGGTCAATAGCCTGGATGCACAGAAGCATCAGACAAAGCACAAAACCCCCTTTCAGTAACCTGTGTGGCTGAAAGTGTAATGTAGACATACTCCTAAAAGCCATTCCTTGTAGAAAGTCATACTTTGGAAAGTACTAAAATCACTGACCATTAACAGCGAGGCCTACGTTGCAAATTAGGTTATTTTAAATACATCAAACAACTTTCCCAAACAACAACCAAATAAGAAATTGTATATATCGTGGTAGTGTTTTCTATCTTTATATAAATTATTAATTTGGATGCTTAAAAAAAATTGATTCCACTCATAGGCATGCTTTATATTCTCTCAGGCTTAAAAGTGCTCTAGCTATGGCCTGCTAACTCTTATGGCCATGAAGAATGCATGTCTTGGTTATAAATGGTATCCACTTTAGCTTCATAGCTTAGAGCTGAATAAACACAAAATCACTGAATTGTACTCAATGGCTCTATTTATACTGTATTTTGTTAGCATCTGACATAAATCAAGCGTGATTTGATTGACTATACCCAAAGTAGAGCTGGAATGAAATAATGAGAGTGTTTGTTAGCAGAGCTGCCAGTCTTTAGTAGTAATGACATTTAACGTAATAGGTAGCAGGTAGGTTAAAATGTGCTTTTTATTTGTTGTACATACATTTTATAAAGGAAAGATGTAGTAAGGCCTAGGGTGCAATTTTTCACACCACCCCTCCAGATAGGAAGCTAATTAAAAACGAGGCAAAAAACTGATCATGAATGAATGCATTGGCCATTGTTTAGTGTTATACAGAACTGTACAAAAAAGATCATTAAATTCCATTCATCACTTTGGCTTTAAATTGATGCAAAAGACGTGTACTTCTTTGCATAAGGTAGAGGCTAAGCAGGAAGGGTATTAAATCAGTTTGAGAGTCTTGGGAAAGAAAATATTTAGCAAGAGAAATAATAAAGAGCAGAATATGATAACATTGTTGTAAGGAGTGTTAGCTCATTTGTTTTGAATGCAATTCTGAAAGGTCAAGATGGAGGTAATAGAAATGTTAATACTAAAATCCAGGGGTGTTGAAATTTCCAGTTGAAGTACTTGGTGTCACTGCAAGAACCAAATAAATTTTTATCATCTTCAAGTAATAAAGTTTGTTTTAAAGAAGTCCGGTGCTTTAGATTTTGGAATTAATGATTTAAAAATTGCCAACCATGATCTTAAAGTGTAATTTTAAAATAGAAATGTATGGTTTAGAATTTGAGTGGCTACTATTTTCTTTTCAAAAAATCCCAAGTATTAAACTTCTCTTTTGAAAGATTCTCCAAGTATTGGATGGAACAGCTGAACAGTCTGTGAGCAAGTGCACTTGGATACTAATTAACTGATTTGCGTAAAGCTATTTTCTACAGGCATTGAGAGCATACAATCATTATGGCCATAAAAATTGACTTCTGTTTGTTACATGCACTTCTATGGGAGTCATAAAAGTTATTCTTGGCTCTCATGTGTGCATGTAGCTACAAACTGCTATTAACGCTGCCACTTGCACTTTGTCATAAAATACTAATTGCTTATTGACCTGGTCACAGAATTCGGGCAAAAAGTATATTTAATAAGAATAATGAAGTCTGGAAACCATCCTGCCTCATCTAACATGGGAGAGTGTGGTTCAAATCCTGAAGACAGATCCTGTGGCCCAGACCCAAATCCCACACCAGGGTGTGTGTCACAGAGGGGACTGTTTGCACAGTTTTGTACTTGAGCCTGTGTTTGCAGCATCGGGGCAATCCTCAGGGTTTCCCTGAGTCTCAATATAACCCTATAGAAGAGAGAACAGACCCAGCAAGGGGTTTGCAGTCAAACAGCCAAGCAAGGTGGATCCATGTTCCTCCCGCTGAACTTCGTCTTGAATTATTAAATATTGCCTGTCAAGACTTCATTCCCAAGGTGCTGAAAAAGGCAGGAAATTTCAAAGGAATCAGAAGTTTTAGGAACTGGACTGCCAGGGAATTGGTGCACGGGCTTTGACTCCTGGCTGAGTCCCGATACCGAGAAAAACCAAGTTGTCCCCAAAAGAAGGAAATGCTTCCCAACCAATAAAGTGAAGGCCAAAGGCAAGATGATGAAGAGTAGGAGGGATAAGAGAAAGGAGAGTGAACCTTTCAAAACACTGGTTTTGCAATGTGTTTGTTTGTGTTCCATGTGTCTGTGGGTGGGGGTCTGCATGCCCGAGTCCCCAGGCAGCCAGGAGGGCTGGGGAGAAAGACATGGTCAGAAATCTCTGTTCAAAGGAACTCTAAAACCCCTCAACGATGGTTTTGCTGGTTTGAGAACTGTGGTGAAAATTACCTGTCCTCGAGTCAGTGTGAAGTCTTACACCCGTGTTGGTCCCTGTTGGAGACATTCAGTATCTGAGTGTCATTGGTTTGTCATGATGGACATCAGCCTCTGTGGAGCATGCCGGGATAATGAGGCTGTCCCAGTATTTGGAGGGCAGGGAAAAGGCCAAGGTCCTGTTCTGCCCATGGTGCCCTTTGGTTGCTGGTGCTCCAAGAGAAATCCAGCAGGAGGTGAGAACACATGAGAGAGCTGATCATAACCCTGAGGCACACACTGAAAGACATTTGAATGAAAACATCAGCTGTTTGGCACAACTTGGTCCATTTCATAGGTAAATAAATGAGTTTTGAGATGATTTCATGAGCCAGCTGTCTGAGGAAAGGTTGAGCAATATCCAGCGATGGCTCTGACTCCATGAGAGGCAGAGATCCCCCTGAGCTTCAGAGAGGTGATGGAAGGAGAGCAGCTTTGGTCTCTTTCCTACTCTTGCTTCTAAAGCTGCTCTGCATTTTGCATTGCTTTTTATTATGGCTGGGGAGGAGATGATGTGATTTCTGGCTGTGTAACAGACCATTTTTGTCCTACCCAGCAATGGATTGACAGCAGTACCTCACCACTGAAAACGGGAATGCAAACACAGAAACCTGTTGCCATAACTCTGTTGTGAGCAGCTTCTCAAAGCAATTTGAGAGAGTTTGACAATAGAAGTATCTAGTGGGAAAAAAAATAGCTCTGGATTGAATCCCTTCATAAAGATGCTTTTAATTCATTTTCCGATAATGACCTCATTTCTCACGCACAGGCACTGTAGCAAGTTGCTTTATGGTCTCTAAGGGGTTAAAAATAGAAGTGATGTGAAAAGATTTAATCGCTGGGCAACATCAAGGCATCAAGCAAGATATGTAGTGCTGGGGTATTTGTTTTTTTTTGGGGTAATAATGTAATGAATTCTGAAGTTTTTAATGTCAACCCATCTTTCGTGTCTCCATTTTGCTGATAGCTCAAGTTTCAGAGCTGGCTATAGAGAAGACAGTGGCACACGGTCTGTACAATGGTCCTAAAAATCCATGATTTCAAAAATGCACTCCAAAGTTAAAATCTGTTTCAAGACATGACTGACATTAGCTGATTTTCATGGGCTGAACATCATCCTCGTTTTCCTGAAGTTATCAAAGTTGCATCAGGGTGTGATGAGCACCGGGAAAATCTGATCTCTGAGAACAGTGGAAGAGACCATGAAATACAGCTTTGTGAAAGTCCAGATGTGTGACCAGTGGCCTTAGTTGTTATGGCAAAGCAGTGGAAATTAATGCCTCTCACGCTCCATGTTTTGAGAGATGAGCTGAAGGGTTTGTACTGCACAGGTTGCTGTCTTGCCCAAGGTGCAGGAGGTGGAAAGGTGCAATTCCAGGGCACTCTTCATGGTGTCACAGTTAGTAACACACAGCTGCAGATCTTTCCAAGATATCTCATCAGTAGAGACCCCGAGAGGTTGGTTTTGCCTCCAGGAATTAAAAAAAAAAAAAAGAAAAGAAAAGGAAGACATTTCTTCCTGCATTTGAATGGAAGGGGCTCGTGTTAATAACTCAAAGTTCAGGTGAGCTCTTGGTCTCAAGGGATTGGTTACGTGGTGCTTACTATTTTATTGCAGTGTTTTATTGCCCTGTTTGTTTTTCTAAAGTCTAAATTCTCACATCAAATTCTGATTTGAAGGTGGTGTTCTTTTTTTTTTTCCCTGGCAAATTTTCTCTTGCTTTTAGAAAGCCTGTTTTTTTGGGTTTTTTTTCTTTTTTTAGTCCAGGCCACTGTTCTATGAAAATCCACATTCTGTTAAGATACCTATATTTTGATTATTACTATTTTATTTTTTTTTTTACTTCAGGAGGACACCTAAAGTGCTTTTGTAATACAGTGTGCCATAGATTGAGCTTGATGATAATGTACCAGCAGCTGCTGTTGAAAACTTCATTGCATTTAATTTAAGACAGAATTTGCAAAGCCTTGTAGAGTTATAGCTATTAAATACACACATGTTTTATTGAAAATTTGGTATCTTACTCTTTTAGGTAGTTCTGAAAATCTCAGCCTAAATTTTGTTTAGAATTATTTGATATTTCCTTCAAGGAGATCTGCCCATCACACTTTTACAGGGAAAAAGCTCCTCTAAGAGCTGTGTGGTAGAATTCACCATTGGTATTATGTTCTCCCCACCTGCATGCAAAGCAGAACTCTTTCTCCTTGGTTATTTTCCCTGTTATCTATTTCTCTCTGTGGTGCATTTCCCTGAGTGGCTATTACCATGGCGTTCAAATCAATAGACTGTCCAGTGTCCTGTATAATATAGGCCCAATTTTTTCACCCACAGGCTTTGATTTTGATATGGACACTTCCACTGCAAGTCTATACTTAATAATTAAAATTTTTTTTCTTTTCTTTTCTTTTTTTTTTCCACAAGCTCCCTATTTTCCTTTCTGGTGCATTCAGGCACTGTGAATTGTTCCCTGAAGCCAAATCTATACTTTTTATTGTTATGTGAATATTCTGCTCACACTAGATATTACACTTTTACTTCCTATTCAATAAATATCTATGACATTCAGCTCAGCAATGGGTATTAGTCTGTCAGAACACTAATTTATGGTGAGAATGGTGTAATATCAAAAGGTTTATGGATCAGAAATGTGTAAATATGAAGTTCAATCAGTGGCTCTTCTGTGAATTAAATTGTAAGCAAACATTCCCTTCCAAAATTTAGTTAGTGCTTTTTTATCTCCTGTTTCAAAGCTAATCTGAAATGCCAAACTTAGTAGACTCTTATTTGGAATTTTTCCTTCTGTGTTCTGTGACAGTGTATAAGCCATCAGGTTGTTGAGGATGAGAACACCTTTCAGTTCCTTCATTGGGGTATAGCTCAATATTAACTTTCTGGTCTGCTGTCTTACTGAACAATGCCTGTTCCACTGACAGTTCATTTAGATATTGTCATGGTGTTGGAAGCTTTAAAGGGGTTAATGAGGTATTTATTCCATTATTGTTATTGGAAATTACAGTGTCTAGAACACTTACAGAAGAAGATTAAAGATAGATGCTTTAGACCACTTTCTATAGTCTGATAGGCCATTATTTTCTGGTTCATAACACAAAATAGTACTTTTCATCAAGGAGCTCATATTCTCTAGATGATTCAAAAATTCACAGACCAAAACCAATGTGAAATATTAAGTTCCTGATACTTTTTTAACCCCAAACAAGTTAGAATGCAAATGCTTTAATCAAACAAGGTGAAATTGTCACACACATTTCTATCTGTGAAGTCTGACGATGAAAGGGGTGCCTCGACATTTTACCATAGACAACCCCTAGCCTGGCTTTTAGTTGGAGCTTAGAAGACATGCCCGACCCTGCTGGTGCAGATCTGTAAGGGCTTTCTTGACAGTTCAAAACTAGTCCAGCCAATCTTTGCAATCTTTCATGCTCTCCTGGTATATAGTGTAAAAAAATGATGCAACCAGTTGTTTTCCTAGGTGATAGTTAGCTCCTGATGACTAGATCCTGAGCACAAGTCTAACGGCAGATGAAGAGGGTGACAGGAGGGGAGAAGTAGATCTCCATCCTTGCAAATAATCAAAAGGCATATGGACATGCTCCTGGGAATCTTGTTCTGGGTGACCCTGCTTGAGCTTGTGACTCTTCTTCAACTGCTTGACTGTGGCTCAGCAGGGGAGCTGGACAGGATCATCTCCAGTGGTCCCTTCCAAACTCAACTGTTCTGTCGTTTTTGGAAGTGCCCTTGAATGCTCACATGCTCCTTTGCACCTCTGGGTGCACAGGATGGGCAAGAGGCACAGCAGGGCCTGTGCACCAGAAATCTCCGAGCTGTTTCTTACAGCTCCTCTCACAAGGCAGCGCCTCTGTGGCTGCCCAGGTCTGTTGAGAAGCACATGGGCCTTCTCCTGACAGTGGGATTTATTTCCCACATTATTTGTTGTCAAGTGATAATTGTGATGGTGTTTAATCTCTTACTCTGTCTTTGCCTGGATATATTTAAGGTCTGCATGGTCCAATAGCAGATGTCATCTGGACTGTACTGCCCTCAGTGCAGCCCTTCAGTGTCAACCAAGATGTCTCTGAGTGGGTCTAGGACTCCTGACACTCAGTTTGGGTTTCCTCTCCTTTGAAGCAGAAAGAAGTTTCTTCTCCTCTTTGCTTTAGCATTTTGTGCCTAGATACTCACTGCATTGTCTTATGGTCAATTACAAAACTCTGTGTTGGAAAGGGACTTCGGTTCATCAGAGTTTAGAAAATGAACTTTTTTTTTTTCAGAGAAGAGATGTAGTCAATATTTAGTTTACATGCCAAGACTTCCAATAATCCTTGAGAATGGCAGGCTGCAAAACAGTATGGTCTAGAGCCAAGATGTATTGGGAGATATTCATGTAGCAGAAAACGACTTCATCGTAACAGAAATGAGTTTTATTTTCCCACATCAGTACAATGCATAATCTAATGCATTCTCACAAATAACTTTATCATCTTGAATATTATTTTGGGAAAAGGAAAAGTCAATTGAGAAAGTTGCTCAAAACCAGAAAAACTAGATTTGGGGATTGGGGCTTTTTTTGCATTTATGAAGTGGAGATAGGCTATAAATCAGGGGAAAAAAAGTATTTATGGATGATACACAGCTAGCAATACCCATTTCTACTGGCCAGTACATCTGTGTGACTATTTCATCTTCCATGGTAACTTAAACACAAGAAAAAAGCCTTTACAGTTCAGGGCACTGCTGCCTGGCCAGGGGTTTGTAATAATTCATAGACCTTTCACTTTCATTTTTCTAGTGCTGAGGAATTACGTTCTGCTATTAAAATGGCTTTGTGAATTGCCTAGTAAAGTGTATATATATATATTCTATCTGCTCAAACAGATAAATAGAGCATTGTGGAGAGCAGGCAGTTCCGAACAGCAGATATTCTAAAGAATGCAGATGGCTTGAAAGAACATCACTATGTTTGCTCTTATTCATTAATTGTTTTTCAGGTAGGATCCCTTAAAGGATGTAGCAAGCACTATTAATCTGCCCTGGGCAGTGGCCACATGTGTTCGTCCTTTTCTGCAAATTAAAGGCAAGACAACCTTGTGAGTGGGGCATGAATTCACAACCTTAAGTGGTTGCAAGGTCAGGTGAAGTGTTGGGTACCAGCTGCTGGATCTTTGTGTGAAAGGCTTGAGAATGTCCCAGGCAGACTCTCCAGCAGCAAGTGGACAGAGTTTGTGGGCAGCTCAGGTGAGTTTGGGATCTCCTCACTAATTCATTGGTGTCAGTTTGAACAGTCTTGGCCCCAGTGACAGTATCTGGTGTACAAACAACCCTGACATGGAGAGCTTGGCAGAGCTCATGGGATTTTCTGGTGCTCCTTCCGTTCCAGAGTCAGAACTTTGCTAGTATTCTTTCATTTTTATTTTCATAATTTATTGATTTCCCTCCTTGGCTGACAAAAGCTTGGATGAGAAAATGAGAGTTTCTGCTGGGAATTTCATTCTTAATGTAGACAGTGCTTGTCTGAGTCTTCCAGCTATAATAGAAAATGCTTCCATTAACGGTAACTGGAAGAACTCAGTCTGGAGAGGTTCCTGGAGGAGGTGATGTGTGTCTGTTGGTTTCCCTGCAATATGTGAGCTTTGGTTGGTTTGCATGAATGTGATTGTAGCAAATTGTAAACCCAACATGAGTCTCAGAAGGAAAGGGAATGTTGTAGACTTGCCAACCAATAAAAATAGTCAGGATCAGATCACGTCAAAATTCAGCTTTTCGGTTGAACTTTCAGGCTATTTCCAGAAACCCTTTCCCCAATTTTAAACCGCTGTACTCAAGGTAAAAGAAAACGCTGAAAGGTAGTAACCTGTCTCTAATCTGTCTTACTCCTCAGGTGAGACGTGGGACCAGGTGAAAAAAGATACCAAAAATAAATTACTTGGTCTTTGTGTCTTTAGACTTCCGTTTCTTCATCAGTGAGCACAGCCTTATATTCTCAGTGCTTCATAGGGGCTTATAAATGTTGGCCTGAACCTTCATAAAAAATCCCAACAGCAAGGCTTTTTGGAGAATGGGGAATGTAATTGACTGATGTCCACAGTGTAAGACAAAATTTGTGCGTGCCAATAACCATGTGTGTTCCCAATAACAGTGGCATCCTCATAAACCTTCAGACAAGTCTGCAAAAATATCTTTTCATTCAGTATTCTATTTTTTTCCTGTTCCTTTTTTTTCTTTTTTTTTCTTTTTTTTTTTTTTCCCCAATAAACCCTAAATCTTGCATTTTACAGACTGATAAGTGTCCTGACACTGCAGAACCTGGGGTAGATTGTATCAATCTTCATTCCTTCCCTTGCAGGTGCAGCCTTGCCATACGTGACACGTCGTTCATAATACATTGGGGTTGTACAACACAGAACACCAGGGTTTTGTTACTGGATGGAAAAGGAAGCTCAGTTTTTAAACTGATTTTGGGAGATGGAGGGTAGAGAAGAAGTGGGTATTTATTAATTTCTGCTTCAAGTAAAACCCTTTAGTTTCCAATTGGTAGAAATGCCGTCCCTTGGCACTCAGGCTCAGTGTCTGTCTCACGTCAGTGGAGCTGCATTGGCTCCCAAGAGCAAAGCTCAGCCCTCTGAGTGACTTCTGTGCAAATTACAAGTTCTGGTAAAAAGAACATAGAGTAAATATTGCTCTGTGGGATGGCAGCACTTACATAAAGCCCATTTCTCTGTTGATGTTATCTTGTGTCCATAAGGAATAGCCTGATTCAGTCAACATAGTGAGACCAAGTTAAAAATATTTTGAAAGAAAGTTTGGGCTTGATTCTGATATATTAAATTCCTACAGATGAAATTTATCCCAGCCCATGTCTTTGCAGTTGCTATAATGTGTACAGGTGCCACTAGCATTTTAACAAATACTCTAAGGCTACTTACTAAATTTTACGTACTGAGTCATCATAAATCAAGAGTTATACCACTGAAGTCAATGGTGCCAGACAAGCCTCAGGATGCTGTAAATGAAGGAAGGCCCATGAGCAGTTCAGACTTGCAGGAAAAGGGATGGTGCTGGTTCCAAAATTATTTCAATTTACATTTGAGATTGGCTGTGTCTAAGGGATATCTAGGACAGGTCTTCAGTTAGACTACACTCCTCTAGTTTCACTGATGTTCCTGTGGGAAGGACAAGTTCTACAATTTGGCTATATTTTTGCTTTTCTGACTGCATACATATGATTTAAAAATACTGGACTCTGATTTGTGTGCTGGGACAGCCTTGTCTCTGGTTTACCTATTCATTTTGGAATGTTTGTTTAGCCACTTTGCATATGCAATTGCTACATCTGCAGTTGCAAATCAAACTTTGCCAATTAGGATTACAGGAAGAAATCCTTTTGGCTGCAGTAGTTCTGCATACAAAGACGTGATGGAATGATCAGTGCTGAAATTCTGTCCTGGGGAATGCTAGTCTGGGAGAACTGGAAAACAGTTTGATCTCCGTAACATGGAGAAGAGTATCCCACAACAATATTAATCATTAAGAAAACAATTGTAGTGCTATGTGTAGGAAAATCCCCCGTGACTATTTCTTCTAGATTAAATAGTACTATTTCTACACTGACCTGTATCTTTCAGATAATTTTTTTTTTTTTTTACTTTTGAGATATTTAGATAATTAACCTTTTTTAACAGAGAGTTGTATACTTGAAACAGTTGTGTTTTACCAACGAGTGCTTTCAATTACTTTGCTCACTTTTTTTTTCTTGGTATTTTTAACTAATAGACATCTGAAAATGTAAAGGAAGTCTCTGCAGGAACTGTGTGTAGAAAAGCATTCTAAAAGGCAAGAGTGGTCTCAGGCTGAATTTTGTGGTCCCTGTGAAATGATTTGCAGTATTTACAAAATCTTCACAGTTTACACTCGAAGGCATTGTGGCTTTTGTGAGTGCTGGGTCATGGCCAGTTTTCCATGGCTGGCAAGTCAGGTGTCTCAAGAATTCTGTATTGTGCATTTTGCTTTGAAAGGATCAGCTCAAGTGCAGCCAGGAGCAGTTACTGCTCTGCTCATTGTGATGTGTTGTGCTTGTTCAATTGTGAATCTGGAAAGAAATTTAATAACTTCAGTACAATCCCTTGGCCTGTTCTTTACGTCATATATTCCACCCCAAACAACCTCTGTGACTATCACAGAAGAAACAAACCTCTGAAGTACCCTCTCATTTCTTTAGGATTACTCGCTGGGCCATGGCTGAAGAACATGCGTGTGATGATGGGAATTTCATGACTGATAACTGCATCATTAAAAGCTCCAAATTAATCACTGGGTATTGCTATACCTGTAGTAGTCTTGCTTGTTTAAAAAATTGATTAAATCCATCTTAAGGCAGAATATCTATTGCAAAAGAAAAATGCGAAAGAAAATTGATTTTGATTCCTTGTAACATTAAAAAGTGATGATCATTTCTTTCCCTCCTACTAGTATGTAATCAAATCTGAGCTATAAGATCAGTCACCAAATTATTCTGCTTTGAGCTGCTAGCATACTTCACCCAAACCAGAGCTTAGAAGGCAAGATCTCTTGACCTGTTTTCTGTGGTTTGCTGGGTTTTCAAGATTGAAAGACAGGAGCCAGACTGGCTGCACCAAAAAGCCCATGGAAAGCAATAAGTGATCTCAATCTGCTACGCGCAGCAGAGGATCAGCTGTGAACAACTTTAAGGCACCCCAGTCTCCAAACTCTGCATGATTTATGGAGGTATCTAACCCTAAGAGCAATGTGGGCAGCCCACTGCAGTGATTAAATCCTATTTGAATGTTTTGTTAGAATAGTTCCTGACAGGACAAAGGGCTCCTTATTCCCTTGCGACAACATCTCACACACAGCCTTCCTCCCTTGGCTTTCTCTGTACTAATCACCCCTAAAAGCTAAATAAGAGGTTTCTGAAAACGCCTGAAGGAGGAGTCCTAAGGCAAATGGTTAATGCCTGATCTCCCAGACACAGGGCTAATTAACTGAATCTTTAAAACATCATGATGGGGATTTTCTGCATGCAGGTATTATCAATTACCCCAGGAATTCAAGGGCTGCAATTCCCGGTAATTAACACCACGTATTCATCGCACAGGACAGGAAGGTACAAGGGGAAATAGCTGCTGCAAACATGAAATTCTCAAGTTAAATTGTACCTTTGAATAAAAGAGATCCGTAGATTGAGGAGCAACACAAAGAAGCGAAACATGCGCTGTGCATGATACACAGAGATAGCAGTGGATAAGGATACAGGGGCTGAGCCAGACAGCTCCATTACACCTGCACACTGGTGAACCTGCAGTGCCATCACGCACGTTTTCTGTCTTGCAGGGCGTAGGCAATTACCAGTGTTATGAGCTGCCAGGTTCACAGGTGACCAGGGAAAGCTGTCATGCCTGTGTCATCATCCTCAATTGTAGCTGGACTCAGTCAAAGTGGGTACAGGCGCTGCTGAAGGCAGCTGGAGCTGGGAATGGCAGGACTGCTGTGCCTGTGTGCTACAAACAGCTAACACGCCCTCAACCATGGGGCACTGCACGGCCAAACTAATTCTGGGACTCGGTTTTCAGACCAAGGGAGCTTATAGTGAACTATTTGAGTGTGTGGCTAAGGCACATCAACGCTGTCTTGATGCCAGTCCGCTTCCCGAATCAGCTCTGGGCTGCACAAAACAGGAATTTTGGTAACTATGGATTTAGATGGTTATAGGCAAGCGGTGGTAAAGATTAGGCTCTGGGTTCAAACAGGAAGATAAGTTATTCAGCATGGAGTTTATTGATTTTCCAAAAGTGTAACAAGCTTCCTCTTCTTCTCATGTCCTATTCAGTTGTTAGATACTCTGAAAGTGAGACCTCACATGCTGATGGCCAAAGGGAGCATTCCTATGCATCACCTGTGCAACAGGGGTAAGAAACAAATTAGTCCTGTTTTTGTAAGTGTCACGATGCAAAAATCATAAAGAGGGACCATTTTAAATGCACAAGATGTGCAAAACCTGCATGCCTGCCATGAAATTATAATGAAGTTTTCATGAGAAATTTCAGGTCTAAATTCGTGTGGATGAGTCCTGGGCAGACCTGGGACTGACTAATCTCAGATCTCTGGTTTACCCCTTTTTCCTGCTTACTCTGTGTGAAGGCACTTGTTCTAACACGAAGGGGATGATAATTCTAGCTCATCTCAAGAGGTTTCTAAAGCTGTGTGTTATGAATTATTTGTGATCTGACTGCAGATAGAGTTTGGTTGGGGGAAAAATTCTTATTACCAACTGTGGTGGTGTTTGTTTTTGAAAGCTAGAAATACTGGTTCCAAATTATTTGCCCTGTGGAATATTTTCTGTTAAGTAGGGAGTCTATTTAAAAAAACAGAAAAAAAAAAAAAAAAAGGAAAAAGGCAAATCCACTGAACGATATTAAAGAACTGAAAGCACAAAGCGGTCAGCCTGCACAGACAACTGCCCTGCAGAAGTTTGGATGACCACATAGTTGTCAGTTTTGCTATCCAGAAGCATGTATCTTTCAGGCAAGGAAGGGTAGACTTAGCATGGCCTCAAGCTGCACCATGCCACCCCTATGAATGATGTCTTATTATTGACCTGAACTGATTATTCAGAAAGATTCTCGTTAAGCTCAAAGTCCAAGATCTAACATCACCGGGCAGGCAGTGTTTTAACTCTTAACAGGTGGTACAGTTTGGACCAGCCAAAAAAAAAAAAAATTATCTTTGAAATTTATTTTCTGGAAACATTCACGAATTTATGACTCAGTTGATCAGTTTTTCCATCAAACCCCCTTACTTATTTTAACCTCTGTGACATTTAAATTGCACCCCTGATGCAAATACAGAACCTATAACTTGTGTATGATTTTGCTAAAAGTGAAGTCAGCAAATTGTTCTTACATTTGACTAAATATGTTAAAACTTTCAGAATGTGGCTTGTGCTAGTTCTGGCAATGAGGGAAGTCAGCAATTTTTCCCTTGTGGCAACTCCTAAAGTCACTATCCACTATCTGGCATTGGATCCTTGTGGAGCTGTGGACCATAGTCATAGGGAGAAGACTCAAGTACTGGAAATCAGAAATGTGTTTATATAATTAACTAATGTTTTGAATTCTGTCTCTAGAGATTTTTCTTTCATGTGCTCTTACCCTATTTCTTTCTTCCCTTCTGTGTTTTGTTTCCTTTTTTTTTCTTACATAGGAAAAAACACGCACTGAGATGCTCACGTGTGTACGTGTGCCATCACAGGTGAGCAGCGCATCGATGACAGTAACTCTTTGTCTCTTGAGATAGATATATTGAATAGTTTTCTGCTATTTTCCTTCAACATGTTTTTCCCTGTCTTTTTGCTCTGTGAAGTAAAGAGGAAGGAAGGTTAGGGGTTTTTTTTTTGTTTTGGTTTGGTTTTTTGTACTTTCCCCCCCGCCCCCCCTTTTTTCCCTTA